>LNAS01000145.1:89234-175915 GCA_001630605.1 Pseudogymnoascus pannorum
GGGGGGAAGCAATGGGAAGGGTAGTTTCGGGGAGGATAGTGGGGATGGTGCAGTGGGGGGAGGTAATGCGGATTCTGGGTTTGGGGGGGATAAACAGGGTGGTTTGGATGGTTTGGGGGGAGATAAAAATTCTGGCTTGGAGGGCTTGGGGGGAGACAAAGCCGCTGGCTTGGATGGCCTGGCAGGAGGAAATGCGGATGGTGAACTTGTTGGCAACACCGGTGGTCTGGATGGCAACAACCAGAGCAGCGAAGCTGGCAGCATTCCCCCGCCTGTTGCCCTGCCTGAAACCCCCTCAGGAACCGCCAACACGAACACTGGTGCACTCCCCCCCTCCGGCGAGAATACCCCCAAACTCGCATACTTTGATCAAGCCTTCTCTGTCGCTTCCCCACCACTCTACGACTTCTCCGCTCTCAAGGCGCAGTGCGCGCGCACTAAATGGCGCGAAGACGACGTCTACCTCCACTGTGGCGGCATGGCCGCTGGTCTCACCTCTATCATGTCGCAAGTCAAGGTCTGCCTCAAGATGGCCTTTGAAGCCGGAACCGGGATCATCCTCCCCAGCATGCCGCTCCGCGACTCGGACCAGCTCAGGGAATTCAACCTGATGAACCAGGACGCATACATGACATACGACCAGTGGTTTGACGCCGCGCACCTCATCGACTCAGTCGGGCGCGTGTGCCCGCAGATGAAGATCGTGCACCCCGCCCAACTCGACACGCCCGAGTTCCCCGTCAAGCACAAGTGGCATATCAAGCTCGAGGACGCGAAGGGTTACAAGCAGTTCGAGAGCTATTTCTGGGCCGGCCGCCCATTCGTTGCGTTCTTCGAGGAGCAGTTCGCACGACTGATGCAGCTCGACACGCTAAATCCGCATAACAAGCACACCGAGGGGGAGCCACCAGCAAAGGGCCTAACAACCGTCAGAATGTCGTCCAACTTCCTCCTCTTCCGTATCACCGACGACCCAACGGGACAGGACTTGAAGCTCTGGAACGATCTGAGCCATCTCATCCGCTTCACGCAGCCGACGCGCGAGCTCGTCTCCGCGCTGATGGGACACGTCACTCGTCCGTACTACGGCGTCCATTTCCGCGTCGAGTCGGACACTATCTGGTCCTCCCTCGAGCACCAGCTCAAGGTCGACCTCGACGCGCTCGATCAGGCGTGGGAGATGTTCGGGACGCCCGGTGGGGAGAAGCCGCTCGTCTACCTCGCGTGCGGGGACCAGGAGCAGGTCAAGAAATTTGTGGAAGCCGGCTCAGCGCGCGGGTGGGAGGTGACGCATAAATGGATCCTTGCTGGCGGGGACAAGTCGACGCTTGACAAGATCGATGCGCTGCCGTTTGATTTCCAGGGCGCGGTGGACATGGGGTTCATGGTGCGGAGTGATTTCTTCCTTGGGATTACGGGGAGTGCGTTCTCGAGCACGATTGGGAATGCGAGGGATGCGACGGGGAGGTATAGGGGGAGTTCGCTTTTGTTGGGGAAGGAAGGGGATGGGGGCGCGAGGACGCATTTGTTTAATGATGGGGATGCTAGTCATTATGCTTGTTGTTTGTGAGAAGAGGGTGGCGTTGTTGTTGGGGGTGGGTTGGAGTTTTGGAGTAAAGAGGCTTGATTTGGGAGGGGGGTGGGAGGTTATTTTATTTATTTTGCATAAAGTAGGTTGTATATATTTATTAAATCTAGATTCTATATAGATGAAGGGGAGGGTACGAAGTTTATTACAAGTTCGATTGGTTTTGTTCCTCTGAATAATAACCTTCCGCGTTGCTATTACGTTAACATTCTCAATAAATAAACTAACGGTTATTGAAAAAATCCACAACTTTAAAATCTTTCGGTCCCTCAATATCTCTTCTATGACCCTATAAATATTTATATTCCACTAGGTATCTCATAGGTTCTGAAGCCCCGTATTTGGATTATCCGATTTTATCTGCCCCCCGAAACTGAAGTGAGTGAGATTAAACAAAAGAAACCGTCAAAATCTTCAGAGCCTACAATCACAATTCACAAGAACCCACATTTTCAATTTCAGATTTTCTCATTTCCTATTCTAGAGTACGACACGGTGTCGAGGCTTTATTAACACACCATCCCCTCTGAATCAGGAATTCACAAAAAAACAACAAAAGCGCATCCCCCCCCCCTAGACGTAAAAACGGAGGTCAGATCCGAAGCCCACACAATCCGAACATCACCGCCTTCTGCCATGGACATGCATTGTTCAGAATCCGAACAGCCGAGGAAAAATAAAATATCCCGGAGAGAAACAAGATGTAGCAACCCCCCCCCCCCTCCAAGGGAGTTGAGAGTGAAGCGGTCGAGGCGGCGGTTTATTTATTGCTGTTGTTTCCGGCGGTGGATTCAGGATCAGGTGAGATATTGAGAACCCGGCGTAGGCGGTGGTACTCGGCAATCTCATCCTGCTGGATCGACCGAACGAGAGGCCTACCGGTGCGTCCGTGGCGTACGGGGCGTGCGGGGCGTGCAGCCTGGCGTTCGGGTGCAGGGCGCGTCGGGCGTGGGGGCTGTGGGCGTCCGGGATCCATTTGGCTTTGGCCGCACGAGGCTGGTAGTGGGTAGCCTGCGGCAGAAAGCTTAGGAGGGGGAGGGACTTCGGGCTGACGGCCCTTGGGTCGGAAGAGGCAGGGAAAGCAATATTTCCATGGCTCGATGAAAATCCGTCTAAGCACACGCTTGCAGTGTACGCGAAGAAATGCGCATGCCTCAGTTGAGATGGCGACGTAGATCAACGCGTTGAAGAAGCCCTGGAGAGGGAGAAGAAGAGCCTCGGTAAAGTTCAGCCCGAATGATACATAGGTAGGGTCGATCAGAGTAGCAACACGGTTGATGGTGGCCGGGACCTGGTGAGCATTAGTATACTTGAATGAACGAGCAGAAGCTGAGGAAATGAGGTGAAAAGTAGAATCTGGTGGAATGATTAAAGGGGCGTTGGGGGAAAGGGGATTAGAAGAGAAATTAGGGAAGGAGCAAGTCATACCCAGGTAACCATCATGGCGGTGAAAAATAGAAGGGCGCACTTGAGATAGGCCCAGGCTGCGCGATCTGCGCTCGACTTCTCCTTCTTCTCCTTCCTCTTCAGTAGGTTCAGAAGCTTACGGCGGCGGCTCTTCTTGGGCTTGGCCTCAGCATTTGGGACACCGCTATTGGCCGCGGCCTCAATTGTCACAATGCAGGATGCTCTCTTGCATCCGGTGGAACTGGCCTGGCTACCACATGAATGGGATGTAACGTTGACCTCGGTGGTCTTCGAGTTTGGACCCTGTTTGGCAGGAGAACCTTGGGTAGGAGAACCTTGGGAAGAAGAGCCTTGGGCAGTAACAGGCCTGGCGGCCATGGAGGCTTGATTTTTAGAGGCATTCGAGGTGAGCTCCTTGAAGCGGGCTTTGTTCTCAAAAACAACTCGGCCGACGATGATATAAATAGTCATTGTGGCAATAAGGACAATCCTAGGCAACGTGTTAGTAAACAAAGGTAAAAGGTCGGTCGCAGGAGTTGAAGGTCAACGGGAAACGTCGACTGAAGTACAACGAAGCCATATGATAAAGAGAAAGAAACAATTAATTTTTAAACTGGGAAACACCAGTTCCCACACTGGGAAAGTCCGGATCTGGAAGGGAGGAACCGATGGAGAACACGTATAAGTCTACAGACAAACAAAAAAAAAAGCTGTGTGTTGGGGGGGGGGGGATTCAAAACAACAAAACGCGCATTGCAAAGCCAAAACCAACTGTAAATAGGTTGTTGTCGAGCATAGAGACACGTTGGGAAGGTGAGAAAGAGAAAGGTATGAACAAAATGTACGACGAAACGTGTCCAAAACTCACCAGACCGGGCCGTAGAAAGTGGCAATGCGAAGAAAGTTCCATTTGACCGTGATCCAGCACCAGAGCTAGTAATAGGGTTAGACAAATGAGTGAAGGTGATGTCTCTACTCCGAGAAGAGTATAAATTGGGGATGGGGTAACTTACTGTTGCATCTCCATACATGGGCCCTCGATCTTTACCCTCGATCAAAAGATATATGACCGCGGGAATAAATGGAAGTCCATAGTTGATAGAAATGTAATAGCGCTCCAGAGCATAGAGCTGGTTTCCAGAATATCTGTGGAAAAACGTGAGGTACACATTCAGGGACATGGACAAAGTCCACAAAGAGTCAGCGGGCATGAACCTTAAAGTAGTGTTAATACAAGTCGACGGGTACGGCATCCGATCTAAGCAAAGGTTTGAATTGACGCATATTGGGAGTGACAAATAGGAAGTGTGGAAAGTAGGAAATACTCACATCTGAATGATAAAAGCCTGGATCTGGCACAGTGGTGTACGAACGCCCGCCACGACACTGGCCCTGGAGATGATTGTGGCTACGTTCGTAGCAAGATTGCCGATACTGGCGTAAAAGACCAAACGGTTGATAGGCTTACGGAAGATCCTGAATTTCAGAAAGGTAGCCATAACGAAGAAGCTACCAAGAACTGACAGGAAGGACGAGAAGCGCTCAGCAACCTGGATAGCGATCAACTCGCCTTCCGTGAACGAAGTCTTTTTTGTCATTTTGACTCAAGCAAACAATAGGAACTGGTGGGATTGAAGCAAATGATTAGGTTTGCGTTGATTGGGACGATTAAACGAGTGCATCAATATGTTGAGTTGAGGAATAGGATGAGGTGAGCGAGTGATGGAAGAAGCAAGTGGTAAAAGGGCGAGGGAAGAAAAGAAGGTAAAGGAGGTAGAGAAGGTGAAGAAGGTAGAGGAGGAGAAGATGGCGAAGAAGATAAAAAGGTAAAGAAGGAGAAGAAGGTAAAGGAGGCGAAGAGGTTGCTGTGGAGGTAAATACCTTTATGATAAAAAGAGGCCTGTTGTAAATGCCTAGCCCGGCGAGAAACAAACGCATCCGAGGTGAATCAAGCCCTTTTCGGTGAAAAGCAACAAGAGGTCAACCAAAGCGCCTAATCGGGCAAAGTTCGGTCTCCGGTTGGTTCTTCCCACTGCCGGTAGTTTCGCCTGGCCGGGGCCCAGGGCATTCGGAGGCTGTAGGGTTACCGGCAAGGCGGCCAAAGCGGCATGCCGCCTACTTCTTTGTTATTTGTATACCAAAGCAAATAATCATCTGCTGCCGTCCACATGCCGAATATATATATGTATATATATGGATATCTTCTCTGTTTCCCACAGCTACACACGAGCAATCATCCGCTGTTGTCCCAGATATATACACCGTTATATGAGACATATCTGCCCGCAGCGTCATAGTTGATAGGAATCATACCATAAGAGCGAATAGGATATAGGTACCAGTTCATGAGGGCATCGGCCCCCTGAGAATAGCCTCTAGAAAATACTCTGAAGTATATCAGCGCCGTTTTCTCGTATTGATATATAACCCGATCCTACCCCAGGAATTCCACAATTCCAGGAGGCATTACCTAAGAAAGGTCAGACCAAACACTGGCTAGTTCATTTGCTAACTATAAACAGAAATTTCACTGTCGACAAACAGATCATTAGGGGTATCAAAAGAGCAAAGCAAAGCAAATCAGAACAAAGCCTGCCGGCCAGACCACGAGGGCCACGAATATAGGATGCGGCCCGTCTTCGGCTGGCCATGATTAAGTTGCCAACACAAGAAAAATCTGGGCCAGTAGACCATCAGGATCAATTACATGTGACAATCTCTGAGGCAAGAGACATCTCCGGTGGCCGAGGAGAATGGACGTGGATAAGGACGAAAGGGAAAACAAGACACGAAGGGATAAAAACGCAGTGATAGTAGCATGACTGAAGAGGTGGAGAATGGATGCCATTTTGTGGCTTCAAGCAACACTTGCAGCTCACACATGCCACCACAATGCTCTTCTGCATTCACAGCAAAGTGACAGAATCCCATCATAGGCGCATTGGGCATTCATCCTCTCACTCATCCCATACTTGTACCTTGCATTCCCACGCATCATCTAGGAGGCCAGACGGACCATAATAACCATTATTATCTTCTGTGTGACTCCAAAAGTCTAACAAAGCGTCATTGACATTGAAGTAAAGTGGTGCACGGACCATCGTCGCGTCTCCCTCTTGACTTCCCGAAACGGCGCGACGAGCTCCAAATTGACACCCTCCCCAGGCAATATCTCGACCCACAATGGCTGATAATATGGACGATGAGACGCGAGAGGTCAGTAATAACATGTGGGCATTAAGCGGCTCGATATTCAAGTGCAGAATACCCCGTTCTAATACCCGTACAGCGCCTCAAGGCCGCCCTCTGGTTTTCCATTGGCAAAATCGTTGACGCGGAGACGCTCCGCCTCGGCGTGAATGCAACTCCACAATTCATCGGTGCGCTGACGGAAATGGTATGGGCACAGATTGGTAAGATATGTTGGACAGCAGGTAAGAGGTGAATTGCGCTGACGACTGCCCAGAAAGCGTATCCCAGGACCTCGAGAACTTCGCGAAGCACGCTGGTCGCTCGACGGTCACGACGGATGATGTGCTGCTTGTTACGAGGCGGAATGATGCGTTGCATGATATTATGAAGGAGTTTATTGATAAGGAGAAGGCGGCGAGTGGGAAGGGAAAGAGGCGGCAGTGAGGTCTTTCGCCGCCGGGGAGGGAGGGGCGTTTGGGGCGTTTGAGGCTCTATGGGAGATACACCGTCACGCATAGTTTGTGGACTATTGATACGAAAGAAGACGAAGAAATGACAATGACCAGTGTACGAGATCCTCAAAATCGCGGAGGAAGCGAGGACCTAGGCAGCCAGGATCTAACAACCAGCTGACGTCGAAGTTGTGAATAGAGGTACTGTGCGCATCGTTCACCTACCTGGAAAGGGAGTCACAGTACCAACCCTCACTTACCGTCCACTCCCAAGCCGCCGCACCAGCACAAAACCTGCCCCTCCCAATGGCCTGTGAACGTCTACCTCTTACAGCCGTAGTAGCCGAACCGTCGTTGCTGTCCTGGCGCTGGAGACGAATGGGAATGAGTCCGCGGCTAGGGGAGTACAAGTACGGAGTTGGAGTAAAAATCCATATCCCGATGTGCCGTAATGATTACGAGCGGTTGGTTCATGACAACCGTAATACATTATACCTACTCCGCGAGCTTATATGTAACCTTAAGTTGCAAACTCTATCATGATTTGGGCATCGCTAACCGTTAACTTATAACACAAACAACCTTCCCCTTCGTCCCATTCCCCTCCAGCAACTCATGCGCCTTAGCTACATCCTTCCAATCAAACACCTTCTCAATCTTAACCTCCAAATCTCCCTTCGCAAACGCCTCGAGGTAACCCTCCAACTTCCCCGTCAACTCCCCCTGATATTTCTCATCGCGGCTCCTCAAACTACTGCCTTCATATCTAAGTCTCTTTGCCAAGAATAAGGCGATATTCGTCTCAGCCGGCAGGGTAGTCCCGCCCATGAGTCCCAGGTTCGCGATACGTCCATCCCTCGCAGCCGCCTTCAGGTTGTCCGCGAACGTCGAGGCGCCCATAAAATCTACGATGACATCAATACCCTTTCCTCCCGTAGCCTTTTGCACCTCCTCCCCCCATCCCTTCTTCGTGGTATCGAAGCCGCCAGCAGCACCAAACGTGTCGATGCACCACTTGATCTTGTCTGATGTGCGAGATGTGACATATACGGCTGATGCGCCGGCGAGTTTGGATATCTGCATTCCTGCGATAGAGACGGATGAAGCGCCAGCGTGCCAAAGTACGCTGTCGCCGGGTTTGAAAGCGCCGATCTTGTGGAGAGCTTGCGTGGCAGTCATGAAGGTCTCTGGGATTCCGGCGGCGGTTTCCCAGGTGAGGGTACTAGGCTTGTGGAGGAGGGTGGCGGGCGAGACGGTGAGGTATTCGGCGTAGGCGCCTGGTGAGAGTTAGCATGCGTATAAATCTCGACGGGGGTACTGGAGAGACAAACCTCCATATGCAAGCCCAAACACCTCATCCCCAACCTTGAACTTCCCCTTCTGTGCTTCGGCACCAAGCTCCTCTACCACGCCGCTGAACTCGACACCGAGGATCAAGCTGATGTTGGGGGGAAGTGGATATCTGCCCTCTCGTTGGAGGAGGTCCATACGGTTCAGCCCGAAGGCCTTGACGCGCACGAGGGCTTCGGTGGGTTTGGGCGAGGGTTTTGGGACGGAGGGGTTGAGGAAGAGGGCGGAGGCGGGGCCGGTGCCACCTTTGATATCTGGAGGGGGTTAGTAGGGTGGAATGAGGGGGAGAGGATGCGGGGTACCTATGGCACGCATTGTAGCCATGATGGGTGATGGTTTGACTTTTTTGGCTGAAGTTGATATACGGAGAGGTTAGGGAGAATAATGATAGAGAATGGTCAATTTACAGCGCGATTTAATTGTAGATATATTTAGAAGAGAGGTTTGAAACGGATTGGTATGTATTTCTAAGCAGCGCGGGGCAGCTTGGAGCTTGGGCCATCTGCGGGTGGATGACGTACGAGAGACCTTGGCGAATAAACGGCTACGGATGCCGGATGGGAAAGAGCACTGAGGGAACAAGCGAGCAACGGAAGGAGCAAACTAGGGAAAGAACAGACTAGGGAAGAGCCAAACTACGGAAGGAGCGGGCTAGGATAAAAGCATACCCGGGGAAAGAGCGACCCAAGAGGCTGAGACGATTGAAGAAGGAGCGAGCGTTGAGAAGGCCCCAGGGCAGTATTTTGTGAGTACTTCGTGCTGTGAATCTATAAAAAAGATTACACCTTATTAAGTATGGTAGTTGCTCCCCAAGCTATGCCTCGGCTCTACATAGCTATGTATGAAGCTGGAACCGGGAATTACGA
The DNA here is from genome assembly GCA_001630605.1 of Pseudogymnoascus pannorum. Classification (NCBI taxonomy): domain Eukaryota; kingdom Fungi; phylum Ascomycota; class Leotiomycetes; order Thelebolales; family Thelebolaceae; genus Pseudogymnoascus; species Pseudogymnoascus pannorum. Next base: position 98,090 of record LNAS01000145.1, read on the forward strand.
GCACTGGGCCCTTTGTCTTGACGATGGAAGCAGCGACGTACCAACCATATTCGAAGTTAGCGGCGAACACGGGACCTTCGAGAAAAGCGCTGTTCAGGACGAGCCCGAGAGCAGGCTCCTACACAAGCGAAACATAGCTGTTGGAGAAGTTAATGAGCGTGATATTCCCGAGCTCCTGAAAGTGATAGATACTGCAAAGGTTGATAACGAGACTACGGAGTGGAACTGTCAGGATTATGTGATTGAGATACTAGAAACGCTTTATGAGGATTGCATTATTGACGAGGATGATAAGGAGTACAAGAGGGGTATGAAGAAGGCGAAGGATAAGCATTTCGGACCCCTATAAGATGCATTTTTACATTATCTGAAATGCGAGTGATCTATCATAATATACACGCGCCATACAACCCGTTTGTTGTATGCGTCTAATAATACATGCCGTGGCACAGCTGGCTCGTACTATTACCTTCCCACACCTCCCTTCCCCACCACCGCCAACTGATACGTCGCCAACTGACCCTCAGTCATCACACTGGGACTCCCCACCATAACGTCCTCGCCTCTATTATTCTTTGGAAAGGCAATCACATCCCTAATACTATCCGTCCCCGTCATAACCGCCACCATCCGATCCAAACCCAGCGCCATACCGGTATGCGGGGGACATCCAGCCCTCAGCGCCTCAAACAGATGCTTGAAATCTGCCAGCCGGGCATCGGGCATCCGTAGCGCCTCTCGCATGATCCACTCCTGCATCTGCGCGTTGTGGATACGGCGCGAGCCGCCGCCGAGTTCCACGCCATTGAGAACGAGGTCAAAGTGGTCCGCGACGGCTCGAAGGGGGTCAGAGTGGAGGAGATCGACGTCGGCGGGGGTTTTAGGAGAGGTGAAAGGGTGGTGGGTGGAGGAGAAGCCGGCGGTGCCACCCTGGCCGGGGTCGGTGGTGTTTGAAGGGGTGAAGAGGGGGAAGTCGACGACCCAGAGGAAGTTGAAGGATGGGTCGGGATCGATTAGGTCGGCGGCGATCGCGGATTTGTAGATATGGGTGCGCAACCGGCCAAGAGGCGTGGAGCCGCCGGAGAGTTTGACGCCTCTCGGGCGCGCTTGTAATATTATGAGATCGCCTTGTTCTAAAGGTTCACGCGTGGAGGGCGCAAACCATGTATTGGTTTCTATACCGGGCGATGGGACCCCGGCAGACAACTCATTCGTGTCGGCCAGAATTCTGTCTACTATAGCTTGTTCTTCAGAGCTGGCTGGCTCTTCTACACCCGCTCCATAAAATGACCTTATACTTTCGAGACCCTCGTGACCGAATGCTGCAAGGCCTTCCAGTGGCTTCATAGGATCATATATGAAGACACCAGGCCCACCATCAGGATTGTCGTGGAATGGACGCATCTCCGGTGAATCCATGATCGTCTTCACGAAGGCACCAACCTGCCTTGGGCTACAGTTCAAGTTGATTTTGAAAATGTCGACAATGGGGTCTTCCAGTGAGGTAATCATGCTCTTAAGGTTATCCGGAACTATGCTTTCCACTCTATAGGTCTGGAAGGGTCAGAAAAAGAAGATTAGCAGAGTTGATGGACCTACCAAGTCTTTGATACGGAGGTCTGGTTTATCAACACCGTGGAACCTCATCGCGTTGTCATATGTCATTCGGATAAAAGGGGCTGATGGCACGTCTCTATCAGACCCGGCCCATAGCTTTTGCCTGAGTTTCCACATGTCCACAATGAAGCTTTCCATCCTCTTCATTACACCGTCGGCATTTGTAAAAGCCATCTCCATATCCAGCTTCAACCATGTCAGTAAAGCGAACTCCCAGCCATGGAATACTCACCTGGGTAAACTCTGGTTGGCGATCAGCACGAAGATCTTCGTCACGGAAGCAACGAGCGACTTGGAAATATCTGTTTATACCACTCGCCATCAAAACTTGCTTGTATTGCTGCGGGCTTTGCGGCAGCGCATAAGCATGTCCCGTTGTGCGACTTGGTACGAGAAACTCTCTGGCACCTTCAGGTGTAGATTTGAACAATATAGGCGTCTCAACCTCGTGGAAGTCTGGGAGCGCCGTCCGTATACCCTTCAGTACCTCGCTCCTGAATATAAGGCGCCTCTTGAGACTCTCGTCAAATCGAATTTGCAGATGCCTTAGCTCGGGCCCGTATGTTGCATCTTCGCCTAGAAGAATATCTGCCGGAAAATCATTTAGGGGCTGGATAGAGTTTATCAAGAGCTCATATTCTCGAGGTGGCACTTGTTTTCCATCCTTTGTCGGCTTGACGTTCTTCCATTGTAGAGTACCGACGACTTCTACTGGAGTGTTCGCTCTGGCAGCCTTTAATATTTTATGGGAATCTGGGCTATTATCTCGTAGAGAGATGAGCTGGATGGTCGTAGCTCCGTCTGACAATGGAACGAAGGTCATCTTGCCGGAGACGTTGCGTACATTGCCGAGAGAGCCCTGAACCCGGACCGATTTCCCGATGTCATCGCTGTCGGGGGATTTAGCAATACTTGCTAAGTTGGTTAAGGAAGGAGATTCGTAGCGCTGAACTAGAGACCAACATTAGCTACAGTTTTCACGAACAGTAGGGGCTGGGGCAATCCACGGGTCTCTTTGAATTGCTTCATCCATGGCAATTCATTCGAGCTGGGTAGGTGAGCTCCGCTAGCCCTAGGAGACGATGGAAGAGAATCTGTGGCGGAAATCGTAGGCGATCCTGTTATCGTTCTCCGAGTCAAGCCAAAAGAAGCAATGGCTGATGAGCCACTATTTGGTAATACATGGGATACAGCCCTGGCGCCGATTCGAGGGCGGGAACATGCCCTCAACATTGGTTGTGAGATTTGCAGAGTTTCGTCTCGGTATTATGTATAACTGATCATATATGCAGTGCATATATACAATAACAATGGACGTGAATGAAGACGTGAAAGTAAAGTGGTGATACAGGCTGAGATGGATAGAGGTTGGCGAGGCTGACTATAATAAAATACAGGCACTCATTCAGCCTTGCCTGTTAACCGCACATCCAAGGCATCAATATTCTCGCTAATCACTTTTGCGCTAAATTCAAATAAATACCGCTCGCCGAGTAGAATTTCAATCTTTATCCTTCCAAGTTTTAAACAGTAAGTGTGATTGCTCGCTTCCCCAGCGCTATACCTTCAACCAACTCAGTGCAGCCTTGCTAACTCGTGTCCGTTTCAGAATGATGAAAGCCTAGCGTGTTTTATATGATATGGCCTCCTCCTCGCTGAGCCTCTGAACTCTCCCTTCATCGGGCTTAAGTGGTTTGGTTGTAAGGCGAGGTTGGGGGACGTGAAATCAGCGTTCGCCACACCCCCTTGTTAACAAGCGGACGCGAATACGGCATCTCTGATCCTTAAAAAGCCTTGGAAGGGTCCCTCATTCTTTGATTTTGTTGTTGGCTGGGACTCGCACAAGCGCTGTTGGTGGCCGGTTGGGACATGGCTAGGGCAGTGCCAATCTAGATATGAGGGCCAGTGTTGGGAGGACAATGGCAGAAAGAGGGCGGCAAGCACCATTTCAAGTGTTCTGATGTTTTGGCGCTTTGTTTTCTCACAGAATTTCGTCAGCACTTTTTTTGTTTTTAGATATTAGGTGTTCCCCCAGCATGCCGGACTATTTCGGATCAATCACAATATGACTTGTATTCTTCCGCTTTATGAAGAATGTGTGCTATTTTACCTTCCGTGAAAATAATCGTATATTAAAAGCGTTGAAGTATAAAATTAAACGCTCATGTATATTTCGTGGGCGTGGTGCGGGAAATGCGGCCGCCCACTTATGTTGGGCCACATGGATTTGATGTTTATGACGCTCATCCCCAGTCCCCTGGCCCAGCCCAAGCTTTGTTCAACTAACAGACAACTTCACCTCGACATACCAACAACGGCCTTGCAGCAGCGGCTACAGATACATATAAGCCCATTCTACGCTCGAATCCGCAAATCCGAAGTGAACATTATCTTGCCTACGTATCCCCCGCACTCATAATGCCGGCGAGTTGGTAGATGAGATCGGGAGACCCCTACATTATTGACCAGGATTGACACGAGCTTAATCTTGCGATTAACAACACCACATCCGTTTGCGCGCCCACGACATACAGGATTTACGGGGCACCAAAGGCTTCTTTAGCCGTCTCTACATAGTCTAGGATTTGCGGCGGCACTGTTCATGCGCACATCCTCGCCATTGACTGTTCGTCTCCTGCCGGAAACCCTGGAGGCTCAGCCCGTCGACTGCACGCCTGTGGCATGAAACATGTCAAGTTCATTCGAGAAATCTGTGAAGGGCGCTACAAAGATAAAGGTGACTTGCCCTTTCCATTCGCTCATGAGCGCATTGTCCCATCCAGTGCTAACTATCTCGCCCTCTCCCAGCTTGCCCCGCCTAAGTCAAAATACATTGAGCATATCCTCATCGCAACGCACTCTGGCGAACATGGTGTCGCCGAAGTCTTTCGCGCCCTTCAGAACCGGTTACGCGACTCCACATGGACAGTGGTTTTCAAGAGTCTCATAACTGTACACCTGATGATTCGGGAGGGATCACCCGATGTTACGCTAGAGTTTCTATCAAATCACAAGAACATGCTGGCAACAAGCAGCTTCACCGATGGTATGTACAAAGTCTGGCAGCCCAAGCGTATGTGCACGCAGTGTGTCACTGCGGGTCGGATATATTGTATCATTCAGGAATAAGTTATTCGCGCAAGTTACTGATTGTTCCAGTTCAAACGCATGGGAAGAATATCCGCCACTATTCGAGCTACCTGACCGAACGAGCAAGAGGATACCGGCATAGCAAATGCGATTTTGTCCGAGGAGCGGAGAATCGATTTCAAAAGTTAACCGTCGACAAGGGCTTATTGCGGGAGACAGAACTCGTCCAACTACAGATCAGTGCCCTGCTGAAATGCGACGTAAGTTGTGCATATCCGGAGGATAAGATCAACCTCTAATACTCCATAGGTGCTTGATAATGAACCCGAGAACGAAATCACAATCACTGTATTCCGTATGTTGGTTCTTGACCTCCTAGCACTCTACCATGTCATCAACCAAGCCATGATTTCCATCCTAGGTATGTTCGACAGCTTATATTGGCCGTATGGTCACGCTAATTGTATGTAGGACAATTCTTTGAAATGACAAAAACGGATGCCCAGAGAGCTCTGGAGATATACAGAAGATTCACGAAGCACACTGACCTTGTAGTCGCATATCTTGGTACTGCACGGACATATGAGCACAAGACACGAGTAGAGGTACCAAAGCTGAAGCATGCACCTGTGAACTTAGGAAAGCAGCTGGAGGACTACCTCGCCGACCCTGATTTTGACATCAACAGGCGGCAGTATCTGGCGGAAGAAGAGGCAAAGAAGAAAAAGAATGGAACATTCAAACCATTCCTCACCACACAGAAGACAGGTGGTAGCTCTTCTCGTACTGACGCAGGAAAGGCGTTCCCGGATGCCAAACCAACCAAGGAGACGGCACACCCCACGACAAAGGCACAGCCAGCTCCACCTAAAGGCCCCGCCCCAGACTTGATAGATTTCTTCGCGTCGATCGAGCAAAAGCAAGAGCCACTCGAGGCTGCTCCTCCACAGCACCACGCGAATGCGCCAAACTTCACAGGCGCCCCACAGTTCCAAGGGCAGCAACAACAGCCTATGCAACAGCAAGCTATCCATCAGCAACAGGGATTCCAACAAAATGGATTCGTGCAGCAGCAACCAGGCTTCCAGGACCCAAACCAGCAGCAACTTCAATTTAATAATGGATTTACACAACCTCAACCGCTCCAACAACCACAGCAACTCCAGCCTAACATGACAGGAGCTGGCTTTGGCGGATATACTCCGCAACCACAGTCATACCCATCAAACTCCCTCCCGCCAACCAACCAAAACACCCTCTCGCCCTTCCCTGTGCAACCACAACAACCATTTCAAACCGGTCCACAGCAACAAGGCACCAACCCATTCCGTGCGAGCATGATGTTAAACCACGCCGCTACCGCAAGTCCAACCTCCATGAGCCAAAACCCAACCGTCCACACACTCTCCCCTGTATCACCTCAAAACACAAACCCCTTCGCCAAACCGGCCTCGGCTCCTCCTGGCGGTCCTCAACAACAGCAGTATCAACCGACAGGCCCCGGCGCGAGCCCACTGCAACCAGCGCCTACCGGGACGAACCCGTTTGCGCGACGGCCTGGGACGAGCGGTGCGGGAACACCGGGTGGACTGGCACCGCAGCCTACTGGCACGAATCCGTTTAGGCAGAGTGCTTTTGTGAATACGGCAACGGGGATGGGATGGCAGAATAATCAAGCGCCGATTGGTGGTGGGCTAGACGCGATGCCGACGATCGAGGTGTTCCCAAGGCCGGCGCAACAGCAGCCATGGTCGCAGTAGATAGGATGGAATGATGGGTGTAGGGGGTGGGAGATGAGTGATAGGTTTGAAACCTCGAATTGTGTGTACGGATTTGTGGAATGTTGATGAGGCGACGTGAACTTGGCTTGGGTAGATGTAGCGTTGATTTTAAGTGTCTGAGAGGGAAGGGTTGACAGGGCATAGGCAGAAAGATAGCGGGCAAGCTATAGCTCTAGGACAGGATACGTAATACCATCATTTCGAAAGAAAATGTGGCTACAGTGAATTTTCTTTGTCTCAATATATTTGATCCCTCCCGAACAATCCACTTAGCTGCACTTCGCGCGGCTACAAGGTGTCAGGTATTATTAAATACTTCAGTGATATAGTAAATATAAAGGGTGAAACGAATCGTCATGGCCATTAAGGCCAACAGGCCAGGTCCACGACGTCAGAGGGCCCTAAACTTCGATCTTAGATCAAGCGCGAAGATAAAAAGCGAACTTTCCATCATTTTAGATCGCTTATTCCTATTTTCTCAGACATACTTTCTAAGAGGAATACTCTTACATGTCGTAAAGGTACCAGACCTCAAAATATCCAATTCATATTTTCTATCTACTGTCTCCCAAGCCTCGCGGCCATAAATCTACTCACTTTCTTCGGTCTTCCGTCGTCATCATACTCATCAGCATATTCTAGTATCGTTCCGTCATCATCGACCTCCTGTTCTTTCTTCCTAAATCCTCCCTCTCGCTGAATCATCCGATTCCTCAAACGGTGAAACTCCGTTGAGACCTCCTGGTGCAACAGGCTTGGGTCAAGCTCATCTGGCTCCGTTACACTATCACCCCCAACGATCTCTCGCTCCACAACTTGTGTGGCAAGCGTTGCATTTTCAGGGCCAGTAGGGACAGTGCATTCATTTCGAGAAGATTGGACTGGTAGCTGAGGAGGGATGAGGGTCTGAGCAGGGTTGGCCTGTCGTGAAGACTTAAACCGGGAAACTTTCTTTGCGGTTGGAGGAGTAGGTGCTGCGACAGGGGCTGGTTGCCGCTCGATAATATCGGTAATTGGTGCTGCGACAACCGTAGGTTTTCGGGGCGCGGGTTTAACAGCCGGTTTTACTTCCGGTGCCGGAGAGACGTCGATATCGTCGGCGAAACGAACTCCCTTCTTCCCCTTCTTGACTACCTTCGCTTCTTCCTCTACCAGCTTAGCGGGAAACTGTATATGCGCCGCACGATCCACATCCTCCTGCGTGATCTTAATCTGGGCGATCCCCGCATCAGGCTCTGACCTCTCGGTAGATACGTCCGAAGGCGGTTTGGGGCCGAGATTCTGCATCATCCGCACACCCAATTTCTCCTCCAACTCGCGCATCCGTTGGTGCAGGTCTTCATCCACAACCTTGCGCGTTGAGCGGCCATACGCGTCCTCATCATCATCGCCATCGCTGAACTCGTCGTCATAGCCCTCATCCTCCTCGGACCACTCGCTGCCGGATTCAAGGTCGAGCTCGGCCACTACGGCGCCGATTTCAGACATGGAGTATTGAAGCATTTCGCGTCGGAGGGCTGCCTCCTCTTCGGTCTCAGAAGTAGGAATAATAGGCGCATCGGGGCCGGTGGACGGGAGAGATTCGTTTTGAGCCTTTGAGAGTGATATTATTTCGGCGACCCGAGCGTCGGTTTGGGACGGCTCCGTTGAAGGCCCTGGTTTTGTGTCATCGGTGAAGGTGACGCTCTTTTTCCGGGGTTGGATACTTGGTCGTGTAGGTGATGCAGCTTCTGTCGCTGTGCTGGTGGGTTCCTTTGGGGAATATTCAGTCGTTGTAGGTAATGCTTTTGTGGTGTCGTCTTCCACATCTGTTTCATCGACGGGCTCCAACCCTCTTCCTTGAATCTCCTCTTCGGTGACGCCTGCCTGTCGTAGGACATCTAATAGCTGTTGCTTCTCGCTTCCTGGTGTCTTCGTTTTGTAACTTATAACATTGCCTTCATCATCTAACTCCTCTATGATCTCCGTCAATGGTAGACCTTCATCATCTCTTGCACCATCTTCCAACTCCTCAGATACCATCCCCACCTTCTCTAGCTTATCTTCCGCTGTATGTAATTGCTTTTCAGCTGATTTCACATTCTGCGCCACATAATCGATTCTTCGGTCAAGTAAATTAATAATCTGAGCAGCATTCCGTTGTTCGCCCTTCAGGTTTAGAATGTCGTCTATTTCGACCAGAGTCACCACCTGACCATTGAAGTTTTGTCCGATGGCGAGAAGATCTTTACTTGTAGGAGACGAAAGGGATTCGATCTCTTCCTTCAGACCTTCGTACTCTGCGGACCAGAGGTGCCATGTCTGAAGGGCTTTGCGGAGCTGGGTGATCTGCGTTTCGAGCAGGAGGCGGTGGCGCTCTAGGTCTTGGAGGGCGCTGTCATTTAATGGTTGTGCCATTCTGACTGGTATTATGGGCTCAAGAATATATAGTTGTATAGATAGGCCATGTAATTAGATATTCGCCCTTGGCGAACTAGTTCCAAATCGATTTTCCCGTTTCACAACTTGGGAGCAAGACTGTTCGCCAGAGACAGGCTGATGTGAACAATAAATTTCCATCAGCCTTGACCTGCTTAGTCACCCCCGCATATGTCTATTTCAAAGCCTCGCCTTAGCCTTGCTTAGCCTCGCCAACCATCCATGCGATCATCTTTGTATCAACAAGACATCCTAAACGGTGCTCCAAGCTGAGCTCCTCCAGATCTTACGAGCTCAGCATTGACGCATTGCCCACCATGCCTCCACGAGCCCATACAAACACCCTCACCTCCAACCCTCTCGACGACATTTGCCCCGTATGCAAATCAAACCGCTACCTCAACCCATCCCTCACCTTCCTCATAAACTCAGAATGCTACCACACGATGTGCACATCCTGCGTGGACCGGCTCTTCACATCTGGTCCTGCGCCTTGCCCTGTTGCCGGCTGCCACAAGACGCTGCGCAAGCGGGGTTTCCACACAGCTTTCTTCGGGGACCTGAACATCGAGCGTGAAGTCGACGTGCGGAAGCGCGTGGCCGCCGTGTTCAACAGGCGTCAGGACGACTTTGAAACTTTGCATGATTGGAATAACTACCTCGAAAGCGTGGAAGACTTGGTATTTAAGATTGTGGAGGGGACGCCCGCCATGAAGAAGGATGCGGAGGAGGCGCTGAAGAAATACGCTGAGATGAACCGCATGGAGATTGAGGCGAATTTGGAGGCGGAGAAAGAGGAAGAGGAGATGGGACGGAGAGCACAGGCAATAGCTGATGAGAGGGCGAGGAGGAGGCGAGAGCTGGGGAAGAGGAAGGAAGAGGAGGATCGGAGAGATCTGGAAAGGACGAAGCGCAGTGTCATTGACGCTCTAGCGAAGTCGGAGGGCAATGCAGACGAGATTACCAGGAAGGCTGAGAGGCTGATCTTGGAGAAGACAGAGAAGATGAAACGGGATCAGGTGGAGGATCTGGAGGGACCAAAGATGGCGATCAGGGGCTTAAAGAAGAGGAAGGCTGCGGAGGTGGAGAAGCCTTATGATCCATTTGGAGATCTGGACTTGACACCAACGAGATACGTACTGCAGACGCGCTACAAGAACGACTGGCTGAAGCAGGCAGAGAACGATCCAAGGCACATGGTTGGAGGCTACAGCTTCCAGGAGTATTATGCCCGAACGATGTTCGAGGCTTTCTCTGGATTGGGTGTTTTCATCGCGGATGAGCTGCAAAATACAACGGCAGCTGGTGCTCCTGTTAGAGGGGTCGCTGCTATGGCTAGGGGTGGAGACAAGAAAATGGAAGATGTCTTCTAATATGTAGCTCGTTACTAGAGCTTATTGGCGTTCCCATGGCGTTTGGAAATGGATGGGACAGTATTGTCACGGAGTTTGGTTTCATAATTTGGAATATACCAGGGTAGTAAAAATAGATAAGGCATCATAGAACATAGAGAATGGTGGTACAAGAAATAATTAGAGTCACGCCTCTCTGCTTCATTTAATGTTGGGACTAAATTGTCGTGATCTCGTTGTAGGATTATCGTACGTCGTATAAACACCGCTGCCATGCAATTCCGTCAATCTCATGACTCAATTTTTGACCTCTCTCGGATACCCTCATGCCTATCTAACTCATCTTGGCGTTCGAGAAATCCAACTCAGGGTGCTGTTTCTGGAATTGCGCCAGCATATCTGCCTTCTTCTGCTCATCGCTTGTCGGCTTACCCAACTCCTTCTGCCTCTGGTCAAACATCATCTTCTCGACCATGCCCCTTGTCTCGCCATCCAGGTCGCCTAGATTGCTATTCTCCGGCTGGATTTTGGTCACGTCGATTTTCGGCGCTGATGTGACAACATGCTCCCACCACTCCATCTTGTTCACTTTATCGAGGTGGATGTCGATCTGTTTTAGCTCCTTGCCATCAACGGCAGGGATGGATGCGAGTGTCCATGTAGACTCGTCAACGTGGATAGGATGTGGCAGGTCACCCTGGGTTTGTTAGCTTCATCCTATCGCTATGGCAGCACAGCGGAGAACACGCAAAGAAGCTCCATGTGGCTAGTCTCGGGTGCATACACTTATAACTGGCTCCTGTCCCTTAATTCCAGCGCTCAGCTTCGTCTTCTTGATATCGACGACCAAGTCCCGACCCTTGAAATTTCCAGGGACGGTGAAGTTCAGCGAGAGGTCCCTGATCGTTTGCGTCCATTTGTAGGGCAGAGCGGCTTGCTCTTCTTCCTCGCGAGCACGTGCCGCCGCCTCGGCAGCTTTGTCTACTGATGAATCTTCTGTGCGGTTGTCAGTGGATGCTCATGGCATAGAAACAGCATATGGGAGGCGGCACAAGTTCGGATATAGAGTTCGTAGCTTTAGGGTGCTAGAGGGCTTGAAAAGGAAATATTCCAGCACACTGCACAATGATGAAAACCTACCTGATGACATGGTGGATTATGATATCTGTCTTCTAGATGGGGCGTTGGTAGGGGATTCTGAGGACAATTGTAGTTGTTGATGCGGCTACTAGTCAAGCTGTCGAAGACCCCACCATAAAACAGTGGTCCAGCCTTGCCCAAGGTCATAGCTCATTTACCGTATTCAGCTATCCTCCAAATATAATTAATCCACGTGACTACAACCTGGTCATGGGGCAACAGTACGTACTTCACGAGTGCTGTCCTCTATTTCTCCCCACCCCGAAGAGTCAATATCAATCGCAAAGTTAGGTAAAATAACCTTTTTTACGCTCATATACTTCGATGGCACCGCATATAGGTTTTGCTACTTCGAAAACCATTACCCTCCACTATTGTTGAAGTCATCTGTGTTTGACGTCCAAAAACGTTTTACCACTTGATCTTAGCACTTTCTATGCACCGACAATTTCTCAGGTTGAAACCGTATAGGTATGCCTTTGTTGGGGAAATACAAATGTAAGTGGCCTTTGTCATCTTGCCGGGGCCGGAAAAAGAAGGGAACCTTATCATGGTCGTCTTCATCCTTTAGAACATTTCCGGACATTCCTTCTTTATGCTCTTTTATATAGCCTGGTCACAATTTCCTGAAACCATAATTTACTCAAAGGAATGGTAAACTCAGACAGACTACCCCTTCCCTCTTCCGTCCTATTCTATATGAACTTCTTTCTTCAATACTTTGCTTTGTTACACTTGGTCCTATTCTATGTTATTTTGATGATGGCCGCTTCAATACCTAAACTTGAAATTATTTTCAAGCAATATCAACGAATGTTCTCATTTATTACATTTCAATAATTGTCACAATTGGAAGATATGCAGGCGGCGGGCATGACCGCGAATGACGGTGCGGTGTCGCCAATAGACAGTGGATTAGATAATGGTCCTGGGAAGTTATTTGCTGAGAGTCAAAACGAGAAGGGAGTCATCAAGTATGCCAAGTTCTCTGGCAAACCGTTAAGATGGAGAGCTGGTGATATCCTCCCGCCAGAGACCTACCAGAAAACTCTGAGTGCTAAAGCCCTTCAAGCTCAAGAAGGATACGTTTTTCATGCGGAAGCTCTGCGAACATTGGGAATCAGAGTCTTCCGCACTGGAGACTATCACATTGTAACAACATTGCGAGAAAAACGCGATGTGGTTAAATTTCAAACCAGGGAGTTTCTTCCAGGAGAGCAGAAGTGGACAGGCCCTCGCGACATTGCCCATCTCGCCTTTCTATCTGTAGAGAATGGGGAGCTTCCGGTTTATCATTTCTGGATCAACCCGATTGTCTTTGAGAAGAACCCCGATCGCATGGCACTCACAGAAACGATCGACGCTACAACTACCAAAGAGAAAACGTACGATGCCGCCAAGCAGCGAGAAGACGGACTTAAAATGCATCTAATGCCCAATATCAGTCCTTCGCATCGACTATGGATCGATAAGTTAGCCAATTTCGAAAAGCTTCTGGCCAATTATGGACGGGACCACTGCAAGCAGTCACTTATGGATGTTATGAAGGAGACATTTCTTGAGGACCAAATCCGCTGCTTAGCAGCTTCGGGAGAGCATTCACAGCTTTCAATGCTACAGGGTAGAGACCAGCTACTGTATTTTGATAATATCGACAATGGCACATTCAAGGGAGTAAAAAATAATACTGCAACGAAATTTTGCATGGTTTACTTCGGCCTTCCTGTTGAGCCCTTGACCTTGACGAATATCCTCAGCGCCAACAGAAATGAGGATGACACCCGAGACAAAGTCGAACCTGACTACAGCATACTGCCTAGAATATACGGCGCACAAGCTGATTTGGAATTTCTGGATAGTTACCATGAGAGGGCTTATGGCTATCCGGCTCTACGAAGTAAGTTATGCGGTGCAACCTTGATATAGGAGGCAGGCACAACAAGCTGACACATTCCAGAACCAAAGGCCAAAAGGCCTTACAAGGACATTACCATTACGGAAGAGGTCTCTGATTTAATCCGAGAGCAACAACGGATTGAGATGGAGTTATATCCCCGGCCAACAAGGATATGCGGAGGGAATTATGATGTCTTCTATGGCATGGATAGCTATGATTTCGAATTTTACAAACCCAAAAATAACCTTCCCTTACTCGAGAATTTTCTAGGTCTTCGTGGCGGTGCAGGGCCATCCAAAATTCCAGGTAGTATCAATGACGATGACGATTTGCAACCAGATGGTGGGGCTTTCAATGACGTGGGAGACGCTGTTATGGATGATGTGGGCCTGTCTGAATTTTCCGACGGTGACTCTGAGGAGACCGTCTCTATCCTCGTCCCATACTTGGGAGACGCAGATGGTTTTCTATCAAGTTCCCGGGACCCTTCTTGGATTAATGGCTTCGGCGGAGGACTTAGAGGTGGCGCTTCATCGCCCAGAAGCAATGAAGAGGGCATGGAAGAACAGAGAAGGAGCCCCTCCCAACCACCAGATGTCAACAACCGCTCTGGCACAAGCACGGACAACGCTGCCCCCGCTCCACCCCCTTCGTTTCCACTAATTCCCTCTATGGATTCCATCCTTGTCAGTTTGCAGGAAGATTCTCGCCAACCGCGTAGTGAGCGTCGGCCTCAACGGGTTCCCGGTACGAATAAGAGCAACTTCGATCCCAACCAACACCGGGACTATATGGTCCAAACAGCGAAGGCTCTGGAACAAGATAATCTTCGCATTAGTGCATACCTCAAGGCTCAGTCCACCCATGAACCCCACGCGGCGAAGCCAGAACCTCCAAAATATGGCAAGTCAGTTGAGGATCAACTGGTTACCGGGCCCACAACACCAGGTGTATTTGCAAATGGTATTAGTCTCGCTGAAATTAGGCAATTACAAGCACGTAATGGAGAATTGGAAAGGCTAGTATTGGGCCGTACAACATACTGCGGTATGTGCGACAAGAGCATATCCTTTACCACAAAAGGACAGCGGGATGCCCACTTTGCAGGCCACCTGGATGGATTGCATTCATGTGGGTTCTGTGGAATTAGCTTTAATTCGGCCACTCAACCAGAAAGAAAGTCTCACCTTGCCAGCCATGCCGACACTAGATATACAAAGCAAGCAACGGATACGTCCCGGGACCCTACTACCGATGCTGGGCCTCCCGGACCGACCCCCATCAATTCTGGCCCAAGACAAGCCGCGCAAGCTACTGGCGTTGATGGCGATACCATATTATACTGCCAGAACTGTGGCGTGAACTTGGCAGATTTCACCACTCCCGCCCAACTTATTGAACACACATGCGCCTGCCCTCGGAGGAATCTACCGCCAAGCGAACCGGCCCACTGTAAATTCTGTGGCATTGAAATTATTACACTCGGCAGCGCGGATGATGTTACAAACCACCGAAACCTGTGCAAAGGCTCGGTTGTCGGCCGAGACCGACACCAAGAGCTTTGGGCTGCGGCAGCCACCAGTACCAACGATGACCGGGAGTTGACATACTGGAAGCTCTGTGCCTTAACTGGGGTCCCCGATCTTCACTACAAGCCTCGCATCCCGGCCCCTAGTCTGTATGAGTGTCGCTATTCCGGCTGTATTGCTAACTTACTCCAAGAGGCAAAAGATGGGACTCTGGATTGTCACCATAAACGTCACGTCTCCAATGGAGACAGACTCAGAAACATATGCCAGGTCAACAGGTGCTGGGATGATCTTTCCGGACATGAGAATGACGGGGAAGAGCGGATCCAGCGACATCTGACAAGGCATCGTACCATTGAATGCGCGTTTCCAGGATGTGATTTCTCCTTCACCGACGAAGATGTTTCGCCGAGCACACGTGAAATTGAACTTGAGGCTAGGAAAAAGTGGATTAATCATGCGTATAGCCATCTCGACGATGACGTAGACGAGGGGGGCGAAGACGGTAATTATTTCGGTGACAGTGATCCTCCAAGTGATTGCGATGACTACGATGGGCGGCACGGCACTACCAGTCACACCCATCAAGGAGGCGGTGGCAACGCCGGTATTGGGACACGAGGCACAGGAGCTGGTATACATGGAACTCAAGGTAATAACTCAGCGGCACCCCCAGACCCCAAAGCTCCAGGCCCGACACCCGCGGGCCCTCAAACCCCAGGTACTAAGACTGGACCCAAATTTGGCGGGGTCCCAAAGTGCTATATGTCCATCCCCGATCAATGGGTTAAAGCTATAAGGAAACTTCCCGATATGATTTATACAGGATCCAAGAAGAAGCAGAAACTGGCATTTATCTGCCCGGTCTGTTATTTATCCATACAAGGATCACAACTTTCTGTGCGCCATGACCCTTTTATTTAATCTTTTATTTCCACTTTTTACCTATAAAATCGTATCAAATTTTGCTGACTTAGCCCAGTGGCACCGTAGTGTTTGCCCCGATGGGATAAAGGGTTGTGGGGTGGATAATGATAATGACCTTCTCATCTTCAGTGCTATGAGCGCTGGTCGCGTCCGCAACCCCAAATCGAGATACGATCAAGTCAGTATGAAAAAGGAAGGCGCCACAACTTGGAGGGATACTCAAAAACTCCCCCCAGTGTTGCAGTACTTGGCCAGACACCCGGTATTGGCAGATAAGGAAGATCTTGCTTTCCCAGACCGGCGTTTCAATACGATGACCGACGAAGATAAGAGAGTGGGACCAAGAGTGAGGAAGCAACAAAAAAGTTCAGAAGATACTGTAAAGGACAAGGCAAGGAAGATAGCAGCGCAGAGACTAAAGCGCGGGATCACGAGTACGCCATCTGGACAGAGATCGACTAAGGTGGCAAGAGGGGCAGGTGGTGGTAAACTACCTAGTGCAACTCCAGGTCAGGCACAAAGGGGTGGGTTGTTTGTATCATCCTCACCAGAACCCTGAGAAATGAATTTTAGCGGGTGCTTTTGACAGATTTTTATCTGGGATTTTGGAAGTTTAGTTTCTTTTTGAGTTTTGTTTATTCGCGAAAGGTTCTAGATATTCTGCGTTTTGTTGGTTATTTGATGGCTCATTCACCTACGATAATTTTTTTATTTAATGGCCCACATAGCTGTTATAAATCTGTTCTTAGCTATATTTACATTGACTACCCTGTTGTATTATTGTGACAATAAATGCTGAAATCATGGTCACCGCCCCCCTTTGTTGCATACATAGTAGTACTTATTTCTAATACTTAGGAAACAATTACATGCGACCATAGACTGAAGAGAATTGGCCATCATTTCCGCTCGGTCATATATAGGCTTGCGTATCCTCTGGATAATAGTTTCAATCCTGCCAATAGACATAGCGCGGAATCAGGGCCCCTTGCGGCGAGGAACAAGAATCATTGGTGTTTTTTATGAGTTCTTATATAAGGTAGGAGAGGGATGTTGTCACTAGGAGCTTTATCGAAGGGTTGAACTATTATTCTGTTAAGATCGACAATATAGAGTCATGTATGTAGTATTACTTCACCGTAACTGTTGTGGAACAGTAGATACAATTACTTCTCAAAGCTACGCCGTTGAATACTTTCGTCTGATGCTTTTGAAGTCCATTTGTTTGAAATTACAAGTTGTTGGCGTCCCGTTCTATCAACCTATACAATTTCTCAACATCTTTGCTACCCTGCCATCTCTCATCGCAGTATATATCTTGCTAACCCAACTCCCTGTGTTCAGCTGCTTGACATCCAATTTGCTGTCTCGACCCGCCGCTACTGGGTAGTCAACGATCCCTTTATGTAGCGGAATAGAAAGCTCGTTTCTAACAAAGTTATACATAGAACTCGCTGCGGCACCAAGAAAGGGCGATGCATCTGGTTGTTTGGCGTAAGACACTCGCGACTGGACGAAAATATCGCGGGCAGAAGTGGCGAGTCTGTCCGTGCAATCTTGGATCATAGTGACCGCGGGTGTGTTTGAGCGGAGGCCACTGTCTGGTGATTGAGTGGATGATGCCATAATATCAAGAAGGATAGGTTGAAGAGCTCTGGCGGTCTCCATGAATCGTGTGGCAGAGTCTTCTGTAACTGTCAAAGCCAGCTTTTCTTTGAACGCAGACCATATTGCGTCTTGCCATCGTTTAACTTCTATGCACTTAGTCGCCTGTTTCAAGTAATTGGCGGTTATTTCATCGAACTTGGGATGAAGAGCTGTTAAGTAGATCTCGTGAAGAGCCCTAAGATCTACAGCCTGACAAAGAGAATATAAATATGCGCTCGTCATCATCGTGACAATGTCAATGGCTTTGTGGGTGTATCTTGCAGACACTAAAGCCATGGAGTTTAAAGACTGGTTTCCCATTTCTGCTGATTGAACATGGCTGCTCACAGGATTCGCGAGGAAGCCCAGCTCGGCCATATATGCCGCCATGTTAATATCCACTCCTTTGAGTGTGTAGCTTAGACTCGGCTCGTCTAAAGCTAGATTTGGAGGCAGCCCATTATTTATTTTTGTGTTGAGTAGCTCACTAGACTGTGCGAAAATGAGTTTTCCAATCATTTGTAGAGCAAGTCTTGTTTTTTCCGTGGATGAGGTCACGCTTGCGGCTTGAAAATTTCCACCATGAAAAATGCGTCTCGAGTCGGCATCAATCAATGGGTTATCAGTTGTAGAGTTCAATTCGGTCTCCAGTTGCTCGGTAGCAAGTCGAAGGTCTTCGAGACTTGGACCGAGCCACTGTGATGCTGTTCGAAGCGCGTATCTGTCTTGTCTTAGCGAACGGGTGTCTTCATCTCGAGCTTCTTGAACTAGTTTTGAGCCATGAAGAGCCTTGGCAATGTTACGGGCAGCTTCACTTTGACCTGGATGCGGCCTGACTGCTGCAATAAAAGGTTCGAAGCTCTCAGTGGATCCAGTGAGAGCCTCTACACCCATAGCTGTGAGTATTTGAGCCATAAGGGCTAAGTTGTTTGCTTCGTACATGGCCAGAGCAGCTACTCCAACTGAAAATGCGGTACCGTTAAGAATTCCAAGACCTTCTTTTGGTCCAAATCGGACCAGTTCAATACCACTGGCCTCTAAGACCTCGTTGGATGCGACCAAGATTCTATTGGTGCTTGGACCTGTCCAGACATATACGTCTGGGTTTCCCTCTATAGCTCCGGCAATATATGAAAGAGGACTGAGATCTCCGGACGCCGAAATGCTCCCGTGTAGTGGAATAAATGGTACTATGTCGTTTTGCAAAAGTTTCTCAACAGACTGTAAAACTTGCAACCGAACAGCAGAGTTGCCTCTCATGAGTGTATTGATTCGGACGACCATAGCAGCTCTAACCCAACTCTCGGGCATTGACATTGTTGTGAGGCCTGCCTCGTAGTATAATGATGAATCGCGTGCTGCTGGTTTTTGCTGAGGCATATTTGAGTGCTCAGGTAGTATCCCACATAACTGCATCTGGAGTAATGCAACTTGAAGTTTTTCGAATTGGTCTGTATTTGTGTTTGCGCTTCCACCAAAACCAGTAGTAATGCCTACCAGGGTTTCGGGTTAGTAGGTGCTTCCATAATTGATTTTGGTCTATTCAGTACCGTATATCGAATGGCCGGAATCAAGCTCCTGTTTCAAAAAGTCGACACTTGCTTGAATTCTCTCAGCCATTGAAGGGTCGTCATCAATACAAACACGACTTCCATGCCTACCACTCGCCGAATTAGCACAAACACTCCTAGGATTATTTCAGGTTTAATCCCAGTCTTACCGTGCAACTGCAACGAGCGATGGTATATCTAGGTTGTTTCCATTCAACACCACAAATTTATCAGACCCCTTAAATTCCTCTAGCATTTGAGTTTGGCCGATTTGAATAGCGCTGTGTGATAGTCCTTCCTTTAGAAGCTGTCTATCATCTTTGTGCGGTGGATCTCTAGAAATAGGGAATGTTGACTCGATCTCATTTCTACTACTGAAATCGTCCACAGAGCTAGTTAGGTTTGAGACGTCAGAATTGAGAGAGGCTGCTGGACTTCTAGTTAGAGAAGATGCTGATGCTGAACCATTTTCTTTGCAACTGATAGGATCATCCATGGAGCTAGCCAAGTATGGGCCAATGGACTCATGTGATAATGAATGTTGATGCTCTTGAATCTTGTTCAAGTCGAGTTGTGTGACAGCCCAGGCGTTACCCATAGCAATAGACTTGGTGTCTTCGCCACGAATTTGGAGCTCCTGGCAAGAGCCTTTTCTATCTAGATTGCCTATATTTCGGGTTAAGAAAACGAACGAAAAGATCGACTGACGGCCATATAGCACCTTTACGAACTAAAGCGAGGGCGAAAATACTTCAAGGCTTAGGATAAAACATGTATCGAACACTGTGGCTGAACGGGATAGGCGTACATAATAAGATTCGGAAACCTAAAAATAGAGCCAAAAGAACAAATGCAGGCATATTTAAATCGTATCGGTCTCAGTGTTCTATTCCTTGCATATTTCTAGGAGTTTGTCTCCATCCCTGCTTCCGTCCTTCGTTTCGTCCTTCGCCTCCGTCCTTCGTCTGTCCTTCGCCTCAATCCTTCGCTCGCCGCTTTTGGTATGTGGTTCTTCCACTAGTAGCTTTTGTAAGACAAGACGCCGCATGGAGGAGCCTACAGACAGGAGAGGGTTGCATGCGCCATCAATTTACGCTTGATTGTGGACTCCATGACTTGCATTTTTTGCTACAAATGTGTTTCAATCCCTGCTTCCGTACTTCGTTTCCGTCCTTCGCGCCCATCCTTCACCTTCACCCTTAGTTTGTCCTTTGCCTCAATCCTTCGCTTTCAGCGTGCGGACCTTCTACTAGTACCCTTTGTAAGAGAATGAGCCACGTGAAGCGGCGCACATGAGAGAATTGCCCGCGCTATCGTTTTACGCTTGGTTGTTGTCATGTTTATCTTACAAGCATTCGTCGACACATGGCGTGAAAGGCATCTCGTTTAAGGATATACAAGCCAATTCACACCCCAAAAGCATCTACTTATAATTATAATCATGTCGCGGGTAATTGTGATAGGAGCAGGTGGGTAATATTGTCAGCCCGAGTTTTCGCTCGCTCACATATGTCAAAGGATGGGCTGGACTCGTTGCAGCCAAGACGTATGATACTAATGCTTGAAGCGCTCTACACAGAACTAACCTCGGAGTAGTTATCTGGAGGTTGATCCTCGTGTAGAACTTACCATCATCGACAATGATTCAACTCTGGGAGGTACTTGGAGTAAAGATCGATTGTATCAAAATTTGCTAGCGGAGGCTCACTATGGGCTTTTCGAATACTCCGATCATGCCATGTCACCAGACGGAATCCAGCGTGATGGTTGCATCCCTGGGTATGCGGTTCACCGGTACCTCGATGAATACGCCGAGAAATTTGATCTCAAAAGGAGGCTGAGACTGAGCTCCAAAGTCACCCATGTTGACAGAGATTCAGTCAACAAGATCTGGTCTTTGAGGGTTGAGAACTGCGAGGATATTCTTCTGTGCGAAAAGCTCATTATCGCTACAGGACTTACATCTCAGCCCTTTCTTCCGGATATACCCCGCTGTGACTTCAAAGGTGAGATTTTGCATACTAAAGTTCTTGGTCTTCCGGAGACTATAGAACGTGCTCAGAAGCCCGAAGTTAAGAGGGTACTTGTGTACGGTGGATCAAAGTCTGCATTCGATGCTGTGCATCTGCTCATTCGTCTAGGCAAGAAGGTGGAATGGGTTATTCGGCCAGGGAATGGGCCGTCTATAATGTCGCCATTGCGTATTTTTGGTAGCCCGACATTTCGACTATCGAATTCTCGTTGTATGGGACTTTTTTCCCCTAATGTGTTCGACCTGTCAAGCTCGTGGAACAGTTTTGCACATGGATCTAGCTCTAGAATTATCACTCGGAAGTGTATCAAGGCTTTCTGGATGGTTATAACCTATTTAACATTGCGATCAGCTAATTATTCAAAGAGTAAGAATGGAAGGCTACTACAGCCAGAATTAGGCCTCATGAGGTCAGTATGAATGAGCCCTCGCGATGGCAGTGCAACGAGTTTATTAACTTTTGGTAGCTTCTTCTGGTCGAGCGCTACTCTGGGGGTAATGACACACCCTGAGTTATGGGAGGACATACATAATGGTGATGCAATAACAGTTCATCGAAAGGAAATTGAGCGCATGTCTGCTACCACGACCCAGTTCACAGATGGATCGACTATCCAAAATGATATGGTGATCTTCGCAACTGGTTGGAAGACGGAACACTCAATATTCTCCAACGAGCAACGCCTTGCATACGGCCTACCGTCCTCCCACGAAGGTGATTTGGACTGCAGACTAAAATGGCAGAAACTCGAAGATGAAACAGAGACTCAAGTCCAATCTCTTCTTCCACTTTTGAAAGAGATGCCTACAATCGCCGGTCAGAAGCGAAACCAAAGCACAAACACAACGCCATATCGTCTTTATCGACATATCGCACCAGCAACTTCCGTTGGCCAAGATCATAGCATAGCTTTCATTGGCATGCTTAGAACTACCGGAGCGCCCATAGTATTCGAGGCGCAGGCGCTTTGGGCGGTAGCTTACCTTACCGAGAATCTTAACATGCCCTCGACAAAGAAAATGGAAGAGGAAGTCGCGTTAACAAATGCTTGGATAAGAAGGAGGTATATATGCGGCCACAAAGTACCTTTTGCCCTATTCGACTTCATGGCGGTAAGTCTGTCAGACACCTTGGTTCAAGATAGCGCTAACTCTGAGTAGTATATTGATCTCATCTACAAAGATCTTGGCTTGAACAGTCGAAGAAAAGCCAACCTAATTCTAGAGACATTTGGCCTATACGAGCCGAAAGACTTTAACGGGATTGTGTCTGAATTTCTAAACTCATCAGGACGTAAAGTTACTGGAATGGACCGCAAGACTGGAAATAAATCAGAGAGAATTAGCAAAGGACCTACAGCCTCGGGTCTAGTATCTCTTACCTCCATTGCCTTTTTTTCAGCGCTTATTGGATCTTGTCTTGCGTTGATGATTGGATACTTTAGGTCGAAGCTCAATGCTTGATCATCGTCCTTTAGAAGCAGTGAAAATACAGCGTATCATATATTTCTTCGAGTATATGAACCGAAGAAATGTTCAATGCTTCTCATAATTTCTCCCCTGTGATAGATAAATCCCGCCAGAGATGAACTGGAGGCAAAAAACCTAATATGTTTAATGAGCCATCTGACGAAACAAGTTCGACACTCTTTAACTAATGGTGCAATTGAATAATGAAGATTTCAAGTTACAGTTTTCCAAAGCGCCTCTTCACAACCTTAGAGGGTCAATATTGAGTGTAGACGCAGGGGAGAGGTCCACAGCTGAATCAGCCCTTGCTCGTTGTGTCAAAGCCTTCCGCAGAATTTTTCCACTCCCATTTCGAGGGATCGAGTTTACAAATACGACCCCCCCATCCAGTGCCTTATACCGCGCTACTCTGACCTTCACAAAATCTTTCACATACTGCTCGCTAATGAGTCCGCTTGTCTCAGGGTGAAGTACCACATACGCACGGGGGTATTCGTCGCTCATATCATTCGCTCGAGGTCGAAAGGGGACAACGGCAGCATCGATAATAGACGGATGTAGAAGAAGCGTGGACTCTAGCTCAGATGGCGAAACCTGCCAGCCACGAACCTTGATCAGTTCCTACGTTAATTAGCATCGTGGCCTATGAAATTCCATTCTAGGCTTCGCAAAACTCTACCTTGATGCGATCTATGATGTAAATCTTTCCGTCCTTGAAATAACCCACGTCACCCGTCTTTAACCAACCATTGTCGAACGCTTTAAATGTCTCGCTGGAGTTATTCAAGTATCCATTCATCGTAGATGGACCGCGGATTTGAAACTCCCCCAAAGCACCCTCGGCTGTGAGCTCGCGCCCCTGTTCATCAATTACTCTGCAGATACGTCAGTAGTATAACCGGTGCAAGAGTAGGTTCCACAAACCTTGCCTCCATATTCGGCAGCAGTTTCCCTACACTTCCACTCCAGTCTTTTTCGGGCCAACCGAAGGTGCTCACCCATCCCAGTTCTGTCATTCCCCAAACCTGAGAGATGATGGCATCTTTATGCAGCTGCTGATACATCCTTTCATTCAACACCGTTGACAGTGGTGATCCCGCACACCACAATAATCGCAAAGTCTGTAAAGCATGTGTTGACGTACACTCGTTGACCAAAGTTGCTATTATTGGCGGCACGACCGCCGTTTCGGTGATCTCGTAGCGGTCCACATATCTCATAAACATGTTCAGGTCGAAACGCCTCATAATGTACGTCGTATGTCCAAACTTCAATGGAGAAATGTGCACTATCGGAGCAGCAAATGCATGGAATTGAGGGATGGATATGAGGCGACGTACACTGTATGGCTTTTCGATAGAGGATTGCATGGAGACACCAGATGCTACTTGGGCGTAGTGTGAAATTGCTGCTGCCTTTGAAGGCCCTGTTGTTCCGCTCGTGGACAGAAGTGCCGCAGTGGTAGATCTCGCTGTCGACTCATCCTCGATCGGTACCCAATCTCGCTCTCCATGCTGAAGGAGGAATTCCCATGACCTAAACCCCACTTCCGGCTGTGGAAAGTCTTGCGTGTCAAAGATAAATATTCTGGAGGCATGTGTGCCGGTCTCCAGTAGCACTGGTAACACTTTATCGAATAGATCAGCCTCAATTATGAAGTACTTTGAATTAGTTGTTGAGAACAAATGCTTCAACTCGGCGGTGGTGTAGCCTGGATTGGAACCAACAAAACAACCACCAGCGCCTACGATTCCTAGATAGATGGCCGAGTACAAGTACTAAAAAGATCATCAGTGGATTTCTTTATGCGGAATACCGAGTGACACACATGATTGAATGCATGAAAACAAACGGCTTCACCGGGATTAAGCCCAACTGTTTGAAATCCAGCAACAAGTTTGCGAATTATGGAAAGCGCTTGACGAGTATTAAGTCGTTTTGTGTTGTCAAATGCATCAACATAAATCTATACGAATAAGTCGAGTAATAACATTTGTGACCATTCGGTTGGTGCTTACATCTTTGTCATCGTTTAAGATATCGATGTCGTGAGGAAATAACCACGAGAGCAGATCAACGGGAGGTACATCACGGTATTCGTTAGGGTAGAATGGCATTGTCGGGTGATTTGTGAAATTTGTTGCAGAATGACAGATCTTAGAGAAAATGCGCAATGGACAATGAACGACATAAGGCAACGAAGAGAACGATAATCCCGCAGTTTGTTGTTTAGGCTGAAATAATGAACAACCTCGGCCACTACAGGAGTCGAGGTCCACCGTATGCTTACGCCTACAGCCGCCTGTCGCCTTGCTCGAAGGGGGCACATGTCGGGAAATAGACTCGGGATAAATACGGAGGCATTATCGCGGACGGATTATCGCACGCCTAATCCGGCGTTAGAAGTAGCCTTAGTTGACTAGACATTGTTGTACGAATAAATGGCGGCAATACGCGCGCACAGGTGTGAATTCAGATTTTTGGTGTGGCGCTATAAGGCAGACTTGTGGACCGTTGAACATGCCACGTCTAGCGCCATTTCCATTGGACTAGAACATGGCTTGAGTCGGGTAGTCTAGTCTAGCGCGACGCGATGGATGGACACGAAGGATGGACGCTACTATGCACTGGGCGAAGCTTGGCGCATATGAGAACCCCTAGCGAGATTGAGCAACCTTTGCGAGGTGAGCAAATCAAGCTCGTCGACCAGGGAAAACCAGATCTCTATTGCGTAAGTTACACCGCCAAGATTAAATAAAGGTGCCGCCTCACAAAATCCCACGCCGGCCATCAGATCAGTCCAAAGTATGAAATTAATTACAATTAATAAAATGTATAATGAGAAAGAACATCAGAGCTAGGAGAGTGTGTGCTATTACCATTAACGCAAAATTATTTGACCATCACTTCAGGCCCTTCGCTTCCAGGACACGACTGCAGGGCCTAATGGGCGACTGAATAAGCTGCTATAATCCGTACCCACAACCTTCTCCCCGCCATCAGTATTTGCAAACTTGAAGTCTCTTACAACGTCGGCAAGGATGGTCTGTAGCTGAGTATATGCAAACTGTTCGCCAATGCATCGATGTCTTCCAGCACCGAATGGAAGATAAGGCGATGAAGCACCCTTGGTTATGAGACCGTAGCCGTAGTCTTCCTTCTCTTCCGGAAGAGCACAGTGAACAACGGGAGATAGTTTTGAGTAGGCCTCCGTTGGAGAATGGTCCCACCTGTGTGGCTCCCAAAGCATCGACTGTGGAAAGTGCTCGTCCATCCGGCTTGTGGCTCCTGGGGCGGATAGAAGAGAGTGTGTAGCCGGGATTGTGTATGGCGTGCCCTCTACATGCATTGGCGATTTAACTTTCCGTAAAATGGAGTGAATCGGTGCATGAATACGCAACGTCTCTTTCACGACTTGGGCATGAAGAGCCAGACGCGAGAGATCTTGATAAGTTAGATCCTTGATTGACCCATCTGGGTTCAAACCAAGCACACGCTTCTGCTCGGCGAGAAGTTCCTCTTGAATATCTGGTCGCGAAGCTAGTCGTAATAGAATCCAGGATATTGTAGAAGATGATGAATGCTGGCCTGCCATAAGCAGCGCAATCATCATGTGTGAAACTTCACGGTCTTGTAAAGGTGCCCCATCTTTGTAGGTGCAGTTCATGAGATTCCAAATCATGCTGTCGTCGTAATCCTCGGTTGGTGGTGCTTTTCTTTTCTCCGCAATGATGGCCATGTAAGTATCGGCCATCTTCTTTTGGGCACGATCTCTCTTCCTATTTTGTGGCAGTGGGGCCCATGGGAGCATGAAATTTATCGGTGTAAACCCCATGTCTAGGTCATGATAGAGGTCGGCAAAGGTTGAGTCGAACTTCTCACGTACTTCTTGACCTTGTAGTGATCGACTTGCAGTATATATTGTGAGCTCTGCCATGGCTGTAGGAAGGTCGAAGGTGCCGGTTGCGGCAGAAAAGCGTTTGTGGGCGGCGTCTTTGGAGAAGAACCGACGAGTTTCTTGCGTGATTGCGACAACGTAGGACTGTAGTGATGTTGTCGTGAGCCCAAATTTGATGAACTGGAAACACAGTTAGCAGGTTATGTGGGAAAAAGGGGGGGTTGGTCCCTACCTTTTTCTGCTCCATGAATTTGGCATTAGGGCAGTCGTAGATAACACCCTTCCCAAACACAGGTGTGGTGAGAGGACTGTAAATTTCTTCGGCATTGACATCATTAAGCTTGCCATTAAGAATGAAGTCGTTCCCTTTGGTTCCTAGGTACACTGTTGTTTTTTTGCCCAGAAGGACGAAGGTGAATATGTCCCCGTATTTCTCCTGGCAAGCGAAAAAGAATTTGTACGGATCGATACCATAAGAAATAGTGCTCCCTATAAATGGAATCCAGTGAAACACAACCGGAGGCTCTTGTGAGTTTGAAAACAGGAGTTGTTGAACGACATTTGCAAGAATGAGGCCAGTAACGAGTGTCACAAGTCCGGAGGACGCAAGCTTCACTAATCCATTTTGGCTAGCATAGTCATTGAGGCCAGCTGCAGCATATTGCAAGACGCCCATGATTTTGATTCTTCGGTGTGTTGAATGTCGTCTGCTGCCAAAAGAATGCGAACTCCCATAAATTGTCTGTTAGAACACACGAACAAAGCTCCTGGAGGGGCTTGAAGTTATTAATGAAGCAAGCACGGTGGAGTTGAAAAGATGGGGCGTTTTCTTAGCGCGCAAGTGGACCGAGAGTCCATAAATGGGCCCATAAACAAAACACCCCTTGCTTCGGGAAGATCACACAAACAGCCAATACGCATCGTCGAATTAATGATCGGTCTCCACTCGTGATCTTATAATCTGTGATTTTATCATACGATGAACAGGACCGAATCGAGAACTCTCAGATTCGGGATGTAACAATCGTTCAATTTCATATTGTATTCCATTGCATACAAACTATAAGAGTTCTGCGGTCGTTATGAATAAGTAGAAATGGCCTGACTAATGTTGCTGATTTGCGAGAGAAATCTACATCCAAGACGCACTTGTGCGTTTTCGTATTCGTATTCAACATGGTTGTATGGTCGTCAGTTAAGACACACCTCAAGTAACATGACCACCAATGATAGCGAGACCGCTAGCATTCACTGCCTGCACCCGAAACAGGCTCTTTGGTGACCTTCACATCGAAAAAAGCCTTGACTGAGCGGTTCGCCGCCTTCCAAGATTCTCTTTCGCCTGTTCATCGCTATCTCCTTTCTTTCACGTAGTCTATGTCACTCAAAGAGGACTTATATACTTCTCGTCTGCATTTTTGTTCAGTAATGCAATTCTTTTGTTACTAATTAAATTAACCCTACCATACGTCTCCTTCTTGACATACCAACGACTTCCTAGTCCTACGATGACTCAGACAGATTTAGCGGTTTCGATCTTTACTCGCTCGCCTTTAAACGGCATTCGAAACTCGATCTTGCAGCATGCCAATATCAACACCTTCCTTAAGCACTACCTCGATCGGAATAACAATGTGGATATGCAAAAATACATAACCATTCAATCTATATTTTTATGACTTCCATATCAAAGGATCCATCTTGTCCCAAACAAGGTCTATAAGACCGCTTACCATCATGTCTCCCTCTAGGAGTGCCATGAACGGAATCTCTGCTTTGAGCTCCCTCCAAGCCCAGCTGCGCATCTCGGCCGTAATCATACTGTCCATACCGAATTCTGCGAGCGGATGCGTTAGTGACGCAAAAATTTTCTCCGTGGGGACTAAGACGAGTTTCGAAAATCGTTCAACTACCAAGTCTCGAACGCATTCTTTAACGCCGGGCTCTCCGTGCGCCTCAGCAGCGGCGAGAAGAAGCGCAGCAATCTGTCCGGCATTTGACCGAGACGCTGTACTTATATTTTCCATCCCAGTGATGGCCATGACGAGATTTCGGACGCGGTTATCTTGGAGCCAGAGTGACTTACCGCCTGCACTCGTGACTTTGCCAGGCTCCATGCCAGTAACAATATGTGACTGAGCCCAACTGTCCCAGCCCCAAGATACACGGCTTGGATCTCGGCGCCGACAAGATACCTCCATCATTTTGAGGTACTCGTCTTCCGGAATGCCGTACACTCCATTTCGCCTCAGAGCTTCTTCCACCTCTGCATTGACACGTCAGCGTAATGTTAAATATAGGTCGAAAGGCCTCTTACCTGGATGAGCCTCCACATGTCCGACTTCGACAATCATTCCCAAAGCAATCGAGCAAGCTTGAAGGCCCATGCTCCATCTGTGGCGTGCCATATGATCCAGGAACGCGTTTGCCGCGGCATAGTTGCTCTGCGTAGAAGCCCCGATTGCCCCAAGAACGGAGCTGGTCATGACAAAAAAGTCAAGCGGCTCATTAATAAGAGCTTCGTGAAGGTTTATCGAGCCTTGAACCTTCGGGTCCAAGACTCCTTGCCAAGTGTCGAGTGACATCTCCTCAAACAAGTCATTCTATAAGAAAGTTAGCAACACCTCAGTCGCAAGTCGGGGGGTAGGGAAACTAACCTTCAGAAACATCGCTTGCTGCATGACACCGCGGATAGGACTTTTTGCTAGTGAGATGGCTCGATCTACATCTTCGCGCTTCCCAACGTTCCCTCTCACAATGGTGACTGTCATCTGCTCTTCGCTCTTGGAGGATATCGTTTCGAGCTCTCTTACAAGTCTCGTAGCTTCTGGTTTATCAGCCCCGGATCTGGAAAGGAAAATAAAGTGTCGAGCTCCTCGAGTAAGCATCCAAGTAACAAGACTTCGGCCCAAACCGCCTAAACAGCCAATAAGGAGGTAAGATGCCGTGCGAGAGAACTCCACGGGTTTGTAGGTCAGATGGATAGGAACAGTGCTTTCTCGTTGGCATGTGAGAGCAACATTAACACTTGTGTCGCTTTGGAAAGCCGCATCAACTGCTTCTGGCAACGCCGAGACATCGAATGACTCTCCCGTTGTAAACAGAGAAATTCTTTCGTCTCTCAAAAGGATTAGAACCCTGCGCGCCAGCTTTATCACGTCATCAATTTGGGATTTGATCATGTCGTTAATGTCAAAAGACATGAGCGATGCTCCTCTCACAAACACTGAAGGGTCGAGTAATCCTATGTTGGGAGCTTCCGAATCTCCAGTGCAGACGAGTCTTCCATTCTTCGCGAGTGAATCCCAAACTTCTGGAAGGCTAGAGCTGCTGGGTGCAGCAATAGCGATATCAATTCCGCATCCAGCCGTCAGAGCTTTAAGATTTTCCGCGAAGCCAGAAGAAGTAACGCACGACTCGCATGTATCCAAGATAGTATAATTCCGGTGGAACAAGGCCTGGGTCTCTTTAGATTTGAATGTGACAATCGTTTTACTTGCAAGTAGCCGAGCAATATGTACGGCGGCAATATGCCTTGCCTCCGTGATCTCATGAATCAAAACTGTCCGCCCCGAGGTAGCACCAGCTAGATTCTTTAATGCATGAAGAGCCGAGCAATATGGAATAAGTGACAAGACTATGCCTTCACCATTCTCACCAGGGCGAAGTGACTCGCATGCAGTCTCACTTGCGATGAACGAGCTTTCAAGCTTACCAGGAGAGAAGCAGATGACATTATCACCCTCTTTGAATCTGGTGACATTAGTTCCAACATCTGCAACAACGCCAACGCAGATGTTGTGAAAGTGCTCCGCATCTTGAAGGCCCTTGAGGATGGCCGCTTCTCTTTTTCCAATACTGTAAACCGTGGGCCTAAGAAGCAGCTCGCCATCTTTGAGATGGGTGATGACAGAGGGTTTCTCTTTGAAATAGAAGCTTTCAATACGCCCAACTTGGCGGAAGGTCAATTCAAGATTATCACTAATCTGCCGCATCTCAGGGCTTGGCTGGAGTTGGCGTGTGAACGCCTGATTCTCAATAGGATCGACGATGTAACGACTAATGTATACCATGCCCTTGTACTCGATGAGCTCAGTGTCTAGAACTCGGTCCTCATCTTCGCGAAATTTCAGCTCATGTTGAACGATTAGATTCGCTGACGTTATATAGTCTGGCTGATCTGGATCCAGGTCGACGCTGGAAATCCGGATGGACGGTTGTTCAGTCATAATTGACTTGGCTATACCGAACACAAGGGAGTGTTTCGGACTCTTTCCTTGAAGCAGGCCACCATTCGTGACCCAGACTACAGAGGAAACCGTCTTGAAAAGAGCCCGAACCGCATCCATCTCTTCAGGTGTCATTTCCGCAAGCAGCGGGCCTTCGAGCTCTGCGAGCATCAAGGCGCGGGAGCCTTTGGGGACCTTACTCGATAGATCCGTGAGAAGAATTGCTCGTGTCTCAATTCCTTGATTCAAGGCCTGTGCTTCAATTTCTTTCACCAAAGGATGTGGAGCTTGTCTGTAGACAAGCCAAAGTCTCTCAGGATTGACAGCGAGAGGCCCAGCATCTTGCTGGACATTAGATACGATAATGCTATTCGAAGAAATGTCTCCGGCGTAGTCGTCTAGCAGAATACTGTTTCCAGAAAACCCAGCTTGCAAAAGATGGTCATTCCAAGCTACTTTAGAGAGGAAGGGCGTTTCCACTCGGCCATCTGCCTCACCCTGCCAGAAGCCTGGTAGCGGGCCCAGCATATATTTGATCGGCACTCGGTCTCTGGTAGTCTCAATGATAATAATACGTCCATTTGGCTTCAGCAAACCCTTGCACCTCTCTAATGTATGCACAATGTTTGTAGTGGCATGAATGACGTTAGAGGCAAGGACAATATCGTACGTCTCAGCTTCAAATCCTTGACCCAAAGGGTCTTTATCAATATCAAGAGCTTGAAATTCCATGTTGGGAAAGCCTTGAAATTTGTCTTTTGCGGCACCAAGGAATGCAGTGGTTATATCAGTGAAGGTGTATTTCGAGTACTGGGGCATCAAGGAGCCAGCATGCAAGGCTTCTAGTATTGCCTTTGTTGCACCTCCAGTGCCCGCTCCAATCTCAAGTATTTTGAGCCTAGGCTCCTTATGCGCGATGAGTTTGGCAACATTTTGCAGCTGTAGATATGCCGCGAGGTGGGAGAACCCATGCTTGTACATGTTGTTGAGACGACCATCTTCAAGCATGACATCTAAAGCACCGATTTCCCCCTGGAGAATTTCACCCATTTTAGTGCTCATGTGAGCAATGAGATCGGCTTCTGGAACTTGGTCTCCGCATTGCTTAACAAGATCCTGGATACGTTGTTGCCGTTCTGAAGGAGAGAGATTTAACCCTGGCGAATTTTCCAAGAGGTGCTGTCCTTTTTGGGCAATAAATGCTGCATACTTCTGAATATGTATAGGCTGACGATCGAGTTCGGCTGTGCTTGGTAACAAATCGTACGTATCGAGCACCAAAATCTCACCAAGCTCGTCTAAGTAACCTGAGAGAGTAATCCAGAACTGATCGCTAGCACCACTTGGGTAAAGCTTTCGAATTGCGTCGCCGTATAGCCTGTCAATATCGGGCTGCCAAACAAGACGGGTATATGGTTGACGAGCCTTGCTCACGGCCTGAGTTCCAAACCCTCCTTCGAGAGAGTACAGAGAGACTGTCACTTTGGCCACCTGTTGGCCGTCGGGTGTATAAAGTTCAGATGCTCCGTGGGCTGAGCGTAATCCCCGGCGAACGCCATGGCTCTTGAGTATACCTTCCGCTGGCAGTATTGGGGAGGTTGTAGTCTGCCACACAGATAGTTTATCTATCACCGTTGGCAGGTAAGCCTTCACGATCTCCTTCACGTCGCCATTATGCGCTGCAATCACTGCAAGTTGAAGACACCCATCTAGCGCGGCTGGATGGATCATATACCGCGATTCTTGGATCATGGTTCCGGATGTCGAGTGAAGGTTAATACGAGACATGGCATCACCTGTCTCTGCTGTGGTATGGATATCTGTTAGCGGCCTGAATGCCGGACCATAGCAGAGGCCAATGTTCGATAAAGCAGCATACCACCTGCGATCGCTACTATCTCGGCTTTCGGCTCCCCTGTGGCCTTGAACTTCAATGTTGCTGATAGATTTTACTTCGCATGACTCTTCTAAAGCGATCATACCAACTGCATGCTCGGTCCACTTGTCGTCCCCAGAGATCGAACTGATACTGAAATCAAACCACTTCTTACCATCCGCAAGTGCTGTATTGCTAAGCACACGGAGGTTGAATAGTGTCTCAACCTCGCCTTCGGAAGGTAGGATGAGGGGTGTCTTGATGAAGAGGCGTTGGAAAATGTAGCCTTCTACGTTCACTTTTTGGATTTCTGCCATCTGGGTCGTAGCTTCAACGGCCATGGCTACGTATCCAGCTGCCGGGAATATAATATCATCTCCAATCAAATGATCTGAGATCCACGGAACGTCTTTGAGCTTGAGTCTATTTCGCCACTCTGGGCTAAAGGCGGAGTTTCCCAACTGACGGCTACCAAGAAGGTCGTGACGGGCATGTGTACGGTGCCTCAGTTGACGACTTAGCCTATTTTCCACCCATGGGGCGTCTCCTTCATAATTCCATTGGTAGGATGTCAGGCCGGGCAAGAAGCTGCCATCAAGAGCCCCGTCTGAATTGACTGCTTTGAGATCGATGGGATAGTCTGCTACGAACAGCGAGCCGGCAAGCTTCAACATGTTGTCAACGTTGTCTTCACCACGGATAATGCTAGGCAGGTAACCCATATCTTCCGTGCTCAGGCCTAGGGATGATCTTATCTGTCTAATCGGCCCAGCAAGGGCAGAATGAGGACCGATTTCAATTAAGCAATTCACATCTGGCTGGGCTGATACCAAAGCGGCAACTGCCTGGGTGAATAATACCGGGTTCTCTAAGTTTTTTCTCCAGTAGGCGATGCCGACATCATGTTGGCTATTGAGGACCTTCCCAGTTATACAAGAGTACATAGGAACGTCTGAGGTTCGGGCTGCATTCATAAGCCCTGGAAGTGAAGACTCAAAACAATCTTGGTAAAATTGGCCAGCATCCTTGACCAAGTGAGAATGGTAGGCGTTATTAGAGGTGTTTAGTTTACGGGCGAAGACCCCATCTGTGACTAATGCTTCGTGGACGGCATCGACCGCAGCCTTCCCCCCACTCAATGTCACACTCTGTGGAGAGTTGTGGCATGCGACTACAATGTCAGAATAAGCATCAGTATAATGCCTCACCTCTCCAGCTCCAAGACCCACAGCCATCATTGCACCAGGCGTATGCCGAGCTGCGACAGAGATACCGCGGTAGTATGCGATCGTGATTGCTTCTTCAGCATTTAAAAGCCCTGCGGCGAATGCTGCAGCCACTTCCCCAGAGGAATGTCCAACGACAGCCTTTGGATATACTGCCCATGAGTTAAGCAGCGTCGTCACGGCAACCTGGATTGCCGTGCAGAGGGGTTGGGAAAGTGCCGCTTCCTGAACCCTGCTTTCGTTGGCTGGTTTGGACAGCTCTTCAAGAAGTCGCCACTCAGGTGGTGTTGGTAGTCTGTCCAACGATGCCTGAAGGTCTTCAACTGTCTGCCGCACGATCGGATACTGCTGGATGAGACGATATCCCATTTGAGGCCATTGTGCTCCTTGGCCTGTGAAAGCAAACGCAATGGTCGTGTTTCGGCTTGCCTTTTTCCCGGCATATGTCGTATTTTGGAGTATCTGCGAACCAATATTGTGGCTATGCACCGCCGTGAAAGCACGCATCCATTGCTTTGTTCTTCGGCATGCCAGAGTGTGGGCGATGTCAGACAGGTGGTGTTGGTCTATTTCATTCGCCAAAGCTACAACGTTTTTCTTCAACGTTGGCTGGTCATGAGCTGAGAAGACCAGCAAGTATTTTTTGTCAGCCTGTCGTACCTTCACATTGTTAGAAGTCCCGTTGGCCCCGTTGACCCCGTTGACCCCGTTGAGCACGTTGAGATCGTTGACATCAGTCGAACTCTCTTGATACCCATTCGTTAAGTGTCGAGACATACCACGAAGAGGTCCAAGGAGAATATCAGGAGACTCGACAACACAGTGAGCATTTGCACCTCCATAACCAAAAGAATTGATGCTAGCTCTCTTGAGCGGCCCTTTTGGCCATGGTGATGGTGCTGTTACAACCTGAAGACGACCTTCCTTCAGGTCGATGGCTGGATTCAGCGTCGTCACTCCTACTGTTGCGGGAATGAGATTATTTTCAATGCTCAGCAGCGCTTTAAGAACACTCGCAAGTCCACTCGCCCCCTCCGTATGGCCAATGTTTGTTTTTATCGAGCCTAGCAAAAGAGGATTTTCCCGTGTACGGCCTGCTGCGAAAACATTTGCGATCGCAGTGACTTCAATAGGATCACCAACTTTGGTTCCAGTACCGTGACACTCAAAATATCCCGTATCTTCGAAACAAAGACCGGCCTTTGTGTATGCTGCTTTGATGACAGATTCTTGATCTTCTGAGCTGGGATGGTTGATGCCTTGGCTTCTGCCGTTAGAATTGATTGCCGTGGAACGTATCACACCTCGAATTGGATCTTTATCTGCTAGGGCAGTCGACAGCCTCTTTAGGTAGATAGCGCAGATACCCTCTCCTCTCCCAAACCCATCGGCAGCTGCATCAAAGGTATGACATGTGGATGTGGGCGAAAGAACACCCAGTCGTACACTAGCGATGTGTTGTTCAACCCCAAGAATTATGTTCGTACCACCCACTACAGCGGCATCTGAATCTCTAGAGATGAGGCTTTGGCAGGCCATATGAAGAGCATACAAGGAACTCGAACAAGCAGTATCGACAGTTAAACTAGACCCCTTCAGGTTGAAGACGTAGTTGACCCTGTTGCTTAATATTGTCATGTCGCTTCCTGTCATTTGGTAGGGAACGCCATATTCCGCTTCCCGTGCGTTCATGTTTGCGACATCGTGCGTAAAGCAGCCTACGAAACATGACGTCTTAGATCCTGATAGTCCGTCTAGTGTAGCCCCAGCAGATTCGAAGCTCTCAAAGACGACTTCAAGTAGTTTTCTTTGTTGGGGATCCATACTAGCCGCCTCGAGCGGATTGATGCCAAAGAATGAGGGGTCGAACTGTCGAAAATGCTCATCGTGACTTAGAAAATATCCTCCTCGAGTTGACATACTCCCCGGCCGGTTACTATCAGGATGGTACCACGCATCAAGATTGAACCTGTTTTTTGGCAGCTCAGACTGTGCAGATCTGCCATCTTTCAAGAGATCCCATAGCTTGGATGGCGAGAACGACTCTCCAGGTAATCGACACCCTATCGTTTTCGTCACTTTTAGTTTTCAAGCAAAATCTTTCTCTACTCACCAATACCGACAATTGCTATCGGTTCAGGGCCAGAGCCCCATGTGTTCTCTGTTGTATCGAAACTCATGTCGACACAGATTTCTCGCCCGATATGTGTGTGAAATGCTCTGAATGCAAACGATTTACGAGCTGTTGAGACTATAAAGACCCAGTGAAATTGTTCTGCATGTCAACTGCAACCTTAATGATATGCCGCAGTCGTCCTTGGCCTCCATCCTTCGCCTCCATCCTTCGCGGCCATCCTTCGCGGCCATCCATTGTCAGCCCTTCCCGCTCCAATTTAGTATTTGTCATAGATTTCACGTTAATGGGTTTCGTTACATCTATGTTTAGCCTCTTATGCAATGCCTCGATGAGACATTCTTTCAGTCCTTCGGTCAGTCCTTCGTGCTTACTTCTTATACACAGATTATATTGGTACCACTGTAACCGTGGTTCACCTGCAGCATCCTTAGCGCCTGTCCTCCGCTCACTCGCCGCCTGCCTGCGACTTATTGCATAGCGATAATTGCCTGCGGCAATACAGCCAGAGGAAAAACACCCTGATTGTTGCGTTGAATATAATTAAATATAAGTGACCGTGGAGTGCGCCTTGATTGTTTGGTTTGTTCAACCAATATGACCATGAATGTGACAGAGACAACAAACTTGATTGAAGTGGCCGTGGCTGGCCTTCCGCCTCATGACCAGATCAAGCGAAAGGAACGTCTGGCACTCCTCAAGGCCTGTGAGCAGCTGAAGCGTGCGATTGAGACCCCGTTCGAGGCAACGCAGAAGATCTTATTTGCAGTAAAACAAGTTGACAAATATCTTAACAAGCAAACTTACTGACTTCTCTTAGCCGCATCAAACAGCAGGTGTAAGAATTGCTGTCGATGTCAAGCTTTTTGACATCTTTGCGACTGCGAAAGAAACAGAGTTTTACAGTTCCGAGCTTGCGGGAAAAAACACGGGTGGAGGAATTACTGTTAAGTACGAGAACCTTGCTTTAATATCGACCAGACATTAACTTGCTCCGCTATAGTCCGATGGCTACGGATGTTCACTGGAATGGGTCTCTTGGAAGAGCGCCCTAATAACAAATACAAGGCTTCAGCTCTAGGACTTGCTTTTGCTAGCAGCTCGCCGTACGCTAATGCTGCTGTCTTTTTGTAAGTAGCCAGCTCCATAAATTTGACCAACAATGACTGACGGAGACACCAGAGGCAAAATCCATGAAGTTTTGGCCAAGCTCCCGGCATACTTGAAGGATACTGGCTACAGGAATCCGGTAGATGCCTTTGACGGACCTTTCCAGTCCGTGAATGCCACGAAAGACCATTATTTCACCTGGCTTCAGGCCAATCCTGAGGTGCAGAGAGCGTTCAACTATACCATGGGCATACCCCGACTCTCCTTCGGCGAAGAGCAATGGTTTGATTTCTTTCCCGTCGAAGAAAAGCTTCTGAGTGGAACATCCACAGACACAGTCGTTCTGGTTGATATAGGTGGGGGCCGTGGCCACGATCTGCGTGAATTTCGCGATAAATTTCACAGTGCCTCGGGCCGGCTGATACTCCAAGACTTACCAACTGTTATCGATGACATTACCGACCAACCTGCTGGAATCCAGCTGATGAAGCACGACTTTTTCACAGTGCAACCTGTGAAAGGTGCAAGAGCATACTATCTACGAACTGTGCTTCATGATTGGCCAGACAACCAAGCACGAAAGATCTTGGAGATGATCAGGCTAGCTATGAGCAAGGATTCCATACTTCTTCTATACGAAATCGTGGTACCGGACGCAGGACACTCTCTCTGGGCCGCCGATATGGACATTAATTTGATGGCCAGCCTTGCGGCTCTAGAGCGTACGAGAAAGCAGTGGGTTGACCTGCTTGATAGCTCAGGGTTTGAGCTAAAAGCTGTATGGGAGCCAAAAAACAGCGCACTAGGTTCAGGAAGTTTGTTAGAAGCTGTTCCTAAGTAGAATTTCACATTCCTAAGATAGTTATTTCTGTAGTAAATAAAGCCACATTAGAATATATTTGATTTAGTGTTATTTTACGATAGAGTTAAGTAAAAACCCCAATTGTTAAACTAACGAAGATTGAGTATCTCTCCCAACCTGTGAGCGGTATTGTGCAGGGAGCCAGCAGACTCCTTTGGCGCTATGTTTGTCTCGATTGCTCTTGCGGCTGAAGAGAGCTCCGCAGATTTCGCAACGCGCTGAATTCAAACCCAATTGCTCGCGAATGTGACGCCGATAGTTTTCAATGTTTGAAAAGGCTCGACCATTGCATCCGTGCTCATAGCACCTTGGGCGGCTGTCGGGGCGGTTGTCGAACTCCACCGGCGATGTAGGTGTGTGCTTGCTTGTCTCTGCCAATAATTCCTCCAAAACTGCAGCATCCTTAATGATACTCTGCTGAAATCCCACGGCAGCCAGTGGCTCCCACTTATGTGAGTGATATTGTGCATGGAGCCAGCACACTCCTTTGGTGCCGCGTTTGTCTTCATTGCTCCTGCAGCTGAAGATCGCCCCGCAAATTTTGCAAGGCGTCGAATTCAATACCAACTGCTCGCAAAGGTGGCGCTGATAGTTGCTAATCGACAAGGCAGGACCATAGGTCGATAGAAGACCAGGTATATTACCAGTCGTGAGCGGGTCGTTTGCTTCATCGTTGAGCCAGTCTCGACATCCATATCTAAAATCGGTGGAGCGTAAATACTGTTCAGTTGGATCACTCGAAGTCACTCTCAAAAGATCGTCTATTGTGGTAGCTGATGAAATTTCTAACTCTGTGGGCTCAATAGTATTGGGTTGCAGCCAATCGAGCTCTGCAATCTTTGTGGCAGTTGCTTCGTAGGAATCTGAAATCTGCCCTTGGTAGAGGTCATTGTCTAAAATGTCCGCCGAGGTGGAGATCGCAGGTGCTGTAAGAGCTACTGGACGGACGGCAACTATAGGAGCCACATATGCCACGGGTCCCATGGGAGTGATGGGGGCTGTGGGTACAATGGGAGCATCCATTGGGAGCTGTAGATACGAATCCACATCGAAGTCGTCGAAATTCATATGGGTTAAACTTATCATATCGGTAAAATCAACCATCGTGAGTCAGGGAGAATGATACGAAAATGGCGGATATAACATCTATACCTGGCGGCGCCACCAACATTCGTGTGTTTCTGTTCTTACAAGTCCAGCCTCTCCATGTATAGAACGATATGCGCAGTAGCTACTCATACGCATTTAACTGCCTCTGCAGCTACTTATCACATTTGCATGGATGCTGCTCCTACAAGCATTCACACGCAGGCTGACGTTAGACGGGATGTGATGGTGCTGTAGATGCGAATCTGCATCAAAGTCGTCGAAATCCATGAGGTAAAATGATCATACCGGTAAAAGCAACCATCGTGAGACATTCTTAGACAGGCAATGGAAATGGTAGTAATATAGAGAATCAATCGCAGTCATCCAAAGTAACAAAATCGGTGGCTATTCGAAAGCCGGCACTAGTATCTAGATGTAGAAGTGGCACGGGGTATGCCACGTAAGTGAGGCGGGGTACCAGTTTTGCCAGATCTAGATTAATTTGCCGGCCCGCACCGCACACCCCAGTCTGCAGGACAGGGCTGAACCATCCATTCTTTTCAGATTCATGAGATTCGCGTTTTTAGCACCTCTGTATCCCCTTTAATCGAAAGTGGTCACCTTGGCGACGATCTATCCTGAAATATACATGACTCTCTCGTCTTACAAGAAACGCCGTAATGCACACGACTAGCCAGCCTTGTGATTTATTGTGCGCAAAGTTAGATTCTGGCACATCATGCGGCAATGCGTCGTCGCATCCGTGCCTTTCGATAACAACCTATGTGTCAGAAGCTGAATACATACCTACGCACACCTTACTCGCATATTTCAAGCTGTAAGCCTCCATGCAGGTTAAAATATCTATTTCCTCCATTTCCAACTCTCTGAGCTACAGACTCCCCTCGCTAGCCAACGCTCACCATGCCCTTCCTCACGATACCAGAGCCTATGGCAATGCTCGCCCGGAATCCATTCATCACTGATTTTAGCTCTGATGGGCCGATTCCTTATGTTATGCGGCAGAAGCTGACAAAAGCTCCTGTCCTTCCGCCAGCAGAACGTATAAAGGATCGAACTGTGTTGATCACAGGGGCTACAGGTGGTGTGGGACTTTCTGCCGCCCAGCAATTTCTCCAGCTAGGCGCGGTGCTTCTCTTGGGAGTGAGAGACACAATCAGGGGCAATGTAGTCAGAGATTTGCTCCTTCAAGAGGTTCCTAGCGGGTCAGTGACGACCTTCGAGCTGGATTTGGCTTCTTTCGACTCTGTTGATAGATTCGTGAAAACCGTCAAGGCATCACTTTCAGGCCGTGGACTGGACATTGCGATCATGAATGCAGCTTCCTTATCCAAGGAGAGGAACTTGACAGTTGATGGCCACGAGATGCTCCTACAAGTCAATCTGCTGAGTACAGCGTATCTGAGCTCCCTATTGACTCCCCTTTTAAGTCAGAAATCGATCCCTGGACGCCTGGTAGTTGTAACTTCCGAAGCCCATGCATGGGTAACATACTCCCCTTCTGAAGATGGCCAGATCATCAACCATCTCGATCAGGACACAACAAACTTTGCCAACCGATATAACTTGACAAAGCTACTTATCACTTTGTGGACCGAAGCACTTGCGAAATCCATAGACAGATCTCAACTAGAAGTGACAATGACAACACCTGGCTTCTGCGCATCGGACTTGTTTAGGGACAGCAAAGGCTTGATGCTCCAGTTCATTAATCTGACGTCTGCCAGACCTCTCAGTTATGGTGGGAAAACTCATATTCACGCTGCCTCGGCGCCGCTATCTACCAATGGCCAATATTTTAGGGACGGCAAACAAGCCCGGTGGGCACTATTACCATTCTCTTATACGATGAAACTGACCCGTATCAGGACTTCGAGATTTTGCCATAGCGATGCCGGCGATGATTTACGTACTCGCCTTTATAGAGAGGTGAACTCACTGCTGAAGGCCCGTAACCCTGACTTGGAATTGGAAACACTATAGTTGACATGAGGATCTGGCGCTTCTTGTGTGTGCGCTTCTCAGCCTGTCGCCGAGTGCAACAATAGGCAATCTCATGATACCTCACGTCTTTCATGTGGCCTATTGAGGTCGGTTATAAAATTAGACTTTACATATGAGTGCTATGTCAAACTGTCAAACCATGTCTACTTCTTGGCCGACCATGCTTTTTATTGTCTCTATCTACGTCACCTCTTGTTGATTATCTCCACCTAAGTCCACGAGTAAGCTCAAACAAATGAACTTTGGATCCTTTGAAAGCGCTGCTTCTTTTTCGTAGACATTACTCAACTTTGTGTCCTATCTTGCCATCACTCTGCTCTTGACCTTGACATTTCCATTCGCATGATGCTCTTGCCAGCCCGGCGACAGCTCCAGGACCAAGCAAAATTACGGTAACCATTGTTAAACCCCAGTTCGCCGACAGCGACTTCTCCCGTGAATAATTCCATGTCCATAAAGAAATTGATATCATGATAATAGCGTAATCGAACTGGAGGAAAACCAAGACTTTCTGCTCGAAAGAACTGGCATGCATATTTGGCACGAAGAAGTCCCAGAGCGAAATGTCATCGCTTCCGAGCAAGCCTCCTGCGACGTACAGACGAGTCACTGCTGATACAAAGGCTGTAAATATATGCAGTACGACAAGATGGGATGATCCGGAGTTGTGCGTTGCATATTCCTTTGGAGGGCTCACTGTATCAAGAATCCTGGAGAGCCCAAGTCGTGCAGTTGGAATCAAAAGCGGAAATAGCTGATAGAGCCCAATCCACAATTGGTTCTCGATCAAGGGCCGATTTGATGAATTAAATGCCATTACTCCAGGAAGTACATAGCCGAGAACGACGCTCGGGAGTAAAACGCGGCTGACGGAAATTGGAATGCGTCGTTTAGGTGCTTGAGGTGCAGGCCACCTGAGTTGACAGAAGAAGTATAGAGGAACTATGAGCGCTCCTCCAACGACCTGAAAGGCCATGAGCCAGATTGTTGCGCTTTCAAATCAGCTATGGCAGTAGGAAACAGTGTGGGCGGATACATACAATTGACTCGAGTTTCGGAAATTCTTTCCTACATGACCTTCGACTATAAAGATTGCGATAATAGGTGTAAGTTCCCCCATTAAGTTGATCAGAAATAGGCGTCCAATCGGAAAACTTTCAGATGCCACGGGCACTGTGAATGAAACCATATTTATCAAGAAGCCATCTAACGGCTTGACACCAGTATACGTCCTTCGGAGCGGCGTCCCATCTGCCAAGATGCCGTCGGAGATGCATTGCTTCATCGAGGCAAACGCGCCATTCCAGATGAACACGCTCCACAGACTGACACATGCTACTATCAATAGCAATAAGAAGGAGCTCGCAAGGTAGCTATTTGCCATTTTGCTTTTAGGTCGCGAGCACAAGTCGGAACTTCAAGTTGAGGGTTAAAGGAGGAACTAGACAAACAGCCATCCTTCACCCCGTTCAGTAAGCTTTAAGGAGCGAGTGACAACGGTGACATGGGAATGCGGACTTGCGGCCCGTCGGTGAATTTGTCATGCAGACCGAATATGCAAGTCGTCGAAGGATGGACGCAAAGGACGGCGAGAAAGCAGCTGACAGCATGAAGCAGAGACGCGAAGGACAGTGGGGAAGCCGCTGATAGCATGTCTGGGCTATAGATAGGGTACGATTGGTCATGTGGGGGCTCAAATATATTTCGTTCAAGGGTTTATCAAGGAGGCAGCCAGTTTGGCTTCCGTGGCCCCCAGATACCGAATGCAGCAGGTGGGACGAGTTAGCAGAAGTGGGTGAGGTGGATGAACTGTCTCGGTGGTTGCGTTGGAACCTAAGACATAGATAGGTGTGTAGTCATTAAGTTGGGGTGCGAGAGTATCAAAAGTAGGCAAGCGAGCTGTGTAAAACAGCGATAGATGCTTCGTAGTCGCCGGGGGGAGTGTGTGACCATTACAGACGAGGTGATTAGAGCAGCAACAGGGAACTGGGGGAGTGGTAGTAGTGTAATGAAAGTGCTTCTCGGCCGCCAAAGAGACGATGTTAAGATCGCCGAGGAGATCGTAGGTAAGCAGTGAGGATTCTGGATTCCAATAATCGAAAATATGCACATATGCTATTTACCTCATGGAATTTTCCATACTCCCGTCCTCAATCTCTTCCGTCTACTCTGCTGATATAAGCTACTCCTGCAATGAAATCAGCTCTTTGCAAACAGGAACCTTTCCTCCAAGGTGAAGCCTAGACCTTCTTGATTACCTAGAAAATCAATGCGATCGCCTGCCCACAGCCTACTTACTAATAACGTAAAATCGCTTTGGGAGTTTCACTATGGCATAAATTACGACGAGCGATTCCATCCTTTTAGTAACCAGAGCTACGGGCGAGAATAATATTACATATAGCATTGTGTTCCATAAGCCGTATTGCGCTTATCACATTAGACAAAGCAGGCTCTTAACATGCTAAAATGTGACAATAATAGATGGATCTCAGGCTTACCTAAATGATACAGGGAAAGATTAGGAACTATAGGTCGCTAGCATTGCAGATCACAAAAAAATGCGCTATAGGTATATGTAGTCTTGTTCACTAAAAATGCGCTATGGGCACAGACTTACGCTAACAGGCTTGTAAGGCAATAGATTAACGCCCCGATTAGCGCCCCGGCCTAGCGCCATGCACTGTGCACGTCGTTGCACGTATGATGTCGGCGAATAGTCTATGCCTAAATTGGTTCCATATATAGTTGCACCTGTAATAGTCTGCCTTATCTGTAGATTTGTTAACTGTGATATGACCGTATTTATCTACTAGACTTGGTGGCAGTCTAGAAAATAGTGATAATGACGACCCTTCTCCTATGTTTCATTGTTTCTGCGACACTCGCTCTTTTAACAGATCTTCTGCTCCCTCAGGTGACACCGGCTACAACACAACTAATAATTAGGGTAAATTATATAGTAACGTATTTCACGTACGAGTGGGCCACACGGACGAGTTGGCCAACTCCATTTTACACCTAAAATCACAAACTTTGTAACCAAATACCTCAACAACCCTTTAATAATAAATTACAAAAATACAATCATGCCCTTTTATAAGCATTTAAAGTACTCTGTTTGATTTTTAAGGCAATTAGTATTGTAGCTATTAAGATACTGAGAATTAGGTCAAAAGTGGGGGCCAAAACTTAATATCTCAATAACCACAATGCTAATTGCCTTAAAATTTAAACAGAGCTCTTTAAACACCTATATAAGGCTAAGTACATAGTTTTACTATCTGTTATTAAAGGGTTGTTAAGATATTTGGTTACAAAGTTTGTGATTTTAGGTGTAAAATGGGGTTGGCCAACTCGTCCGTGTGGCCCACTCGTACGTGAAATACGTTAACCCAATAAAATCAATTTAATAGAAGGAACTCCTCCATCAAATGCCCATTAGTGGCTAGCAAAAAATCCAGCTAAGTCTATAGCTACTATAGCTCGGGTTTTTCATATTCCAAAATCAACATTGCAGTCGAGTATTACATGGCTACAGAGGCCACCATAATGCTAGGGAGGGCATAATAAGGCGCTTATAATAGCTCAAATAGAAGCTCTAAAGTAATAGATTATAAGGTAATATAAGCTACGCCTAAGAGCTACCTAGCAAATGATCTTTATAGCTATATACTAGGTATAGGAGCCACTACCACCACCCTCGTAGAGCCGTCTATAGCATTAAGTAATAAACTTGATCATGCCCCTCCGCGCCTATCAGAACATATGCACTCTCACCGATGGGTGGAACATCC
This sequence comes from Pseudogymnoascus pannorum, assembly GCA_001630605.1. NCBI lineage: Eukaryota > Fungi > Ascomycota > Leotiomycetes > Thelebolales > Thelebolaceae > Pseudogymnoascus > Pseudogymnoascus pannorum. The sequence continues at coordinate 142,786 of LNAS01000145.1, forward strand.
CTGGAAGAAGGTTCCTGTTGTCGTTCATGTTCTCCACCGCCGTCTGGAGGCTCTTTGGCGTCTTCTTGAGAACTGAAACACTCAAGTTCCGATCCTGAGAGTCGGCATGCATCTCGAAGAATTTCTCCACCACAGCCAGCACGGTATACTCGCCGAACGCCCTTGCAGCGAGCTTGCCTTGATCGAACACATTACCCATCAGCTTCTTTTGATCGAGCATCTTATCCACAAAACTCTCCTCGTCTGAGTCCTCGTTGCCGTCCCCTTCCAGCTCCTTTCCTTCTTCCTCCTTATCCATAGCTAGAGACTTAGGAGAGTTAAATCCGCGGTCCAGCTCCTTCATAGCCATTTCTATGCCCTGTCTTGTAAATTCCGAGCCTTCGTTCAGCTTCTCCTCGCCCTTACCCGCCTTCTCCTTACTCTTGAGGTACTTGTCTAGGATGGAGCACATCTTACTCTTCTTGCGTTCCATGTACATCTGCCATACATTCACTAGCCCTGGCTCAGGAGTCGAGTTGTGGAAGTCGATCTCGCCGGTTGCGATGCGGTGGCCGTAAAATTGATGTGTCGAGCCCAACTCCAGATAACACAAGAACCACTTGGCACCCGATACGTTAGAGAACCGTGCTAGCACCCACTCGTCCGCTACGAGCCGGAGCTGCGGTTCCTGGATGAAGTCGATCATCCTGCTGACTAGCAGCTCCTCCTTAGTTTGGTTAGGATCATAATTCTCCTTGTTCTTCGCATCCTCACCTGTTTCATTATTGGCAGGTTTAGAGCTGTCGGGTAGTGTCACGCCATTCTTGTCCTTACTCTGTTCCTTTTCCTTTTCCTCATTATTTTCCATGGCAACAGCCGTAGTAATAGTCAGGTCCTTCAGGATCTTAACCCCGCGCTTTTCAGCCTTTTCCGTGTCTTGCTCCTTGAGAACCTTATTCTCGACAGCCTCGACCACATCAAGCTCCTTCTCCAGTATATGCTTCTCGCACGAGAAGCTGGTGACGACCCGGGCGAAACCTGTGCTGATGGAGCACCAGCCCGAGATTTTCTCGTGCGGACTGATGGCCTTGGCAACCTTGCCGCGCAGCGTGTCCCGGTCAATTATAGTGATGATGATGCGTTGGATGTCGAAGATACTCTCAATGCCAGAGTTGTTCACGATGATGGGATTCGGCGAGATCATGCTATCGCTTCCTAGTTTTTGGACGGCCTGCTTCGCGATTCCGGGTTCGGGAATACGGAACTTGACTTCCTGGAATGCGGCCGGCAAAGGATTGCTTGGGTCTTTCTCTTTTTCCTCCGTCGGACGAGCCATGCCATCGATGTGTTTCAGTATGTCAAAGTCAAAAGTTTCCCACGATGAGCTTGAAGATTTGGGTTTCTCGTCGGGGGTATCAGCAACTGCCGGTGTCGATGCAGGTGGCTGACCAGGTAGCTCCGCTTCCACAGCCTTCTCTACGGATCCTGAGTTCCTCCCACCGAGTGGTGTTTTGATGCCCCTGCTGAGCCCAGAAAGCTTCAAACCCTTCTTCGATGAACCGTCTGAGTCATTCTTTCCAGCTGATCTTTTGATCGCAGATAATGACGACCGAAGATCAAACGGCGAAGAAGGGCTGACCTCGCTAGAAGGAGCAGTGGCCACACTCTCAATAACCTTACCTTCAACGGGGTGTAGTAGCGCAGCTGAAGGATTACCGCAGTTCTCCAGAATATACCCGATGATTTTGCCAACGTTACTAAGTTCGGGGTCAAGATTTTGAAAGCTAGCACCGCTGATGAAAGCGACTAGCTTTTGTATCCAGTTGAAAGGGAAGCTCTTCTGATTCTTATTCTTGACGAAATTGATGACCTCGCGAAGCATATGGATAACACCGTGGTAAGTAGCCATCACCTCCTTCATCTTGCTCTGAGCTGCTGCAGATAGCAGCAGGTTGTAGCGCTGGCCCCTGTCCTCCTCATTGCTAAACGCTTTGTGAGACGAAGGATACATAGATCGCCCCCGGATGGGGCTTCCCATCTCCACCCCGGTCCAGTTGAAAACAGAGACGTCATTATGGGTGATGAGTATCTCATCGAGGAGCCGCGACAGCGCCCTGGAATACCCCTCGGCCGGGAATGTAGGGAAGCGCACGCCAAGGATCCCCATCAGCGAGTATATATCATCCGTCGCTACCGTCGACTTCCGTTTGCATGATATGGACATGACGCTTTCAGTTGAAAACCCACTATGCACTGTTCCCTAACCCTATAACTCCTACGGGATCATATAGACCACCGATATAGGAAGTCATATGATGGATAACAATGGATATCAAGGATATATATTATCTATGATATCTAAAGATATCCTTTAGTATAAAGCCACTATATAAGTAGATAGTTATTCCTTAGTATAGGAGCTTCGTGCTCAACTCAATATAGTATTCTTTATATACTATAATATGTTTTACGAAAGACTTTGTATATAATCCCCTGTCTCCTCTAACAAGTAAACCGATGCAATAAAACCTCTATGATAGTCTACAGTTTAGACTATCAGCATTACACCTAATGCGACCTGATATATAGTGTATTATATATGTTCTGACCCAACTATAAATATTACCTATTCGCGAATAGGTTGACCTAACTACAAATATACTTGTTCGCGAATGGGTTGACCCAGTCACGAAAGTAAGAGTAGAAATAGTATATTAATCTAAACTATATTTCCAACTGTATCAGCTCTGGCCCGCTTCCTTCTAGGTCTATTAACTAGAGCTATTTCTGTCCGAATAGATAGACCTAATAGATTTCCACAATCATAATCATCCTTATGGCAGTGTATGCTACACTGCCTATCCTCTTTATAGCACCTATATCGCTTTTTATTACAAGCCCCTTTATATTGATATAATACTCCTACCCGCTCACTTGTAGAAGCCTCTCTTATAGCTAATGTAAGTATAACTTCCTTTGTAGAATCAGGAATAATAATATCTGGCCAGAGAGCTTGCACTATAATACCTAGCTCTTTAGTAGGAATAAGGCATTTAATAATACCAGATGAGGTTATAACCTTATACCTATGAGAATAAGGCTCATCTAATATATATACAAAGAGCCGCTTATTATCAGTTGATATCCTATCTTCTTATAGAATCTTTAAGGAGACTATTGCCCTAATATCAAAGTGCTGAATATCATGCTTCTTTGTGTACTTTCGCACCATCTGGGCTCTTGCTTTCTGGGTAGATTCTATAGCCTGTTGAACTACTAGATCTTGTGCCTGAACCTCAATCCTAGGCTCAATTCTAGGCTGAGCCCGGCTCCTGCTCCTACGCTTGAGCTGAGCTTGGAGCTCGAGCTCGCTCTCAGGCTCGCTCTATAGTTCGTTCTGTGGTTCGTTCTATAGTTCGTTCTAGGGATCGCTCTGGGGATTGCTCTAGGGATCGCTCTAGGGCTTATAGGCATCAATGTCAAACCACTTATCAATTGGAGAGCTCTGAATTGGTGGTGTAATCTGTAAGTTGATTTCCGAGCCAGCGTCTGGGCTAATTCGCATTATAATTTGAGAGTTCCCTTAGCGAATTCTAATATCAATTCTTGAGCTAGTTTGGGCTGGTGGACTTGGGCTTAGAGTGTATATTGGAGCTTGGGTAGAGTCTTCTTAAGCAATCCCAATAGTAATATCCTTCCGCTTCTGGCTATTAAGCTAGTCGATATATAATATACACTCTCGAAACAGTAACTCTGCAGATGCACACCCAATTGTAGAGTGCTTTTGGGTGTTTATAGCCAATATTACTTCTAGTAACCCATCTGCCTACTCTATGGATCTATGATCCATTTTCCATACTTATAGCTTTGCTTCTATAACCCCATTTGCCTGCTCAACTAGGCCTTGCGTCTATAGTGACTGTAGCGCTCTATTTATCACTTGAATTCTATACTTCTGTAGTAGTATAAGCAGAGCCCCTTTGAATTCCTTTCTGTTATTATATTGTACAATCTTCGGTGGTAAGAAAGCTGCAATAAAGAGAGCAAAGGCATCTGCAATAGGCTCTATATACTTGCTCTTCAATAGATATAGCTGAGTATAATTTGAGAAGTGATCTTTAACATATAATATCCATTTAAATTGACCTGACGGCTCATGTCTCATATTAATAAGGTCGATCTGTACTCTCTCCTATACTCTTTCTGTAACAATTAGGACCAGTAGAGCTTTTGTTGTAGCTAGCCTATTTATAGCACAGTTCTTATATCGTTTGAGTATAAACTCAACCTCTTCCCGCTTTATCCCATAGTATTTCTGTTGAACTATTGCCCAAGTCTTCATATAGCCAGTATAGAGAAGTTGTAAATATTCGCTAGCAATAGCATAAAAGGCCTCACTTTCTGGAACAGTATATTGTGGGTTTAAGAACTTAGAATCAGGCTTTCGATATAGCTTGTTATTTATAAGTTGGAATTCTGTATACGCATGATATTTAAGCCTTGAATCTGTTGGGTTGTCAGGCTTAAGATGAGGATTATCAAGGTGTATATACATTCAGTGCCATTTCTCATATGGAATACGCTCTCGATTGACATATTTTGGAGCCTGGACATAAGACTGAAATGCTGTGCGAATATCACTAGGAAATGGATTGATAGAAGCAACTATAGCTGTATCTAGAGAAGCCATATTCTAGGATGTCAGCATTACACTATTACTGAAATTATATTTTGCCTAAGTGTCAATGAGTTCTTCTTTATCAGCCGCTTCCCTCGGTCTCTAATTTAAGATGATAATACCACACTAGTAGGATATGCCACACAAGCAGCATTGACTTTTCAGCGTACTTACAATGCCATTAGGGAAACGTTTTCATGTCGCAGCTAATCCCTCGCGTTGGTTTTGAGGCCGGACCTCTAGCCAAAGGCGCCGCAACCATGATTGGAAGCCACCGCTCAACTTAGAGCCACGGGATGATATCTCAGTATATTCAAGCCCTGACTATATGCTTAGAGAAGAAGTGGGTATATCTGAGCAGTGCGGGATGTGGAATGGTATCCACGCAATACCTAGACCAACTTCGAGTACTAGGGCCTTGAATGGCTCACCTTTTCCGCCAACAGAAGCGCTTGGGGCAAATGATATTTATGGACCACACTCAACTCTTCGGCCAACAGAAACGCCTGACGGAAGTGATATTCCTGAACTACTGTCAACTCCTGGACTACTAGAAGCGACTGAGGCAAATGATATTTCTGGGACACCCTTAATAGATGGAAATTTTGAATTTCCTGATACAAATATGATTTTCCAGATGGAAAGTTCAAATGTTTATTAAGGGAGGAATCAATTGGGGTAATGGATAGTGTTAATGAAGGGCATGTCACTGTTAGGTGCCAGCTGCTTAGCCGAGTATAGTCATTTCAATTCAGGAATATGCCACGGAAATATTATGAAAATAGCTACCGCTTGATAGTTTGTCTTGTCGATTTTGACACATCTAATCATAGCTGATAATGGACTCTAAAGTATTCTGCGCCCCGCCATTAGCGTTAGCTATATCTGCGTGATTTACAGTAATAGACGGTCAACTAACGGCTGTTTTAGGGTGCTGTATTCCTCTAGGTAGTGGCTTACTCTGTCTTTGCAAGGAATGAAGATCATACTATGTATATGCGACACATTGCCAGGAGTAATATATCCAGCATGTGGACGCAGTCAAGGCGCTTCCACATGCAACCAAACAACTACAAAATCAGACCACTTCCAAGCCCAAGCACGAAAACCACCACCAATCTCACGGTAAAGCTTCATATCACTAGTCATTAAAGACGCCAGCGCAGCCTCTTCCCGGGCAACCCGACAAACACCATCCCAACCATCTACTCTTCATCCCAGAGATTCATTGACCCATACCACCCCCTCCCTCCCCCTGTCCCCTTACCACCAATCCAGCTGCCTCCCACCCACTGCACTCACTTAAGCAGCAGCCGGGAAGTCATTAGGCCAGCACTTCTCCTTCGGCCAGTTCTTCTGGTCATGCGTCTCGGCATGCACCTGCAGCTGCGTCTTATTCGAGCTGACAATCTCCTTGCGGCAGTTGGCGCACTGGGAGGGGATTAGCATTATTTCATTTTCTCGACCCATTACCCCACAACATCACACCACATCCGTCAGGCACCAGGAATGTGACCTCGGGCTGGCGGGAAAGAGGTAAAATTGCAGCACGAAGGGGAGGGATGGAAAAAGAGGCGCGTACGATAGAGGTTGGTTTTGGGGCCTTGACGGGGAGACCGTTGGCCTTGACTGGGGCACGGGTACCGGCTGCGTCGGCCTTCTTGTGCTCGCGCTGGACCTGTTGGGAGGATCAGTATCTCGTTCTGTTGGTGCCCGGGTGCGGTGGCGGACTCACTCTGGCTTTCTTGGAGATAGGCATTTTGGTTGATTCTTCTGGCTGATGCGAAGTATGGGAGCTGGATAGATGGGAGTATGAGGGTCTTTTTTGTGGAAGGGGCGGTTAGAGGGGCAAGAAGGAGAGATAGGTTGTCTATTTGGAAAATTGTCGTGGTGGGGTGACACGTGATGATAAGCTTTTTTTTTGTGAAGGGAAAAGTGGGATGGCTTTTGGTGTTGTTGGTGGCGAGGCTGAGAAAAGGTTATAAATTGCCTGATTGGGTAATGGGTGGGCGGTGAGGCTGGTTGTGCCACAGAAATGTATGGAGAGGGGACAACAAATTTGATACCAGCGATTTGGCGGTTTGGGCGCACGGAATTTATATATCATAGATCATTTCCCCCCAAAAAAATCTACTTATCCATAGATGTGAAATAAACGTCACAAGTGGATGACCATATACAACACCACCAAATATACAAAACCAACGTTTCTCATTACTCTTTCCAATTATTTACAACTTCACCTTTCCGCCGTTCAATGCCTCCCAATCAGCCTTTGTGAACGGCGAATATGTCCCATCCTTCAACCAATATATCTGGTCACCGCCAACCACTTTCTCTGGGTCCACACCCTCCGTCCTTAGCAAGTGCTTTTGCTGTTTGTTCGTCCCTGTGATGGGCCCGCCTCCATCCGTAATTCTCAAGAATATCGGAATCGCGAATCTTGGCAGTGCTTTCACATGTTCTGCCAAGCTCTTCATAACCGACTCATTTGGCGCCTCCGCGAGGATCACCGCAGCACACCCTGCACGCCCATCGTGGTGTGGCAGCTCCACACCGTAGACGTTCGCTTCGTGAATAGCATCGTGGTAACCCATGACCTCGCTTACCTCGTTAGTGGAGACGTTCTCGCTCTTCCAGCGGAAGGTGTCGCCGATGCGATCGACGAAGTAGGTGCGGCCCTCTGAGTCCTTGCGGACAACATCGCCGGTGCGGAAATATGCGTCATCCTTGACGAGGACGTTGCGCAAGACCTTGCCAGAGGTGGCCTTCTTGTTGTTGAAGTAGCCCTGGAAGCCCTTCTCGATGTCGGAGCCGTCGAGGGTTAGGAGGAGCTCACCGGGCTCGTTAATGCCAACCTTCTTCCCGAACCCGGTTTTACTGCTGCGGTAAGGCTCTTCCTTCTCCCAGTCTACGGCAACAATGGCGGATTGGCTTCCCAGTAATGTATTGGCGAGGAAGCCGACATGACCGACGGCGCCTAGAGTGAAGTCATTCCTTGACAAGTTCCAGGCGCCGGCTGTACCCTCCGTCGCGGCATAGAACTCGGCGATAGTGTCGATGCCGAAACGGGTCTTGAAGGCATTCCACACGTCAGGGCGCAGGCCATTTCCGAATGCAAGGCGAACATTGTTCTTGAGGTCAAGATTCTCGCCGGTCACTGGGTCGATCTGGGGTGGTGCAGCAAGGAGGTAGCGACACGTCTCGCCGACGTATTGGATGGCGGTAGCATTACAGGCACGCACTTCTGGCCAGAAGAGCTTTGTGCTGAATTTGCGGCCAATAGCAACAGTGGCGCCACTATCCAAGACGTTCAACGTACCGAGAAGGGCTGCAGAGGAATGGTATAGAGGCATGGACTGAAATCGTTAGCATAATAGGAGCTATGTTTTTCGACAAGACTCACTGTGTAAAAAACGTCAGGGTGCTTCAGTTGCAGCCAGCGGTGAGGAAAGCCGGACGAAACAATACATTTGACCCAACTGACAATTGCTGGTTTTGGAAGACCAGTGGTACCAGAGGTGTAGATTAGAATGGCCATGTTCTGTGACTTGTCCTCTGAGCGGTCCGCGTCTGGGGAGCGGACGGGCTCGATGCATTCTGCCTTAGCCTCAATGTCTGGTGTGAAAATGACAAACTCGACGCCCGGAAGGCCGCCCTTGAGTTCGTCGGTGATATTGTCGGAAAATGATGGGTCCACGACGACCAGTCTCGCTGTCGATACCTTGACGCAATGGCTCAAGGCCTTTCCAGTCAGGTTATAATTTAAAAACGCAGGCCGAGCACCAATTGCCCACAGACCGAACCACATGAACATGAACTTCTCCGAGTTTGCAAACTCCATGGCCACGATCTCCTTTGGCTTGACGCCGTAGTGCTTTTTCAACCATGTCCCGTACTTGAGCGCCAAGCCATATGTTTGCTTATAGGTCCATGACCGTCCTTCGAAGATGAGGTAGACATTATCGGCGGTCTTCGGGTTGAGCGCTGCATCCTCGAGCACATAAAAGAGCGAAAGGCGGTCTCTGAACTGACGCCACTTCGCACGGAAGACGGGATTGAGGAAGGATGTTACTAGGTGGTAGTCGTAGCCGACGGCGCCTTTGGCGTTCAAATAGGCAAGGCCTGCAGCAGCAGCTGGGACGGCGACGGTGAGGGGAACTGGGGGGCCTCTTGTTAGCATCTCTCGTGGCGCATAGAGGGAGGAGGAGCGGATGAAACAACTAACCAGGCATGGCGGCGATAGAGTCAAGAGGGTAAGGTGCTCTTGAAGTGATAAGGGACAGGTAAACCACAGCGGATGAGAGTTCGGCGAGGGTGCTGTGGCACTGTATCCTAGACAAAGGACCAAGGTGAGAGGAATGTGAGGGTAATGATAAATAACAATAATAGAGTGGCGGTGTTGAAAGAAAGAACGATCAGCACGCACAGCACCTCTGGATAATATATATATATATATATATTGCTACTGTCTCCTGTAATGGTTTACATTGGTCAAAAGCCAAAGAGAAGGGAGAGAGAGAGTAAGAGCCCTGGGGGCCAGGCCGTGTCTATAGAGGAAGTTTGAGCTTACAGTAGTGAGTAGATTGTTGGGTAGGTAGAGTAGATGGGATCCGCTAACCCCGAGGCCGCCCATGAAGGTTGGGAGAATGAGGGAGTACGTACTGGTGCAATTGGGCTAAATACCTCGGCATTTATGATGACCGTCCCAAGTGGGCTTAGAATACAAACTTACCCCTCGAAATTATGGGGGTGGCTTATGATTCGCTGAGTGGGGCCGAGTAGAGTACAGAAGGAAGGTACAGAAAGTACAGTATTGAAGAGTTTGAAGTAACAAAGTACAGCACATAGAACAGAAAGTATGGAGAAGGTACGTACTGTACATCGGTTGCGGCGGTGGAATTGTTATGCCGAAAATAATTCACGTGCAACGCGTCTAATGATGCTGGTACCTGGAGTTTGCGATCACAGAAGCATATCGTCCGATAACCACTAGAGATGTCATTTATTGTCATTTAACACTGTCAATTACTCAGATACTATATCAAATCCCATCAAATACGTAGATGAATTTAAAATCGATACATTAAACTATCCATATGTGAGTGCGTAACAGTAGAACCATATGTAAATCCAGTACATACTGAATTTGTTTTATGCATTTTATACAATTAATTATGCTTTCCTATTTTAGTATGGTTTACTTGTGGGGTAAATGTGAAAGTCCCCAGTATGACGCCCTTAGAGTACCGAGTTTACCGAGCCTCCCACTCTAGTCACACTGTACCTACTGTAGTACATCGCTAATCTAATCTAATCTATCCCATGGCCGGTAATCTCCGCATCGCGTTGTCCACACTAGATCACCAACGACCATGTGTAAATAGAGAGACAGACCCCCATGGCAACGCCCACGACTGACGAAGCTGAGGCTTCAAACGCTGTCCAGCGCACGGGCAAGCATGGCATTGATGATGGTGAAGCTCCCGCTGCTGCTGTGGCCGCAATCCCCAAAAAGAAGGGGCCACCTCCAGAGAAACCACAGAGCATCCGCATCAGGCTCTATGTGATCCTCTCATTCTGGGCCATTGTGCTTTTCATTGGCCTGCCAGTGTGGTGGTGGACCACAGCCATATACCGGGCGGATCTTCCCCTAGATGCCATGATGGATTGGGCGGATGGACGAGTGAGCTGACCCTATTTCTTCCTTGTTCCCCGTACTGCACATGCAATGCTAACGACATAAGGCTTGCCGGCCAGTTTTTCCACTCCGCATCTCTATCGACGCAGGCTCACTGCAGGATCAAGAGGCACAGAATCTCCTACGCGCGACACAGCACGCTCTCGACGACCTAAACGATTTCTCCGCCCATCACCTGAGGCTACAGCTCTCCGGTCCCCCGCATGTTATCCCACAGGCCCCCGCCAATATCTCCATTCTTCCTACCGCAAACCAGAACGATGAAGAAGTTGCATTGCTGGTCCGCTTGCTTCCAGGGCAAACCACAGAGGCTGTTTTGCAGCCATATGCCCCAACTCTCGACATCCACTACACTCCAAACCAAGTCCCAACCAGCGCATCCTCCTCGGCTCCATTGGCAACCTACATTGCGACCAACCTGCGCGAGATCTTTGCTGAAGAGCAGGCCATGATTGCCTATCTCCTCTCCACCAGCTCATCACCACCAGAACGAAGCCCCAAGGCGTTAGCCCCCGAGGTCGCAGATGCGCTCGCCAAGAGATCGACTCGATCGATGAAGTACGCGCGGACATACCACCTAACATTCTCCCTCTTCACGCCCTCCGCCACACCCTCTACATGGGCTATCGAGCAGGCACTAGAGGAGCACATGAAACCCCTTCTGGATAGCTTTTCTGCGATCAGCAATTTCACAATTGACACGCAAGTTCAGCTCTACGCTCAAACCGGTGTGACAGGGGACGTCCTTCGCAAAGAAGACCTAAGTGGCTTTATCAACCATGCGGAATGGCCGTTAAGCCCCAGCATCGGCGGCGCTCCGACACTAAACTTCATCATCTACATCGGCGACATGGAAGTCGAAGGCGGCAGCAAGAGCTGGCTCATCCCCCAATGGGGTGGCGTGATCATCCAACCCAACGTGTAATTATCCCCCGCCCCTCCCTGAATCAACTATAAATATACTAACACCCCCAAGTGACGACCTACGCCCCGCAATGCTGACCTTCTCAACCCACCTCCTCGCCCTTATCGGCGCCCCTGAATCCCTTACACTCCCCCTCCGCCTCAGCACCTTAACCCGCGTCCGCAGCGCTGGACTCCTCCTCAAGGCCTCCTCAACCCTCGGCTCGCTCGCGCGCCTCACCCTCGCTCTCCCCTCCATCTCTATCCCTCGCACCGTCGCGGACGGGGTCTCTACGACACTCACGCATCTTGAAGCTGCCTGTGGTAGGCTCGGAGGGGTTGCGGGGCTAGAAAATGCACGCGTGGCGGAGGAGGCTGCGGAGAGGGCGTTTTTTGAAAAGAGCATGGTAGGCCAGGTATACTTCCCTGATGAGCATCGAGTAGCGGTATATTTGCCGCTGTTGGGGCCAATGGGGGTGCCGCTTGTGATGGGGATATTGAAGGAGGGGAAGGCGTGGTGGCGGAGGAGGCAAGGCGTGGTGTAGGTGTATGTTAGATATATTATATGTAATAGATAGGTTTAATTTTGAGATGAGAGGATAGGAGTTCTGAGGTCCTGGTGTTGAATTTTTGTGCCTCTGATCAATACATGTGTAGAGCCATTGAGACACAACCACGAACAATCAGCCTTTAAATAAGACAAATAAACATACAAACGCCAATTAAATCCGTTACCTATCAAAACTATATCCTACAAACCCCAAAACAACCCCAAAATCCGACCCCCCATTTCCGTCCCGCACCCACCCCAACCATTCCCGCCTCAAATTCCAGGCACCAACCACCACCCAAATTTCGACCAAGTCCATCCACCAGCAACCACAACTCCCCAAACCCCGATCCTCACGCCCACCACCCACCAACAGCTACAACCGTCTCAATTCGCCCGGGCGACATACGATACCCCTTTTGCCCTCTTTATACCAAAGCAAAAGATGCTCCCGCGCCTCCTTCTCTCCGCACGCTGTGCGCTGCGCCCATCCCTCACCAAATGTGTAGCACCCACACCCACGCGCGCACTCTCGTCAGCGGTTCTAGCCAAGACAGCAGCAGCGACCACGAGGCCAACAGCTATGGCAGCTGTGACAACGAAGGCGGCAGATGTTGCGACGGAGCAGGTCCGCGGAATGAAGGTCCGCAGTTCGGTGAAGAAGCTCTGTGAGGGATGCAAGGTATGTTTACTACGCTAGGGAGTTTCTAGAGGGATGGAGGGCTAATGGTGATGCAGTCTGTTAGGAGGAAGGGGGGGAAGAAGGGGAAGGGACATGTGTATATTATTTGCTCGCTGAACCCGAAGCATAAGCAGCGCCAGGGATGAGTGGGGTGCGAGGATTGGGATGGGAGACTGCTATCGATGATGGAGGCGAGGCTTTCGGAAACATGGCTAGAGAAGCAGTTGGTTGTCTACTCGTGCATTGGGGCTGCGAGGCGGCTGAAGATGAAGGCTTTTACTTTGGGGGAAGAGTTGTAAGACATACAGATGTGGAGGCATAGCATTTACGGCGTTTGTGGGATGTTGGAATAGATGAGATGGACTATTGGAAGTGTATAATATGTTACAATATGTACAAAACCGCTCTATACACTCTACGGCTTCCCTTCTTTGAGGCCTACTTTGCGTGGCTCCGTGTCCAAACTATCCACTCCCTGTGTTGCGACATCGAGCCATCCATTCATTACGCCTTGTGGCGGGTTCTTGCTTCGTAATATTCAAGGTCCAACGAGGGAGGGCTCATAACCCATCAATATACCGCTCTGTAGCGTCCCACTCGGATTTGCCCGTTGATATGAGGTATTTGATCTGTGCCTAGTCCCTCGTCATTAGCTTCAATTTCAATAAGTGCAATGCCAGGTTTTGACAGCTCCAGGCAATATCAAGGATTCTCCCCTCGTTCGCCAACCACCCACCCCTCCCATTGGCAAAGACTCGGTATGTAAAACTCACTATATCCTTCACATTTTTGTTCCGTTCAAACTCATCCCTCGCCATCTTTCTCGTCTCCGCCCTCGTCTCAAGATCAGCGATCCGCTTCGTGTCTCGTAAAACTCGTCTCCATAGACTCAGAACCTTTCCCCGCTGTAAGAACTACTTCAGTTAGCACTACATCCTCGGGAGTTTAATATATAGCAGTGAGAGGACGACCTACATGTTCTAAGCTGACTGTTGGCCCGAATCTAGACTTTGGTTTTGGTCGATGTGCCGCTTCAATGGCAAAGAAGCGGTTGCGACCATGATATATACACCGCGCACAAACTGCGGCGGCGGGCCGACTAATCCATCGCATACTCCACAACCTAAACAATCAAACAGAGGTTGCGCATATACTGTCTTCGAACAAATCGCATGAATACACTGGGAGGCGCGCTGGCTAGATGATGGAGACTATAAATTCTGCGGACCCTCACCGCCTTTGAAGACGCTGAATCGGGTAATCGTAAACAGCACGAGGACGACGAGTTGTTCAGATTTTGATATGTGACGCACAAAATGGCAATTACTAAGAAACCTCTCAAAATTGATATTGCGAATGCGAAGACCCTTCCTGACTTTGTCACGGATTATCTACCAATTGAGTAAGTACCTCTCTGCGAATTTAGGCACACATCACTAACATGGACAGCACCCCATGGACGTCTTTCACCCACCCCGCAAATGAGGAGAAATACACAATCGAGCTCCAAAATTCATCAACTCTAACCCGCGAAGAACTGGCGGCCTGTTTTTCGTTGGTAGAGGAAAGCAGCAAAGGGGATTATTCTGCAAGCAAGCAAGGATGGAACGCCGCCGCCAAACGGAGGGAAATGTGCCTGCTCGAGTTGAAATACCTGTTGGTCCGCACCACTAAACCTCGTGATGGGGAAGAAGCGGGAAAGACAGGGGATGTCGCAGCATTCGTCAGCTTTATGCCCACGATCGAAGATGAGAGAGAGGTTATCTACGTTTATGAGATTCACCTTGCACCCTCGCTGAGACGCTCTGGGCTAGGCAGGCAACTGATGATGCTCGTGGAGGGTGTGGCGCACAAAATTGGAGTGGAGAAGGTTATGTTGACTTGTTTTACGAGGAATGCGATAGCCAAGGGCTTTTACGAGGGGATTGGGTATGGCAAGGACGAGTATAGTCCGCCACCGAGGGTATTGAGGGACGGAAGGGAAGTGGAGGAGGCGTATGTTATATTGAGTAAGGGAGTTGGGAGAGCCTAATGAGGCAATCAGAGCTGGAACTTTGGAATTTGATGCGAGTGAAAGCAATGTACACTGGATAATATCGAGATGGTAAAATATTGACATGCCCCTCAACTGGGCACCTACCTGCACGGCTCTTTTATATGCCACCAGACCCGAAGAACATTCATATACGACCATACTCGAGACAATTGGGGATCCCACCTGCTGCCATGCACAAGCTTGTAATTCAGTGGCTTAATACTCTTAATTGAGCCAATTGGCACAGACATATATAGATGTCTCACTCTTATTTTCCGTGGTCCGGTAATTGTAAGACATGTCTACATATAAAAGCCGCAAGAGGCTAAGTTAATGGCAGAACCTAAAGCATAACTGTTGGATTCTAGGTAATGAAGCGCTATGATTGGCCTAACGGCCTGCACAGCCGCTTCCTGCCAGCAGCGCGCATCGTTGGAGGAAGGACCGGCATGATTTATATATATTAATCCCGACATACACTACTTTCTAGATTTAGGTTCTTACAACTTGGGAGAGACCCTCCTCTCGATCCTTTGCGGGGCTAAAACAACCCTAACACGATCACCTTCAACAAGAATGGTACAGGCGAGGTGAGTCTGTTTCGTGTTGCAGTGGCTGAGAAATAACTAAACAGCCTGAAGTGAGTATGTCGTCACGAGTCATGAGCTAGACAGATAGATCGCTACCGAGTTTCAACGGAAGTCGGAGTCGCTCGATCAGATCGTTGACCTCAACACCAATGGCGGCACTCGCATGGTTCCGCATTTTATAGGCCAGTTCGATATCGAACTAACACTTCCAAAGCACCGCATTCCGAAGATGAGATGCCCGGAGAAGCAAGGGTGGAGGATGAACGAGTCGCTACTCACTGATGACGCCTTCCTGCCCAAGACATACACTGCCAGGCTGGAGAAGGGAAGTTTCCCTACAACTTATGATGCTATATTACCAGAGGAGGAGGGCCAGTATACTCCGAGGTTCCCTCTTCATCTGGTTTGGCAAGTTGCCCTACCCTCCGCGACATGGGTGGAAAGAACCGGAAGGGGGCACCAGACGCAATGAGGATGTGGGACTGGAAGAGTTTTTGTAGTCGCCAATTGCCTGAGCTAAAAATGCAGGGACATCCTTGGCGAAGAAACTTTGTAGTCTATTGACAGGATGCATATAATTCGGGCTTCGGCGCCTGTGCGACACAGAACTGATAAGTGGAGTCAAATACGTGGCACGGGAAACGCTAATACTGTAGATAATAGATAACATGATTGATTGGCAGAATAAATTGCGGGAGGACGGGATGACGGCTTGATGTTTAGCCCATACTTTACAGCTCAGAATCATGCCGCTCCAGATGAAGATCTAGACCAGCCTATACTTTCGTCACATTAGTGACGTCTATAGCTCCCTCATATCATATTCACCACTTGTTTTTGGCTCGACACGAAAAAATTTAACTTCTGAGAATTTCCACAAGGCATATATATCAAAGCCACAGAGAACGCTAAGGGCATTGTCCTTTCTTACATCTGATGTTGCCATTACAAAAGACTCTAGCAGCTTTTTTAGAAAAGGGCGATGAGATTACTTGTGGTGGAGTAGATCCCAATACGCCGGGCACCACATCGAACGACAAACCATTGAAGGTTATCATCATCGGCGCTGGTATCGGGGGTCTCGCTCTAGCTCAGATACTCGACTCGGCACCGGGAATAAAGGTAGCATGCTACGAGCGATACAAAGCTATCGATGATCGTGTAGTCGGGTTCCGTGTGATGCTGTCGGGCGCCACGCTCACGATGATGAAGCGCAAACTGAAGAGCGAAATCTGGGCAGACCTGGCCTTCGGTATCGGAGAGCAGCCGGAGGGTGGGGAGAAGATTGAGTTTTTCAAGGGAAACGGTAACAGTATGTTCACCTGGGACTCGGATCCGACGAAGGACCAGTTCTCTGTGTCGAGGTGGCACCTGAGAGAAGCCCTCGTGAAGGATGCCTCGTTTGTCCGGACAGGCATTTCCTTCGAGCGCTATGAGGTGCCGGAGAAGGGAGGAACAAGAGTATATTTCAGTGACGGGAGTGTCGACGAGTGCGACCTCTTGGTGGGTGCAGACGGCACAAACTCGAATGTTCGGAGGCAGTTGATCAGCCATGCCACCATTAAGGACTTGGGCATGGCAGTCATTTATTTCAAGGTCCCTCTTACGGAAAGGACCTTCAGGTTATTAGGGTGCCCAGGCAGATCAATGGTGAAACCTCCCGTCCTGACACACCCATATGCATAGTCTTAAAGCTAACTCTACGTATACCTTTTGTCCAAATAATCAATATATCATGCTCGCCCCCTGGCAGAATCCCCTCGCCCCCTTTTCCACACGCCACACCGGGCACACCATCGACCCCGAAGACTCCTATATTATGCTCGGCGCCGGCTCCCCCTACGCCAACTTCCACAACCGCCGCTGCTCCCCCAACGAACTCACCAACTCCGAGCTACAAGCTGAGTTGCTCGCGCGCACTTCCAAGCCAGACATTCACCCGCGCTTTCGCCAGCTGGCCGAGTTGGTTTGTCTTGACACTGCCTACGTTAATATCGTCCGCAAAAGCGAAGCCGTCAAGCCCTGGACTTCCTCTCCCACTGTCACCCTTCTCGGCGACGCAGTTTTCAACATGAGCAACACACTTAGCCGCGGCGCGAACTGCGCGATTATGGACGCCATCGCGCTTGCGGACCGCATTACATCACCAGCGTACAAGCAGGAGCGACGCCAGCCGAACGCCCTGGACGACTATGTGAGGGAAAATATTGAGCGACGCCAGGTCGAGCGGCAGCGCTCCTCCATGATGCAGAAGATTATGTTTTCGGGACAAAATAGGCTCAGAGGGTTTGTAAGGAATAAGGCGCTGCCGTCCTCGCTGAAGAAGATCGACAGCTTGGATGTCGAGAAGCATGAGGGAGTGAGTTGGATCGGCAGTGATGAGGAAGGAAGTGTGGACTCGACGAAGGAAGAGCCGAAGTGGGTGGAGGAGCTGAAGTGGGACGAGATCTTTGAGGAAAGGCATGGTCATGAGGGTTAGAGACGGAGGCTCTGAGCATATAGGCGCTAGTGCGCGATGATCTGCGGTTAAGCAACTGGAGGACAGTGACTACTGCTTCAGTCCTTGAAGTTCCCGCATTGTACATAAGTTTTCTCCTATGTACCACTTCGTCACCCCTACGTTTCGTCGTCAGCGACGTTATTTATATCACTACAGCCTCATATCTGTCACACACGTCTGGCAACTAGCGAATACCACTGTTGTATGTTTTTATTTATTTTCTGCTTCGGTATTATGTTTTGGTTGGGTATGAGACCGAAGCAAACTTCATTGTGAACTACTTCACTGCCTCCAGTCGAAGCCATTGCCTCCACACGGCCCATATCAACCTTAGTTCCACCCAATATTGAGGTATCAAAACGATCTGCAAAGCCCAACAACAGGACGTAGCCCAGAATTCTCTATCATGCTCGCAAAAAAGACTACAGCCCATTACTCGTCGTTGATGGGATTGTCCTTTGGGGATGGGAGGGCCCTCAGCACCTCCGTTTTCACCGGAGTCTCCCATAGACCAGCATCCGTCGATACCAACCACTAGTATAAAGGTGAACTGCTGTATTTCAGCCAGTTATTACCTTCAAGATATAACTGGGAGGCACAACGCCTTCATCCCCGCCAATCTAGAGAGCTGCGAGGTAATTCCCGTATGGAGCACCGCACCTGACACCAAGAATTCCATGGTCAGGATTCAGTTGCCAGTCACCGTACCTGTCGTCATAAACCGCGTGATAGCATTGAGATCTCTTGAGACCCCCGCAGGGTTTCGGCTCCCACCATCTCCATACACATGTTTCTTCTCGGCACCTTCCCCGTCCTCTTCTTCCTCCTCTTCTTCTTCTTCCTCATCACTCTCGGCATATATATCGTCCAGCGAGGACCTACTCAGCTGCGCCGCCTTCGCAACTTGAGGTAACACGTATTCCTTAGCGAAGCTCCACAGCTCATCAAGGTCCTCGTTTTGGCCTGCCCCGACATTCTTTGTTTTTCCTAAGGCTCGCCCTTCTTCAACCCAGCTCTCGGCGCTCGGCTCGAGCTTCTTGCGTAATAACTGTCCAATCAGACCTTCCTGAGTCCGGCCTGGGAAGTTGGTGGAGGGGTAGACGGCCGTTTGTGAGAAGAGGTCGGAGTGTTTGGAGAGGTGGTCGGTGATATTTTTGAGGCTTTGGGCGAGGATTGTGGAGTGTACTTGGATTGAGTCTCTATGGATATGTTGTCAGCTGCTATCCTAATCGGGCTTCCCATGTTTCGAATGGGTCAATGAGGGTATTCGTACATTGGTGGCATGACTGGAGACCGTAATATGTCGTTCTTGAGCGCGCCAATGCTCTTTGTTAGCTGATCCAGTCGCGTCCGCGTCTGGTCAATGGCACGCATTTCATCGGAGTTAAGGCTCGTCATGTTGGGCAAATGTTATTTATGTCGTGCAATAGTAGCAACTAATATGTTTCTACGGATAAATGTCATTAAACTGTTGAGGGGGTCGCCGAGAGAGGTCGATGATGCAAGGCTGAGGGTCTGGCGCTGTCGATCTGCTGAAATATATGGTAAGGCTGTCGAAAGGGTAATTCGGCCTTCCAACTCTCCATGTCTTTGGTGTCGATTTTTAGCAGACAATCAAGTGGTTTTACTGTAAATTTATGATGGTAAGTCTTTATTTATTTAATAATAAATTTGTATTGGAATACCACAATCACACAATTGAGACTGGCGACTCCGTCACATTTCCGGAGGCAGAGGCAGCGAATATCAACATGGAGGGAACTCATGACACTTCTTTTCAAAGTCGATATTATAGTATTAAAATAATAAATAGCGACGTCAACTGCATATCAGGAGTCAAGCTACAGAAACGGGAAATATCCAGCGCTAGAGCCTATCCGCGGCGGCGAGTAGTAGGGCTCTTGCCTTTCCCCTTCGTTGGAGTAGCGGTGGATTGGCCCACGGCCGGCTTCTCCTTTTGCTTCCCTGCAGACTTCTTGGATGGTGCATTCCAGTAGTATACCATCTGAGCGGCTAGCACAGCATTGAGGGCAAATCCAGCAACGTATCCATATAGAATCAAGTTGTCATCCACCTCCTGTAGTGTTGTAAAGATTCGTGACAACGAGCCAGCCAAAAAGTTGAAGACCTGCGTAATGAAGTTAGTATAGTGCATCCATGATTTGGGAACATCTTGCGACTTACAGCAAACGCGCTCAACTGTCCGGTTCCTCCCTGTTGCCAAATAGTCGCGATCTGCGGGACCTTGCTCGCGACTCCAAGGACTCCAGCGCCAGCCTGGAAGTAGCTGAGAGCCTTCATGTTCACCAAATCAGGGTTAAAAAGTGTCGTCAAGCCCATTGCGAGCGAAGCGACAAAGACCGCCGCCATAGTCGCGCGTCCGCTATATTTCAGTACCAGCACCGAGATCACGATATTCTGCACCACAATGAGTGCCGTCTCGCCATATGTGCTGAACGGGAAGCCCGAGCGAAAATTGTACGCAAGGCCGATCAGGTATGCAGATGTCTCGAGGAGGTAGCTGAGGAAGGAGATGCCGGAAGCGGATTTCGAGTTGACGAGCTTGAGGATCTGGGGGACCTTGACGACCGAGCTGGCACCAATAATACCGATTCCGAGGCCTTTGGAAACGGCGAGCTTGATGCACTCGGTCGCAGTTGGGTCGATTTCAAGGAGAAGCGTGTCGTAGCATTGTCTGCCGAGGATAGAGACACCGAGTTCACGGATCGGTGCGGGGAGGTTGTGTGTGATGGGCTGCAGAGCAGCGCGTATAGAATCCATAGTGACGATGACGTGTGTTGCGTGAGGGTGGTGGCAGGACTCAGCTTTGGTTGAAATAGTTCAGTATGACGCCAAACTGGGAGTTCTAGTTTTCGCGATAACAATCCGACAATCTGGGGGACACGCTAACGGGATACCGCACCTCAGCTTCTTTGTTGGTTAACTTGCTGATGAAGAGCGGTAAACATTTCATCACGTATATCAAGTACTATAGCATGACCTGTTGCAATTGGTGACATTGCTAACTAGGAGCAGTATATTAAAGCGTCTTCGTCAATGCCATTCCTTTTGTTTCGAAGCCCGCGTTACAACGAATGAGCCTGTGAACTTGATCCATAAATGACGAAGCTCCACAGGTATGATGGGTTATAACAAAGGTTTGCTCATATATAAAAGGCCATTCCCTCGTGTTATCACCAGTGGAGGTCAAAAATTAGCTGTAATTGAAGCTTCGTGGTCTGATGTTCCCACCTTATGTTCTGTTTGGCTTGCCGCGATTGTTGACGTTCGGCTTTCGAACTATTCCCATTGAGCGCCAAGTAATAAATAAAGTTAGAGCAAGGGGAACGCGTGATGATCAAGAGATCAGTGGGCCATAGTGATTCTAGCAAAGGCTCAGAGGTCGAAATGCCTATATAGCCTATGTTGCTTTCTCAGTCGCCTTCAAATCGGTCGCTTTCAAATCAATCGCCTTCAAATCAGTCGCCTTCACATCAGTCGCCTTCACATCAGTCGCCTTCACATCAGTCGCCTTCAAAGATGGGCGCCCGACACTAGCGCCAGGTCCGCCAGGATTGCCAGGGTGGGCTTGGAAATATTCATCGATAACTTCTGTGGAATTGTCCAAGTTTGAGCGTGGTTCCCATGTAGCGTCTTCCATTGAAAAGCCCTTCCACAAGACGTAGAATTTGAGTTCGCCATGGTTGACGCGAGAATCAAGGACTCTCTCAACTTCATACGCTTCATCCTTTACATCATCTTTCTTCCCATTTTTCTTTACCTGAGAAACAGCACTGCATTAGATCCAAGAACTTGGATTATAAGAACTTCCAGGTTTAACAGTAATTTACTGGCTTCATCTTGGGGAGGTTGTCCTCACGTTGACGGAGTTCATCGAGAAGTTTCTTGTACCCCTTTCTATCCTTGGGCGTCTAACAGGTATTTAAGCACGCATAACTTACATAAAGGTTATAATTTCACTAACTGCTCTTTTCCCAGGCTGACGGATATCTTTCAAGGCTCGTCTGTAGCCATATGTTGTTGTCGACCTCTGTGCCGCACGTCTCGGTCTCACGGGGCCTATCATTATGAGGGTGGTGTATAGGACTTTCAGACACCGACGACTTCCTTTTCAATGGAAAAAGTAGTAAAATACTCAATCAACTTGATCTGAGGTTGTTGTACTTTGAAAGTTGGTGTTGTTAATGGTAGGAGGGTAGACCATGTATGGTTATAACATACGAAGGGAGCAAATCTCGCTTAAATTGGTCAATACAACGCATATAAGTTCCAGAACAGTTCATTACCCCCCCGAATATTCAGATCTGTAACTTCTATCAAACTTCACTGTCTTTTTACCTATAGCTATCTATTTTGAGTTATCTTCTATATCCACCTTTGTGTGAATCATACAAAGCTATTTATCAACAAACCCATTCCGGCTACTCATACCCTTCACCGAAGAGGCTGTAATCAATTCGACATCAAGGTTGTGGCGGGAACTGGGACTTGACTACTAAATATATTCCCCATCATTATTTTAGGAGAACACACTAGACCATGTTGAAGGGCTATCATGCATTCCATGCGGACCATACGGAGAACCCCAATATGAGCATTTATAGAGACGTTCTGGCATAACAGACAACCCTGCTACAATTCTGTTTGTGTTCACTTGCAATAGTAAGTTGCGAAGTGCCCAACTATCGTTAACATTTCCAGACAAGACAGCTTGGGGCCAACCAGGAGGATGAGAGCGCGGGGCCAATGCGGCTAAACTTTGGTTTGCTCCCGTGGCTGAGTATCCGCAAGCACCAATGTCGACATCAAGTAAACCTGGTAGTCTGCTCATTCGCCTGAAAATGGTTTCCAACCAGCCAGTGTTTAGTCTGACGTCGTGAAATCTGATATTACGAATTGATTTCTTGGATTGATCAATAAGAGATGCGAGAGCCCAAGCTGAAGTTTCCACACCTTGTAAATCAAGTGATTCGAGACGGAGCAAACGGATAAATTGAAAGTTTGTGAGGCTTAGTAAATACCCGCTGCTTATTGCAAGTGAAGTGACATTGATAGCGAATTCAACAAGCCGGAAGAGATAGACCGTCTGAGTCTGGTCAGAGCGAGCATATGGGGTCGTTTT
Source organism: Pseudogymnoascus pannorum (assembly GCA_001630605.1). Lineage (NCBI taxonomy): Eukaryota > Fungi > Ascomycota > Leotiomycetes > Thelebolales > Thelebolaceae > Pseudogymnoascus > Pseudogymnoascus pannorum. The sequence goes on from LNAS01000145.1 coordinate 165,547, forward strand.
TCCACCAACATGTAACCCTAGGTGCCGAAGACCCTGTAAAGTATCTTCAATTGGTGTTTGCAATTTACTAACTTTTCTGCTTAATAACTGTCCAAACTCAGGTGCAGTAGGAAGAGTGATTTCCAGTTCCGTCAGATTTGAAAGCAGCCCATAGCGCAATGCGGCAATAACGGTGTTAGTGGCGGCTCTCTTCTTATCCCACGGCAAAGGCGAGAGTGTGTCAAAGAACTCAAGGGCGTTAATATTCGGAAGTCTAGCTAAGCAACTTGGTAATACCCCGGAAAGGTCTTCCAGATATAGCGTGAGTGGTTCAATGCTTGAATCCTCAAAGAACCGAAACCCGACGTCGATCCGTTGAACGTACACCGCATAGGGGCTTTTAGAAATCTCGACAAGTCTCACTAGAGGCGATTCTTTTTGAGAAGGAACACATATCGCCACAATGTGCCGAAATAGCTGCGGCGAGGCGCTGGCACAAAAGCCCCTACTGACAAGGCGTAGTGATGCTAGGTGTTGTACCACATTACGGTGACAATTGAAACCCTTGTATGGAAAGGCAATCTTGGCTTCATTCTCAACGCATAAAATAATCTGTGATGAAAATATAGCACGGAGCTGGTATCACGTTAGAATAGCCAAGCACAGCTCTCTCTTACGGCGTCACAGATCTCCTGGGGAACTCTCATGCCGACGATTATAATGGATTGGTGTATTTCTAACAGCCCAATAATTAATTTAGCCACAACCTGTGCTTCTGGTGCAATTTTTGAGTATAGATTTATATAGAGGAGCCCGCAGTAAGATGCGTGGCATGTAGTTGCGAGGTTGAGGCACAGGTGAGGATGTACCGGATTACGTAAGAAATAAAAATCACATGATCTGTAGATAGTCAATCAGTCACATGATTTATTCTCGAAATGATTTTCGGGTACATAGTTTGGTCAGGATGTTCCCACCTCTCTGTCTCGAAGCTCTAATTCTCGAAGTTCCAACTCTCTGTTTTCGAAATTTCTTGTACCCGTGTCTATTATTTATTATATTATATTAATAATGTAAACAAAAACGCAAACAAACAAGGATTATATCTGCTTACTTGCATCATTGTACTTTGGATCGATAAATATTTACTGGGGTGTCTGGGCACTATTCCACGAGACCTTTGCTTTTAAAAATTCGCGAAGAATAGTAATAAATGAGCAATAAAATAAAAAATCTCAAATATTCTATAAAATCAGCATAAAATATAAGGACTTATCATTGGACTGTACTTGTAATTGGGGCGAAGACGATCATTACACATTTAACATTTATTGATCCATGGTGCGAGTCGCCCCAGTGCCCCACTCGGCCAACATTAGTGTTTGTAGCTTCGGAAGATCCTGTACCCTGATTTTCACAAGCAAAGAATACAAAATACAAGCATCTTCCCCGCATTTCATATCTCAGGGGCGAGCCGAGAACCCCCGGCATTCATGTGTGGGGAAAGGTTGGGGAAGTAATATATTGAACCTAACGGATCCGATTTTGTTCTACTCTTGCAACTCATTTAATTGAGCATCTCTATCTATTACCCCTTGTTCACAGTGTATAAACGCCTCAAAGCCCATCATGGCCACCCCCCTTGGCCCGCTCTCAACCCCCCTTCCTCCTCTCCCAGACGATGTTTTCACGTCGGCACAATGGTCCATCCTTCTCGCACTAATGGATACTGTTGTGCCCCGGATTGTAAGGGCGTCTGCGGCCTCGCCCTCGCGCGCAATTGACGAGCTCGTCATCTCGGAGGAGGAATATGGAGCAATTGCGCGTGCGACTGGAAGGGAGGAAGGAGAAACCCTGGATGCATACCTGGCCGAGCGGCCGAGCGAGAGCGAGGATTTCAAGGGTTTGTTGAGAAGACAGCTTGTGTCGTATGCGAGGGAAGATCAGAGGAGGCCGTTGATGTTGATATTATCGATTCTGAGGTACGTTCTAATTCCGTGAGATTGAAAGCTCAAACTTATTGTGGTTGTCTCTCAGCACCCGCCCAGGATCGCTCCTCCTCACTGGCTATGCCACGCCGCTTGATCAGCTGGACATTAAGTCACGGACTTTGATCCTCCAGAGCTGGGGCTCACATTATATTGGTGCCATCCGTACCCTCTATAACACTTTGACCTCCATTGGGAAGATGATTCATATCAAATCCTCCCGCCTATTCCCCACCATCACAGGGTTCAGCGCCATCCCGCTGAAATACTCGCCAGGCCCCTCGTATGAGTACACATTCCTGCAGTTCCCCGAGTCCCAGTCACCTGCCATCCTTGATTTTGACGTGGTGATCGTTGGATCTGGTCTCGGCGGTGGTATCTCAGCTAAGAACCTCGCTGAAGCTGGCTTCTCCGTCCTCGTCGTCGACAAGGCATACCACTACACGTCCGCCCAACTCCCAATGACCGAAGCACAGGGGATGATCCACCTATTCGAAAATGGCGGCATAATTCCAAGCGAAGACTCCTCAATTAACGTCCTAACTGGCTCCAACTTCGGCGGTGGTGGCACCGTCAACTGGTCCGCCTCGCTGCAGCCCCAAGGCTTCGTGCGCAAAGAGTGGGCCGAGGACCGCCATCTCCCTCTTTTCACCTCTACCACCTTCCAGGAATCCCTAGACCGCGTTTGCGAGCGCATGGGCGTCTCCGACAAACACATCCGCCACAATCACGGCAACAGAGTCCTCCTCGAGGGCGCGCGCCGCATGGGGCATACCGCCAAAGCCGTCCCGCAGAACACGGCCGGCAACGAGCATTACTGTGGCCATTGCATTATGGGTTGCGCGAGCTGCGAGAAGCAAGGGCCAAATGTATGCTGGCTGCCTGATGCGGCAAGAGCAGGCGCCCAGTTTATCGAGGGCTTAGCAGTTGAGAAGGTCTTGATGGATGGGAAGAAGGCGGTTGGTGTTAAGGGACTCTGGATATCGCGTGCGGGTGGTAAGCGCGAGGTTATCGTTAAAGCGAAGCGAGTTGTTGTCTCAGCTGGCTCGATTTACTCACCGCATTTGCTAATGAACAGCGGAATTAAGGTGCGTTTCCAAAACCTGAGCCCTTTTCATCCTTGTTGTATTTTGCGCTGACAAAACTTTTTCCTAGAATAACCAAATCGGCCGCCACCTTTACTTACACCCCGTAAATGTTGTCTCTGCTTTCTTTAAAGAAGAGGTCCGTCCCTGGGAAGGCGGGATCCTCACGACCGTCTGCTCCTCGTTCGAGAACCTTGACGGACACGGCCACGGCGTCAAGCTCGAGGCAACCTGCATGTTGCCCTCTCTGTGTCTCTCCATGATCAACTGGAACTCCGGCACCACCTGGAAGACCACCGCTGCCAAGTACCCGTACATGAACTCGTACATCTCACTCACTCGCGACCGCGACCCCGGTCGCGTGCTCCATGGCCCCAAGATCGAGTACACGCCCAGCGCATTCGACCGTCGCCACATTCTCACAGGCCTGATCGAGATGTCGCGTATGCTCCTCGTAGCCGGCGCACGCGAGATCCACATCAATATTCCCGGCATCCGGCCGTTCATCGTGGACGAAACCGGCGGCGACGCAACGTGCGAGATTGCGGATCCGCGCTTCGTAGCTTGGATTGCGCATGTGGAAGCAGTGGGCAATTCACCGCCGAGTGCAACGTTTGCGTGCGCGCATCAAATGGGGTCGAATAGGATGAGTGCGAAGAAGGCTGATGGAGTTGTTGATCCAGAAGGCAGGGTGTGGGGCACCAAGGGCCTGTATGTAGCTGATGCCAGTGTGTTCCCCTCGGCCAGCGGGGTGAATCCCATGGTGACAAACTTGGCCATCAGCGATGTGACGAGTCGGGGAATTGCGGCAGGACTAAAGAAGGAGAATGGGACGAAGTTATAAGGGAGGGCTCGAGCCATTGAAGTCGCGAGATGGGAATGCGGTTGTGATACCAATATTTTGTAGCTCTGAGTTAGTTAATACTGTAGTACATGCTAAAGTTCAGTTCCTATTCGTCCAGGATTATTAGTCTTCTCAGAGGCTCCATTTTCACGGAATTTGTAAGTGTGATGTGCTGTCGAATCCCATCCGTTGTCGGTTGTCATGTAAGTCAAATTCCATCTGATAGTAATTGTACATGTGTTCTGTCTTTCCGCAATGTCATACACCGATCCATCTCCCTCCAAACGTGCACAATCACAGAAGAGAGCTGCGCCGGGTAGACTTCAGCAACCAGCTCGCCCACGAAAGACTAGCTTTTGTGCATACTATCTATCCCCCTCCAGCACTCTCTAAGTCTGCCTCTTTAGCTTACCATACGGATAAGAAGTGGGCCGCGGAATGGAGCGTGGGTTTTCATGGCGCCTACATGGGCCCAGATGTAGACCCACAGGACACATATGCTAGGCTATCTTAACTACCATTTCTTTCGCTGCACGGTATCAAAGACAAATATAGGTGTGAGATAAGGTATTTTTGGGTCGGGATATGTTGAGAGGAATGTGCTGGTTGCTATTTCGATGCATACCAAACTGTTGATACTCCCTTGTAGGCTTTGTGAAAGGTGGGGGCTTTGTGAAAGATGGGTTTGGGGTTGGATCCATCAAAGAAGCTTCGTGGGAAAGATGCTGGTGATCGGGGTCAATGCACCTTTTCCCAAGAAGGCAAGGATGCCCCCACCACATTCCAACAGTACTGTACAAAAATGACATCTATCATCCCTTCACCGCAACCATACAAAACAGGAAATCTCCGATACAAAAGGCCATTGATTTCAACAGCACATGGCCGCCATGATATCCAACACGTGGTTGGTCGCTGCGTTTCATCCAGAGTTGCCCCGGCTTAGAGCCAACATCGCGCGACCCACGCGCCTAATCCATCAAAGATGCCTCGTGCACTGCCATACTGTCCCAGATGTAGGTCGCGTCATTGCTTATCGTGTATGTGGGATAAGATGAAACCGCCATTTCCGGTGTCATATTCAGGGCTCCAGGGTAAATTGTCGTTGTTTGGAACCAACACCGAGGGGATGGGCTGACAAACCGCCAACCTTAATGGGTGTTCGACATGGGAATTCCAACGTCGTCGATGCCATCATTCTGGCAAGAGCAGAGAGTTGAAGCGCTGATCGCTGTTTGGCTGTCCTAAAGTAGCCATACCAACACAGCCACGCCTTCCATCTACAAGCTTCTCGAGGCCGACGAGCCGCTCTGCCTGCAATGATGTTTTGTGGATTCCAACAACATTGACGCCCATATTCTCAATACTTCAGTCAGAATTATGAAATGCCGACTTTCTCTTCAGTGATGTTGAAGGTCCACAACCAACACTGCCTCCGCCCGTCTGGGGCTACTGCTTCCCGAAGCGCTGGTCTACCATCTCCAATCCCAGAAGGGGAATACCAACAACACTATCGCCCGCAATCATGAAGCAATTGAGATCTGAAGCGCCGGCCCTTTTTGTAGATAGCCATATTGTCTAATAGCGAAAACCAACTATAGGAGCTAGTCGCCCTTTCATGAGCTTGATAATACCTCCTGAGAGGGCCTTCATTCTGACCAGGCTTTCCAGAACCTAAGTTTTGGATGCCGATGGCTGAATGTTGGTGTTTCGTAGAACTCCGCGTTTATTTGGTTCTGTATGTGATAATTTTAGAGCTAGAACAGAATGCTGTTGAGAGCATGAATCAGTATATATGTCCTGTTGGCATCCCCCGTACCTCCGGTGAGCAAACAAGATACAACGACATCAGATACACTTCAACTTCAGTACTTGCCCATTTGTTCAGTTTCCTATCATCATATCATTTTAATTTGCATTCTTTTGAATATTACATTTTGGAAAGATGGCGAGCTGGCTAGGTACGTTTTCACCTCGGTGGCCTCGAGAGTCACGGCTGACACCCAGTCAAGAAAACATAGAGACCATGCATCTTGCATACCTTCTTTTAACACTCATCGTCACTACGTCGGGCAAGGATCACTTTATCATATCGGTTTCATGACCTCTCACACTAACTGACATCGCGTAGTTTTTTCCATGGTGGGATGCATCTCAGAGGCTCCAGGGATATATCAGCTTTTTATAGCCGAGATCCCTAACAGTAACGTTCAGTTCGGCTACGTCGGTGAGAATCATCATCTCCTCATTCACCTCCACAACTAACAGTTTGGCAGGAATCTGTAGTACAATCGCCGATCACGACAGAGTCTGCAAACCAGCTCTTGGGATAGCCCCCGCGGATCTAGCCAAGAAACTATCCCTCCCTGTCGACGTCATACAGCACGTTCTCTCCCTTCAGGGATCCGTCTCCCTTGCCCTCCCGGCCTTGAGCGGTATCCTCATCCTCCTCGGCTACATCGCCTTCAACGTCGCATGGTATAGCACCGGAGAGAAGTCGGTCAAATCTCGCCGACGGTGGATTGCCACGACGCGGATCGTCCTATGGAGTGCCGTTGGTAGCGCCTTTGCGGCAGCTTACTTGCTTACCTTCAGCACCAGCGCCATGGAGGTGATTGTGCCAAAGTCGTCGGCTGGGCTTGCTGTCACGCGAGGGCAAACTCTGCAGATTCTACAATGGGTTGTGTTTAGCTTCGTGGCACTGTATGTCAGCACCATCCATTATATGCTGCATAAGATTGTGAAACAAGCGCGCGAGGGTATTCTGCCGGAGAGCGAAGTTCGTGGTGGTGACGCCAAAAAACCTAAAGAAGAGAAAAAGGCCAAGAAGGAAAGGGAAGAAGAAAAAAATAAGGATGGCGATAGGGAAAATGAACAACAGAAAGAAAATGCTGCTGTTGACATATAGAATCAGGGGGGGGTCCGCGAAATAGCAAGCAGTTTCGACCAATTGTACGCCAAACGCATTTTAACCTCTTCCCACCAGCATTGCGGAAACCAAAGAAGACAATCGGAGAAATGTTCCCACCTACAAAACAGTCTAGCAAAATACATGGTAATTCTGGCATTCTACCCGTCAAACCTGATATTATAGAAGGACTTGCTGGCGAGTCCGAATAGCGTTGTAAAACATACTGGCGGAGCGAGGTATTTCTGGCGTTGGGGCTTTTGCATCTTACCACTGGAATCATGGGATGGGGTAGATTGTATAGTATATTACGGGATACATAGACTGAATATCAGAGCAATTTGAATTGAATTACTTCATGGACTATGACCGGAAGTGAGGGATACAGAGCGATCGGGTGTGGCATTGATGAGCATACGACATGATTTTTTTTGCGCATACATACCAACAACAACTATGGATCGTACGTATATAATCGGACTTTTGCGTTTTCACTGTGGGGTAGGGGTTGGGGGGCCATACATGGGATGGGGAGATGTTGGGGTGTGGATGGGAAGAAGCGGAGAAGGGGGGTTAGTTCATAGTGTAATGTATATGCATGAAATTCTATTGAATTTTGCAGGACGCGATAGATCTGGTATTCACAAATGCTCATAATATGTCCTGTGCACCAAATCCCCCATTCTACCCAACTACCACGCATCCACGCGAGCTCTCACCATGGTGCTGAAAAAATCATTCTCGGTCTTTACAGTGACTAGAGAGCGCTGATTCATATTTGTTTTTTTGTCTCGGTTTAATCGCAGACAAAAAAAATACAGAGTAAATTTAAGGCAGACGAAATTTCTAAAGAGTCTGTTGAATTATATATATATATATATATATTGTTCTGCTCCAACGGACACACTGATGTTGAGTTTTAATTTATCAATATATAAGGGGAAAAACTATGTTTCCCACAAATGATCCTGAAACAAAGTCTGCTGAACTATACGTTGGCTTTGAGTTGTAATCTCCAATACAGAAAAAGTAGAAGAAAAATATGTTCCCACAGATGATACTGAGACCAAAAGCTAATTAACCACTCTCGCTCATATATTTCCCTTGACAGGTGTAGCCTAGAAGTTGTTGCGAGAATTATCAGGGCTTCGAGTCCTCAAAAAGGGCCTCGTCCAATCGTCCAATCAGCCGTATTACGAACATGCGGCATAGTCGGCCGCATCCCTTCTCGACAGCTCGGGCACCCCGCCGTCATACAGCGCGGGCACTGCAGTAGATAATGGCATAACATACTGCATTTCGGACAGAACGCTGGTCCTTGGACTCGACCACAAGCAGTAGTGGGTGCAGGTTGATGCCAAAGCCTCGCGAGGGATTCCCCCAAGAGTATATGGAGGGGGATTGACGGCTATATATTGGTCCCGGAATGCTTTAGTTTCCTTATCGAGATACTCCTCGTACATAATAGTCATCAAGGCGTGTCCAGGGGGTGGCGGGGGATTGGCGCGTATATATTGGTCCCGGAATGCGTTGCTTGAATTAACGAGATTATTCATCCATATCATGGAATGTGCCTTTCTTTGCTGCTCCTCTGCTGCTTCCCGCTGCTGCGTCTCCCGTTGCCGTTTCTGAATCATTTCTTTTCTCTCTCTCAGCCCTCTCCTCCTCTTGCCTGTTTTGCCTCTCTTGCCTCTTTTGCCTCTCTTGCCTCTTTTGCTCCTCTTGCCTCTCTTTCTACTCTTGCCTCTCTTTCTCCTCTTGCCTCTCTCTCTCCTGTTGCCTCTCTTTCTCCTCTCTAGCCCATATTCTGTCTTGAATCACTTGTATCCTTCAAGTGTCAACTAGATCCGCAGCGTCCACCTCCTCCTGCGATTTTTGTAACCGGCTTTCCTCTTTCTTCAGGTCCGCTATCTTTGGCTCTAGTCGCCTCTCCTTCATATCTTTTTCTCCCCTTCTTACTTGCCTCTCTCTATCCTTGCGATATCTTTCCTCCTCAGTTTCTTCTACTTTCTTGGATAATGGTGATGATAACCATGCCCCCCAACTATTCTTCTGTGCCTCTGCTGCTGCCTCAGCAGCTATGATTCTATCCACAAAAAAAATTCTTACTCTAACTTCCAGACAGGTTTCTTCAGCTCGAAGATCAAGGAGTCAAGGGTATTCTTCCTGATCTGCCATTGTGCACTACGTTCCTGCTTCGATTTTTGAAGTGCGGCGATTTGTGTGGCTTCGCTGTGTGGTCCTGATCGCCGGGTCGAATCAGGAGGCTGGCGAGATGTTTGTGTAGATTGGGGGGGTGGGCGAGGTGTTTGTTTAGTTTGGGGAGAGGGGCGACTTGGTCTAATGGTAGGATAGATTAAGTTGTATGCTCGGCGTTTGGTTTCATCCGTTAATACACCATAGGCTTCTCCGAGCTTCAATTTTTGATTTTAGCACATTACAATTTCGCTACGGAGTCAACCCCGTTGAAAGGCTTCTGTAGCATCATGCCTGGTATTCTGATCTGGATGGGGCTTTCGCGCTAACCGCTGGTATAACTAGATGATTTTCTCGGGCGAAGCCTTTTGCTCCACTTCGAGGATCATGTAATAATCCTCCGTAATCGCTATGTCTTAGCACAATGTGTTCTTAGGGGTTCTTATCTAGCGTGCGTTTTCAAAAAGAATCAAACTTGCCCTATTATTATAGAGCCTTATGGAACAGTGAAGGAACATTGTAGAGACTTACGAAAAGTTATGGGACATTGTAGAGCCTTATGGAGCAGAAAGACAAGAGGGTGTCACATGAGTCCAATAAACGTGTTGGATATGTCTTGCAATGTAAGCAGGCAAGCCGCTAAACTCGTCACAGCTAAGCCTCAAGACGCTCAGGTTGTTGGAGGTTTGGGGGTTCGCGCTGAGCCCTTCAAATAGCCTCCGTGGGCCCGTAGAAATGGTGTAGCAATTCATTCAATCGGTTTAATTATTCTATATGAGTAGAAGCCTTAACGGTGTAATACAGCATATAATGTAATACAGCATACAGCATATATTCTATATGCTGTATTACACCGTTAAGGCTTCTACTCCGAGGCACCGAGACTAGTTATAGTACGCAGGAATTACCACTAACAATCTGAGGGTTGAGCACATAAGTAGGCTAATGTACGTACAGTCGTAGCTTAATTACAAAATCATAAAAATAAAAGTGTGTGGCGTTTGTGCCCTTCTGGTCAGATAGCATAGCCCTCAGGCTGCATTATTTTCCAACCTAAGTTGTTGAAGATACTTAGATGGTAAGAAGTGAGAAGTGAAAGTTGTGAGAAATAGTGAGTAGCATTATCAACCAGCGCATCAGCCAAACCCAGTATGATAGCCCTATAATTTTAACAATTATTTAATTATAACATTATATATAGAATAATACACACCTACCAAAGTATATTTACTATATCAAAAATATATAAATTTGATTACTATAACGTACTTGCATAGCGAGCGACGCATCATAACGAGCGACGCACTTTGTATACAACACCAAAATCTATATGTAATGATACTTCTGACATCATGTGACAAAACATGAC
>LNAS01000150.1:0-168580 GCA_001630605.1 Pseudogymnoascus pannorum
CCTCCCTCAACCCCTCCGCCCCCATCCCCGCCTCCGCACTAGCAAGCAACGCCTCAATCTTCGCCTCCAGCCTACTCAACCTCTCCTCCGCCTGGCGCGCTGCCTCTTCGCCGCTGCGTGTTCGGTTAGCTTCTGCATCTTACTTTCTTTAATAGCTCCCGAACTCCCGAAACTCCTGAACGCTGGTACTCCGGAAAATCGTCCGGCTTTTCTTGGCCCTGACATAAGACTGGCAAAGCGATCCGGAATTCCGCTGGAGCCGGGAATCGACTAGCCCCCCCCCCTAACCCCAACCGAGCGAGGGGAGTGACGGGGCTAGCTACCACGTCCTCGGTACTCATACCAACGCCAACACCAACACAGTGGGGCCGGGGAACTGAACTTACGCCTGGACATCTTGGAAAGCCTAGATTAGTTCCCATATTAGCACGTGGTATTTATTTTCAGCAGTAGTAGTTTTTTTCGTTGTTTTTTTTGGCCGTATCCCGAATTCGGGAAGTTCGGCAGTTCGGGGAGAGTGGGGAGGGGCAAGGTGGTGGCTGAGAATGCCGAGATATGGTTCTTGTGGCCGAAGATACCGAGATGTGGTTGTGGCAAGAGAGCTCTCTCTACCCAGGAGTCATGAGGTATGACTCTTGGGTAGGAGAATCGTGTTGTGAGAGTGGTGTAGTGAAAGAACCCTGATGGTAGGGGGAAAGAATCTAAAAAAATAACGACTCACCTTAGCTATAGAAGTAGCAGCATCCCTCGCCGCCTCCTCATTGATAGGATCTTTCCCATCTTCAATCGACATTTTCTCTTTCTCCTCTCCTCTCCCTGTTTGCTTTTCCAAAGTAATATTCCTTCCCTTCCCTGCTTGGCTGGTGCCCACTTGGAGAAAGGAGTAATCAAATTATGAAAAAACCCCTTCTGCCCGGAGTTATCCCTTATCCCTTATCAAAAATCAATCAATGTCGTCCCGTCTACTCTTCCTGATTTGAATTGTGAGACCCTCTACCAATACCGCCACAGCGTCACCGTCTGTCTGTCTATCCGTCCGTGGTCAGGGTTTATGCGGTACGTACGTACGTGCCGTGATATGGTGTATGGTAGGTAGGTGGTAGCCTCGGTGGATAGAAATACCGCGATAAGAGGTCGTCTTGATCCCGAGGAGAAGTGTAGTGTGGGGTGGAGATGGGTTGTGCGTGGTTGGCGCTAGAAGGGTTCAACCACAGTGTGTGTGGGTTCTACTTTTAGCGTCATCGGATTGTGTGATGGATTATGTAAGCATGTTAGGTGGGTGGATTTGCTGGGTAGTTGGAGGGACAGGTCATTTTTATAAGATGGGGTGGGAGACATGGATGAGATGAGATGCTGGTGAAGAAGTGTGGGATACTACTGTGAGTGCTGTGCTGTGGTGTGCTGTGGTGTGCTGTGGATGCTAGAATGCCAGAATGCCATATAGACAAGGGGCTACTAGCAGAAGCTAGGGGTAGCTAGTAATAGCTGGGGGTAGTACCGTAATAGCAATATCAATGTCGACAAACCAGACACCTACACATACAAAAATCCCACCACAACAACCACCACCACCACCACTCTCCCAACCCAACAAACCCAAAGCCATGCATACCCATACCTCCTCTATAAAACACATTATTGAAACACCACCACCTCACCTCGGCTCTCTACCACCCTACCGCCCCTCCCAGCGGTGAGCAAACGCACCTCCCTCCCCACCCACATCTCAGCCTCCATCCCATCCCCACCCTACCCCATGCCATGCCATGCACTGCCATCCCATCCCCCATCCCACCTCACCTTTCAGCCTCCCCTCACCACGCACGCACGCACGGCCAGCCCGGCATAAGGAGCACGCACACAGCAGGTGAAACACTCACTCGCAGAGAGAAGGCTCGTATACCGTACACACGCACGCGGTGCTGCCGGGCCTGTACGCGGTCTAGAGGAGTCTAGTGCCCAGGCGTGCTGAGAGCTGGTGTGAGACATACAGGCGGTCGTGGCCGAGGCTGTTGGTGGTGTCGTCGTGTCGTGGCGGCGGTGGTGGTGGTGGTGGTGGTGCAGGATGGCTGCTGTTTATGGTGATGTGGGATGGGAATTGTGGACAGTGGGACAGGGGGGGGGGATGGGAATGTTTGTTGATGACGATGATGGGGATGGTGGTGGTGATGGTGATGCCGATGTTGGTGGTGATGACGGTAGTGGTGGTGTGCCGGTGGGGGGTAGAGGCGGCTTGGTGGAAGCTTAAAAATGCTACCTGGGATGTAGAGTAGTATTTTACTGTTATTGTACGGCATTGTACTGTATTGTGGATGCGGTTGTTTGGGTTTCCCATGTTCATACTATAGTAGGTTTATAGGTGGGGGGTTTATTTGGGGGTACATAGCCCTGTGGGATGGGGGATGGGACGGATGGGATCGACATGGACATTAACGGGGTAGAATAGGGATGGAGGTTTAATGTGGAGTTTAGATGGTATAGGAAGGTAGGTAGGCGTGATATGACATGTGAGAGGGAGAGTATTATGATACTGTATGCCTTTACTGTATATCTGCTGTATGTCTACTGTATTCTCTACTGTGTCTCTGCTGTATGTCTACTGCATTCTCAACTGTGCACTCACTCCCCAAAAGTGATCTATACCACCACAATTACAGGACAGGTACACATGTGACAAGGACGCCCCTTATTATGTCATGCCATGCCATGCCATGTCCTCGGAGCTGCGTCCCTGCTCGCTGCATTGCATGCTGCTTCTTGCTTCTTGCTTGCCTCAGCTTGCTTCCTGCTCTCATCTTGCCTGCTTTCTCCTGCCTCCTCGATCCTTCATCCTCCGCCCCCTTTCCCATCACGGCAGTTATCATCGCCATGACTATCCCATGACGCTGTCTGTCTGTCTATCACCATGTGAATGTCAATATCAGCACATGCCATGTACCCCTAGTTATAGCAGGTACTACTCGACTCTTGGCTTTGACTGAGCTGCTACCAGTGCATCATCAACAACGAGCATGCAGTAAGTAGTATGAGATGAGCGAGTTAGAGAACATACAGGCCCAGGCACAGGGGGGGTCCCTACCTACAGCTCTGACTCCAGCTCTGACTCCAGCTCTGACTCCCATGCCCATAACCTACCATATCCCATCCCGTATACCTCCCCGTCGTCTCTCGCCTCTCCAACCCGACAATCCCGATCAATCTGTACCACGACACCCATCCATCCCACACCGATACTGCACCACCACCGTCACCAGCTTCCGTGGCACGGCAATTCCTTCCCCCTACCTTCCCCTACCTTCCCTCCCTGTCCATACCAACACAGCACTCGGCCCCCCCGACACACCCCCATCCCTCGGCATCACCGCCCACCACCCGGCGCCGCGCTGTAGGATTCCCGCCTACCTGCATGGTTACACAACACGCAACACGGAAGAGCGGGGGTGTGTGTGTGTGTGTGTAGGTGCACGATCCGGTTCTCGGATGTGGGATAGGAAAGGGGGGGGGGGGGTTGGCTTACACGGAATTTCGGAAACCGGGATTGTGAAGATGGTGTATGTCCGTGTCCGGTCCGTGGGTGTGGGACGTGGGACGTGGGAGGAGGGAGTGGCTGTGGTGGCGGATGGGGGGTGGGATGTGTGTGGGAGGTGGAGGGAGGGACGAGGACGTGGGAGTGTGGGCGTGGCGTACTCGTGGGGTTTGGGAGGGTGGTGGGTGGTGGGTGGATGGTAGGTGGATGCATGAACGGTCTTGGGGAGTTGGGGGAACTGTTAGAGTGGTAGTGTAGTAGTGGTAGGTAGTTAGTTAGTTACTATAGTAGAGTAGGGATATTTCCCTACTCCGTATGTACTCTCGCTCCCAGAGTATGCGTGTGCATAGTATGGTATAGTAGTATAGTAGATCACATTATAGCACAGTAGTGATTGGGAATTAAAAAAAAAACTAGTATCAAGAGTACTCTCTCTATACCAACTAAGACATATTGGACTAGTGTACATACTGTATGTACGCCCATGACGCAGTTCTGCCCACAGACGCCAAGCGATGCCAAGAGACAACCGCTAAGATTGCATGGATTGGGGCTAGTAGACTTTTGTAATCAGTAGCATCCCCGCTAATTCGGTGCTGATTTGCATTTTGCGTGTGGCGGTAAGCATTGGTATGGGAACCAACGGGCAACAAGTGACGATGGGTGACGACGGGCGGCTGTACTCTACTTGGAGTAGGGTAGATTATAGAATGCCGAAAGTGTATAAAGTTAGCGGATGGATGTAAGTATGTATGTATGTAAAGTACCGTTGCAAGTTACATGTACGGTACTTCCAGTACTGCACGGTATATCTAATTCATCGCATTTTAAGCCCTCGGCATACATATGTATATAATATATATATATACCAACCTACATACATACATACATACATACATACATACTCCATGCATACATATATAACGTATGTACAGCGCAAGTACTTGCATACATCTAGGCTCCCAAGTAAAGTTACCATTTACCCACTTACCACTCTTCCTCGACTCCCCGAGTCCGGCTCCCCTTTCCCTCTCTAACCTAATCCCTTCCTCCCCCCTCTACTACCACCCCAACATGCTACCCTGTACCTCCCACCACAAAAAGCCACATACCACATACCAACCTAGAGTACGTACCAGCCTTGGTGTGGTGGCAGAGTGGTAAAAAGAGTGGTAGGGGTAGGGGTAGGGGGGTAGGCGGTGGTACTAGGAGGAGGAGGGTAGCAAGGAGTGGTAAGGACGGTACTGTACTGTACTGTACTGTAACACACTCTCCCACATACCCCATTTTCCCATTTCCAGTCCACCACGCACGCACCCACCACACCACCCACCGCAAGATCCCCATTTCTAGCCCATCGAATATCGAATATTGGCATCCAATATTCCCCATCCTCACATGCCCACATTCCCACATTCCCACAAGAAAATGCGCATGTATGTGGACATTTACGGACACATATACTACACACACACACAGGCGTAAACACTAGTTTGTTTACGAAAATGCTAGTGCTAGCGCTATAGTAATGCTATGACGATGATGGCTGGGCTGAATATTTTTCAATGCCGTGTTGCTGTATCAGCCACTGCGCTATGGTTGTTTGGGTACTGGGGAGGTGTAGAGGTGCAGGATGGTGGACTTATATACTTATAAACGCATATACAATATAGGAGGATAGCAAGTAGAGGAGAGCTATGAGTACGTACTTCCCTCCTCTTCTGGTCTACTCCCCTCTGCTCCTGTACTACACTATACTCCTCATATGTTCCTCTACTCAATTCTGCCTTACTCAGCTCTGCTCTACCCTGCTCCATCCTACTCTACTCAACTCTGCCTTGCTCATCTCTATCCACTCTACCTTACTCACCTCTATCCACTCATACCGCTCATACCGCTCATACCGCATATCGACCATCACCTCTCCCTCTCCCCATCCCTCCTCTCTTCAGCTTGATACTAAACAACCCTGCTAACGTCTCTACCAGCCACTAATATCAATATCCCGCCTAAAATATACCCAAACCACTTAAAAACCACCCCAAAAACCACCCCGTCCGTACTTAAACCAACTACCAACCAACCCTATATCTACAGCCTAAACTATACTAAAAACACTATACTACTCTATCCTAGTAGTCTATCCTTTCCTCGCATGTACTTACCAAATTCCCGCTCGCTCTCTTTAGCCACTCATCCCGTGCCGAGTACGACTCGTCCACTCCCTTCTTCTCCTTCCTTTCCGTTTCCTTCCCCCCCCTGCCCCTCATCTATCTATCTACTAAGTATCCATCCACATCCATCCCGCTTCCCTTTATGGTTATCCATTTATTCTTTTTTTTTCGCGTCCATTATCCCCATCCCATCATCCCCTCTCTTCTTTCTCCCTCTCCACTTCTCTCTACTCCACTACTCCACTACTCCACTATTCTACCTACCTCTATCCACTCCCACACCTACAGTACATAGTAATCCGCCACCAGCAGCCCCAACGGCCACCTCCGCTACTACATTGTATGTATTGTATGTATGTATGTACTCCGTATGAGAAAATCCACACTATCTCCTCCCTCCCCTCTCCTCCTGTACAGTCATACCCTACTCCACCGCTGATGCTACCATCTACAAACGTACTCACTTACACTTACCCACTATTCCGCCACCTTTACTACATACTGTATGGTATGGTTTCAACCTGTACTGTACCCATATCCAGACCTGTATACCAATATACCAATACCAATACCAATACCCATATCCATACCCATATCCATACCCAAGCCCATACCAATACCCATAGACCCCCCTCCTCTACCACCTACCACCCTTCCCGATTGATGGATCTCCGCTATGATCGCCCTAATTCCTCTAGCCTTCTTCTTTCTTAACCTCCTGCCCTGTTAAAGTTCTCTAGCCCTCTAGCCCTCCTGTCCTCCACACTAAATACCTAGTTTACGATGGTAGAGATAACTATAGTACCTTTATAGTACCGCTATAATGGCTAGAAACTATGGAATAGTTAAAGTATAGTATTAGTATTATTACCCAGTAACTCAGTAGCTCTGTCACTAACTCACTACTAAACTCACTATCTATCTCAAATCTACATCGCTGTTTGTGTTGCTGTTGCTGTTGCTTCTTTGCGCGCGCCGCACTCCATACTTCCTTCCTTCACCTTTACTTTCGTCAATGTCGCGTCGCCTAGTCGCCGCCTAGCCCGTATCTGATCATCCCTCCCCTCCCTCCCTCCTCTCTCCGCCTTTTTTCCCTCACAACCACTACCACCTACCACACCTCTCTTACCCTCTTTTACCCACCTCGAATTTGTTTATTCTTTTCCCATTTTCATATCGATCCTNTCCCTCATTCAACGAAGTCCCTTTTTATACGTACACATACAGGCACAAGCAAAGAAGTCGCCTTTCTCTTCAATTCCCGGTTTTTTATCCTGATCCAGTTCTCCCTCCTTTGTCTCCATTTACACGTCTCTACCGCATCTCCTCGGCCGAAATCTACAACTCATCCTACCCGCAAAAAGTTGTCAACACACGCCACCGACGGCATCACCAACCACGACACACGACACGACACGACACGACGCCATAACCACCCAGGGAATACACTCNTCCCTCGAAAACTCTACATATAATACACCAGAGCTGCTCGAGTAAAAAAATTATATATATACCCGCCACCGCCCATCGATCGCAACGAAACAACCGCCAAACCTGGCGCGAACCGATGATCGATTTGCCGTCGCGCAAATACAGGCCTCCAAGCGGGCCCAGATAACATATAGAAAGCCCTCTCTCCTCACGGCATACTCTGGACGTGTTGGCCAGACATAGCACTACTGTATGACTGAATTGGTGGAAATCTTCGATGAGCTCGGCCTTACCCAGTATCTTGATAGCTTTCTCGACCAGGGTTTCGACACATGGGAGACCATCCTTGACATCACGGAGCCGGACTTGTACGTGTTTTGCTGCGCCGCCTAAATTACTGGCCCTCTGACGGCGGAACTTAACGGGACTGGATGCTAACTTTTACCGCAGCGACGTCCTCGGCGTGAAACTCGGCCATAGGAGGGTGCGCGCAGCCTTCTTCCCCACGCGACCTGAGACACACATGCTAACTTTTTTTTTTGCTTTTAGAAACTCCAACGGAAGATTGCAGCGACGAGGGGAATCAGCAGTGCCCAGGCATTAGCGTCACCGAAGCGGAGCACGCCCTCGCTGGAGGACAAGCAGTCCGAGGACAGCAAGGGCGCTACGCCGAGGTCGGATGGCAAAGATGGCAGCGCGTCGACTCAGCCGAGTGGGAAACGAAAGTACAGGAGGCATCCCAAGCCAGATGAGAATGCGCCCGAGAGGCCGCCGTCTGCATATGTCATCTTCTCCAATAGTAAGGCGCCCCATGCCTCTGCGATTTTGCGGCGCTAACAATGACGATAGAGATGCGCGAAGACCTGAAGGGCCGGTCGCTCTCGTTTACGGAAATCGCCAAGTTGGTAGGAGAGAACTGGCAGAACCTGTCGCCGAGCGAGAAGGAGCCCTACGAGCAGCAGGCTTTTGCTGCGAAGGAGAAATACACGATTGAGCTAGCGGAATACAGGAAGACGGAGAGCCATAGGGCGTACTCGGAATATCTGATCGAGTTCAAGGCCAAACAGCTACAGCTACAGGAGAGTAATCAGGAGGGTAGGGTCAATTCCAGAGCAGGTCTAAAAGGTGCAAATCTGACGATCACAGCGCTTAATGAGAACTCCAAGAGGCCGAAGCTTGAGAATCTGAATACGAGCACCACGAGCACCACGAAAAGCAACAGCGGATCCAATCTCAGCCGCGAAGCCTCAGTAGACTCCAGAACACGCGTCCCATCCCTCGGTCCTATGCCAGGGCCGTGGTTCCCTTCTGAGCCCGCACTACAGGCCCCGCCACCGCCAAGCACCAAGGCCCAGACTTCGCCGGCGGGGCCCAGCACAACGCTGCCGGGATACCGAGACACGGTCATCAACCCGAACCTACAGACGCTCGCGTGGAGGGATCATACCCGACCACCTGACCTCTCATTACACGGATACACTCGCCAGGTCGAGCCTAAACTGAACCAGTCCGGGGGGATCCTGAATGCGCCAGAGACACCGTCTTCGTTTTCACAGGGCTTCCACAACCAACCACGCCCGTCGTTGTCGTCGATTAATTCTTTTTCGCCGCCTTCTCTGACCTCTGAGTCCACCATCTCGACGCAGCAATCTACCGCGTCTTCCACGGCCGCTGACCCGCGTCAGAGCACCTACTTTGCGCCTCGTGTGCCGCTGGACCCGTCACGTGATAGGCCATCGTTCCCGATGCACCCGGCCTTCTCTGGCAACTCCAAGGCACAGGCGCCGCACTTTGATACCCAGCTCCCACCCATTCGCCACCCGTCGCTATCACCCCAGCTACCGGCATCCATCTCGTACAACTCTCAGTCTGGTGAGTCACGCCAATTTCCACCACCACCACTCTTCCACCACGCTAACGATACCAGGCATCCTCGCCATGGACTACTCATCCATCAACCAAGCCAGCCAGCGCAGCGGCTACCTCTCCCCCACGCGCCCACCTCACCGGCCTCAACCGCTACCACTGCAGCTGCGCCACCCGCATCCGACGTCCCCGGACGACGATAACGCGCCGCTCGATCCCGTATCTGCTCTTATTCGTGCGGGCGAGATAGTGAGTAACCAGGGCCGCCAGCAGCAGCAGCAGTTGGAGCACGCGCAGGGTGGACAGCAGCACCAACAAGATTCCCAGCTGCAGCAGCAGACGAGGTGAAGGAGGCGGTTGGGGTGGTATGTGCGATACATGTTATATCATACCATACTACCATGTTGTTCTTTTTCTCCCTCAAAAGTATATACCCACGACGCGTCGTATTCGACATAGCATGCACACACCGTCCGTCACTATCATATATACAGTTCAGCTACCCCGACAGCTGCGGATACATCTTTAGACCGTCGAAAATCTATACATGTTCATGTATATGGCCCCGTGCATCTAATCGCCTCGCAATCAATCAAGTCGATCGAAACTCGACTAACCCCGCGCGGGGGTGGAACTAGGGGAAAGAAATCTCGCCACGCATTGTTAGCGATGCTGACGATGCTTACCAAAAAGTGAAAAACCTTTGCGATTGCAATTAAACTGAAATTAAATCGAAACTTAAAAACAACAAACGAAAATACACGTACACACACACACAAAACACAAAACGGAATGAAAGAATGAAAAGAACGAAAGAATACAGCGCCGAGCGCTCAACATACTACTTCATTATGCACCAATGCACCAAAAAAAAATCCGCCGGCGCGGGCGCGGCGGTTTTTTTTTATATATTTCCCGCTCATTTATTATATTTTGCGGCACCTTTCTTTTTTTTGGAGAGAGAGAGAAAGTAAGATGACCCCCTACTATTTACACAAGACGAAAGATGAAAGACGAAGATGAAGACGGAAGTGAAATTTGTCTTCAGGTCACAGAGATGGAAAGAGGAGAGAGATGGCGGGTGTTGGAGCGGGAAAAAAAACATTTATCATATACTTGACATATTTACATATTGTGTTCTTTTTTTTCATGATTTGTTTGTGTTGGTGTTTGGTTTTGTGGGGGGTTGTGGGGATGGGAGGTGGAGATGGGAGATGGGAGATGGGAGATGTGAAGAAGGTCGCTGGTGTGGGTTGGGAAGAGGGGTGTTTTATGTAACCCCCTTGTGTGAGAGAGAGGGAGGATGAAAGAATGAAGGAAAGTAGTAGAGGGGAAGAAGCGAAGGGGCGAAGGGGCGAAAAAGAACGGATACACGAGAATGAGAGGAAGGAAGGACAAAAGAAGGGAGATGGAATGAATCCATATTATTACAAAAATGTTTATACCCCCCGGGCGATCAGGGACACAGGACTGGACTGGACTGGACTGGCACTTGGCGGTGCTTGGGTGGGGTGGGGGAGTAGGTAGAAATGTGGAGGTTGGTGAATTAAAAGATTTATTATTAGATTTGTGCTGCGTGTGCTGCGTGTGTAGGTGTATGTGAATGGTCTTGCCGTTATGTGTTGTGAGAGGGTTAGGGAGGTAGGTTGTTCCTGTTGTCGTTCGTTACCTACTTTGTTATCCCCCCTTACTAGGCGTTCGTTGCACAGTTTTTTTTGTTCGTTTTAGTATCTGATTCCTAGGATTTGATTCACAGTTTCACATTTTTAATGGGGCAGTTCGACGTGCAAAAAGGGGTCGACGGGACGGGGATGGGGACGCCAGATATTCACTGGTTGGTTATGCCTTGTGCTTGTTTCTCGGGTCATGGCACCGAGGAATCACTCGGGGATGCGGGGTTCAAGGAAAGGGGGTATTATTATAGATCTTTCTTTCTTCCTCAACATCTCTCTCTCGATTTTTTCTCATACTTTTTCTCGCACGCAAACGAGCAGTCCCACAACCTACGCCTCCCTCACATCAGCTCATTCCCGCAACCCCTTAAATCCTCACAACGCCACGGCAACCACCCCCAAACCTTCTCACAACACCCCCTCGCCATAACCGCAAAAACAATCACCAGCAGCAGCAGCATCAGTAAACACCGCGGCCCCTGCAGCACAACAGCTGAGACGAGGCGCTTTGCTGACACCGGGCGAGGGAGGGCACGCAGACGCGGGGGGGGAGGCAGGATGGGACGATGTCTTTGGAAGGGGTAGGAGATGCTCATCCAAATTCGCAGAGGGAGCTCCCCATGAGGCATCCTTTTCTCACCACAACACTCCCTGCAATCCCGATACTCCTCCCCCGCGCTCTGCCCGTCGCCTCCCCCCCTCCCGCTCCACCTGCGTCCTCCCATCCGCGCACTTCCCGTACCTCCGACGGCGGTGGCGGCGGCAGCGGCAGCGGGGCTCTCATTGTCGTCGTCGTCGTTGTTGATGTTGTGAAAACGGCTCTGTGCGAGGTGTATAGCGAGAGCATGCCGTGTGGGGAAGTTGCGGTGGCAGGGCCCGCAGCGGGGGTGGGTGACGGAGTGGCGGATGTGGGTGCGGAGGGCGAGGCGGGTTGGGAAGGTGAGGGTGCAAGGGGGGGAGGAGGTTAGAGGGGGCATGGTTTTGGTTTTGTGGGTTTGTTTTTGGAGAGGGAAGTAGGAGAAGAGGAGTTTGTGGAGTAGGCGGGGAGTGGGATGGTTGATGTATGCTTCTTCTTCTTCTTCTTCTTCTTCTTCTTCTTCTTCTTCTTCTTCTTCTTCTTCTTCTTCTTCTTTTTTTGCCTTCCCCATTTTTCGTTTTGAAGGCAGGAGGCTGATGGAGAGGTGCTGTTGTTGGAGGAAGAGGCGGGAATGTTCTGTGTGTTGGATGGAATGACAGCCGATGATAGGACAATGAGAATATTATAACAAAATGGCTTGGAATTTGCAGCGGATTGTTTTTTTGTTTTTCTTTTATCTATTCTTTCAGGAACCTTTGTTGTTGTTTCAAATTTTAGAATGTGGTATTCTGGCGTATATTCTCGATTTAATCTGCTTCAGCGGATAGAGTCTTCGAGATGACTAGTTTCCATTGTTGGCCAACAAAGATTTCATCGAAGGCCTTTCCCAACGCACAACATGCTGTCCCGAATGCATGGCATCATTTGCACGTCTGTACCCGCTCGGGTAGATTTTCCCCTTGAGGCTACTCTCATTCTCGGAATCAGGGTAACTCATGAACGGAATTGGGGTATCAGGTGGAATTTCCGGCCAGTTTAGCGGGGAAGAGGCGGTTATAGGTCCATTCCGTTCTTTCAAACGTCGCCCTTCCGCCCACTCTGCTAGAAAGCTCCTGATTTTCTTGACCCCCTCATCACCCCCTTCAACAGCCACCTTCACGTCCCAGTCCACCATGTTCTCTACGGCCTTGACGTCTTGATCATCGTGATGAACGGCGTAGCGGAAATGTTCATCCAAAGTGAGAATCTCGTATATGGTGAAGATAACACCATCAATATCACTACGGTGCTTGTCCACCTCAGTGGTGCCAAGTCTGGCAGATAGCTCGAAATCAAAGAGCTGGATCTTCTCAGTGACTGGGTTAACAGCAATGTTGCGCCCAGCGATGTCCTGGTGTATAATCCCAAACTTTAGATTCAAGTCATCCACGACAGAGGTAAGCTGCTGCAGCCAAGCGAAGCGGAACGGGCGAGTTTTGTTGTCGTCAAAGGTCCCACCGGGTATGAAATCAATGGTAAACCCTAGGATTCGCGGGTCAACGTCGTCCAGTACAATACGGCTGAATGGGACGATATATTCATGTCTCGGGAGACCCATCATGATGTGAAGTTCCCTCCACATCTGAGGCATACGCCGCCACATAACTGTGTACTTAAAAATCGCCAGCTTGGCTTTTCCAGGGCCATCTTCATACCGCACCAAGTCAATTGTAGGGACTACCCTGTCGACCTCCACCATCTGTGAGCGGGTCAAAGTGGCGCGGCCAGCATATGTCATGTCTTGGGGGTCGTATCGAGGATAGTGAACGAACTCTGTTTCATCATGCTTTATCTTTGTGGAAATGGAGATAATATCTCCTTTCTCATTCACTGTGATCCTGTGGACATCGGGGCCAAGCCGGTCAGTGTTACGCTTTAGTATCTCAATCGCATCTGTATCCTCAGGCAGTGTTTTTTCTGGTCCGCTAACTGCTATCCATTTTCTCTGGTCGAAATCAATGATATGCCAGATATGAGGGCCACCAGGAAATAAAGCACCAGATGGGCTCCAAAATCTATAGTCGGGAGGGAGCATGTTGTAGGTATATTGTGGGTATAATGTGAATATAATGGTATATAATAATGGCTGTCCTTGAAATATGCACCGAAATTCTATTCAACATACCCCAGGTTTAAGTAGATAGCAGAACAAAGCTTGTGAAAAATGAGGGGATATCGAACCTTTCCTCATTTGCCTCAGGTAAGAGGCGGCAGAGCACACGTCTACCTCCCGAGGAATGAAGTTGCGGACACATGCAGACACAAAGACAAACATAACTTGAGTAGCAAGGGAGGAATGTCGAGTCTTCTGCATTCTTTACCTTGCGAGGCAAGAAAGCTGTCCGTTTTTAGACTATTAAAGTCTTCGACGCATGCAGATACGGAGACAAACAAACCATGGGTGGAATGGGTGGAGTCTTCATCGTTCTTTATTTTACGGAGCAACAAAGCAACTGTATGTTCTTAGTACATTAAAGTTGTCGACGTATGCAGATATAGAGACAAACAAACCTTGAGTAGAACGAGAGGAACATAGATTCTTCTTCATTCTTCTCTCTGACGGGCAACAAAGGAAATGTCAAGTTTCTAGTATATCGAAGTCGTCGACGCATGCGACTATAGTGGCAAACAAAGCAATAGAGATATGAATCAAAGTATGATCAACGCCCCTCTTGCCAGCGATGCCATAATTATTCTCAAATCTACCTATAGCTATGAAATTCACTTTGTACTTTGAGAACCTTTCGCAGGAACCTGTCTGTGGCCCCCATGCTTCGGTGCCTACAATATCGCTAATATTTAGTGGTCATTATACCCTGAAACATCGCTTTATGTGCCACCAAATAAAATAAAAAGCAGATGCCTCTGGTGTCCCTATCTACTCCAATAGTGCTTTCCAACAGCATACTATTTCACTGTCACTTAACCCCCCAAGAAAACTACCCCGACCCCCCCGATGTCTGAGATAGGTCCTGAGGATATCGGCAAAGATTTGGCAAACCACTTGGCCATAAATCCGCATACCTCTTGCCCCTGTGGTCATTACATGTACTACTCCGCAGTATGCGGTCACCAGTACCAGAAGGCATCTCATCGATGCGGGAAGCTTATGACTCCAACATTGACCAGCAGATTTTGCAAAATCCCTGCCCCAATACATATCATACAAGGGGTCAAAGTCAACGCAAAATGTCCGCTATGTTGATGCCTTTTTGGATATGGGCAAGCACCAACCAAGCCTGTGTGTTTCATTTGTCGGGACTGAATAAAGTCTCTGGGTTGGGCTTGATCAGCGGCGGCAACAACTGTTCCTTTACAACCCGCCACCGGCATCTCACAATTCGGTTCATTGCATTCATATCCAAGTTCTGCATCTGATCCGTCCCCACTAGCATTGGAGTTGGGCTGGAGATCAGTCACACACCTCGACGGAAAAAGCTGGAGGCCCAGCTCCCCTTGCGCCGGAAGTTGGTGGAGATCAGGCCCAGTTCCCCTTGCGTCGGAAGTCGGTAGATGCCAGGCCCAGTTCCCCTTGCGTCGGAAGTCAGTTGGCGGAGGTCAGGCCCAGTTCCTCTTGCATCGGAAGTCAGCTGGTGCAGATCAGGCAATAAGTCCTGGCAATAAGTCCCCGCAACGGAGGAGATAGTTAAGCTCTCCGTTACATTGGCAATTCAAATATCAATACCTCTGTGACTACTACTACCACCGCCTTTGAGTCTCTGCAAGCATGAAACCCTGATGTCTTTCCTCCCTTCCCTCTCATAAATGCACAGCCCAGTTTTTAGCCATCCCTTTATTGACACTAGTAAATGAAAGATATTTCTATTGCCAGTCGCGTGCAGTACTTGGGATGAGATGAGCAGGAGCCGTGAGAACAGCAATAGGGGTTCTCACCCCCGGCATCCATTTAGTATTTTTAAAATATACATACTGTATAAGCCTTCAATAAATCAAAACGTCAACATTTCCCATGCCAGAAGTACTTACTCGCGAGCACATCACCCCCACGCTCCCCCCACTACTCGTTTATTGCACCCTGACGTAGTTCTCAAATCTGGACGCCCCTCAAATCCTGGGGTAAAAAAACGGATCCACGCCCGAAAAGCCACCCTTGGTATCAACCACGGCCCCTGAAGTCACCACCAACCACCATCTCACCAACCCCGGACAAATGTAAAGAATTCATCCCATAACTATACCAAAAGTGATGCCGATGAACATCAAACAAGCCATTCAATTCCTCCATCCTGGCAGCGGGAATACTACCTAATGCCATTTAGCGCCGTCGTTATCCTGTGTGTGGCAAAGTGGAAAAGGGGTCGCATTCTCACTTTCCGCTTACATTAAAACAGGCATATAATATCCCCGACCTCTCACTTCTCCCCAGTTATAGAACCCTCCTCCTTCACCCTACCATCAAATTTAAATTGCAAGCCCTCTCAGCGCCATTCCCGCAGCCCAGTCCAGCCCAAACCCAAAACCTAAAACCTAAAACCCAACCACGAACAACAATAAAGATCCCCACCCTCCTCAGCACCCCCTCCTCGCCATCCCATCTACCCTCCTCGCCGCCCTCCCCAAACACCGCCTTTACAGAGCGCGCAAGCGATTGCTGCACCGTTACCACGAACGGGGTGCGGTACCGAACGTCCGCGAAGACAAGTTGCCAAATCTGATGAAGCTTAAATTCCCATGGTCTTGATGATAGTTGTATTTATGCCTTGATTTTGCATTTGTGAGCAATATATGTCGCCTTCAACTCTCACATCTACCCCCTTTTTTCCCGACACACCAATGAATGGTCAGCTAGAACAAAGTTGAAACCTCAAGTACTCATAATAACTTTATATTATAACCGTATATCAAACGCTGTGGTCATTACTTATTCCCTACCTAAACGCCGTTTACCAACCTTAACCACACCCCAAAACATACCGCTTCCACCCAATTAACATAAGCCATAAATATACCCTTCCACCCCCCTCAACAAATAACATGATAAAACCTCTTCCACTTCGGCCACTCCGCCCTCTCCGCCCTCTCCGCCTTCAACATCTCCGCCAAATTCAACTCCCTAATCCCCGTCTTGAGATCCATCTCATGGCACCTCCACACCTTCGTCTTATAGGTCCACTTGTACCCCAAAAACATGACAATCACAATCGGCGCCGCCAGGTACCCGAGGAAGAAATTCCGCACCTGCTGACCCATCGTCATCTCACCGTAATTCACCGGCCACGCCCCGGTCCAGAATTGCGCCGCCAGCACGAGGCAGTTGAAGATGAAGCCGATCCAGCTCCCCACGACTCCGGGTTGAGATACAAACGCCAGCTCGTCGAGAGAGCGTCCCTGGATGCGCCAGGCGCGGCGGAAGCGGATGTGCGCAAGGCAGATGGAGGCCCATGTGAAGACTGAGCTGAGGCCCGAGAGGGCGAGCATCCAGTTGAGGACTACATTCTGCTGGTCGGAGTTTACGGCGTAGGCGATGAAGCCGATAGCGGAGGAGAGGGCGATGGCGACGACGGGACGACCTTTGCGGTCTACGTAGCCGAGGATTTTGGGGGCTTGGCCTTGGTCGGCGAGCGCGGCGAGGGTGCGTGAGGAGCCAAAGACGGAGGAGTTGCCGACGGAGAGGACGGCTATGAGGATTACGGCGTTCATGACTGAGGGGAGGACAGAGATGCCGGCATCTTGGATAGCGATGACGAAGGGGCTGGCGGCGCTGTTGGTGCGACCGAGCTTGCCGGTAAGGAGGCGGGGGTCGTTGTAGGGGACGAGCAGGCCGACGAGGGTGAGGCTGACGATGTAGAAGAGGGTTATGCGCCAGAAGACCTGCTTGATAGCAGTTGGTAGCGATTTTCTTGGATTTGCCGTCTCTGCGGCGGCAAGACCGACAAGCTCGGTACCGGCGAAAGCGAAGGCGGCGTTAACGAAAACGGAGCATAGTCCCTTAAAACCGTCATGGAAGGGCCCGGGGTCGACCCAGAACTTGCCGCCGATGTAGCCGGTGGTAGGCCCACCAACGCAATTAATAATGATTCCTAGAAGGATGAAGCCAATCACCGCGATGACTTTGACGATAGAGAAGAAGAATTCAGCTTCTCCGTATCCTTTGACGCCGAATAGATTGATAGTGATGATGAGAAGTAGGAATACCGTAACAAATACGGACGGGTTGATAGTCTTGTTCCAAAACTCTATGGTTATAGTAGCCGCAATAATTTCCACGGGGAGGATAATAAGCCATTGCATGGCGTAGCTGCTCCAATCAGTAAAACTCATAGCTGGCAAATAAGAATCGACTCACTTCCAGCCCATAGCAAACCCCCAAGCCGGATCAAGGAATCTTGACGAGTATGCCGAGAAAGAACCCGAGACAGGATACAACACCGCCATCTCGCCCAGCGCGTGAACAGTACAATAAAGCATAACCCCCGTCAACAAGAACGAGATGAGCAGCGACGCAGGGCCGCCTGCATTGAGCGACCGCCCAGACGCAACGAACAACCCCGTGCCAATACTCCCACCAATAGCAATCATCTGCAAATGCCTCCCCTTCAACTTCCTCGCTAGCCGCGTATTTGCCGTCCTCAGAATAGCCTGGTTCGGGTCGTAGACCCAGTCACTGTGATCTACATCGCCGCCATCGCCGAGGTCGATGATGTGGCGGTTCGGGTCGCGGCGGAAGCTGTCGATGAATTGGTGGGGGAGGGAGCGGCGGCGGGATTTCTCGTAGAAGGGCTCGCCGTGAAAGGAGCCGGGTGTGTCGTAGAAGCCGGGGGAGTTGGAGGTGAGGGAGTGCTTGGACCCCTCTTTTGAGTCGGAATGGTTCGGTAGGAGGCCCCTCATGGTGGCGTGTGCGTGGTTAAGAGGTCGTGTGAGCAGTTGCGGTTCCTTCGGGAAGTGGTGAGAGGGCGAGTGGTTTACTCATATGAAGCTGGGGACTGTAGGTAAGGTCGAGGATCGCGGCAATGGAGTCTCTGGCTGTGATAAGTGCTCAAGAGTGAAGCATGCGATATGTATATTCAATCTCGGTAAATGGCGGATATGATATACGGAGAGTTTGAGAGCAAAGACGGTGTATATAGATGCTTCTCAGTCACCGCTTGGGCATGAAGGCCTTGCCGAGGACTCAACGCGGGTTCGACAGGGCGAACTCAGAGGGGATCGGATAGCGTATGCTGAGAGTGTAGAGAGGGAGACCTCGGAAGGGCAGACATCGACAGCGTGCGCAGTGGCGGCGAGAGGGTATAGTGATTGCTTCACCAGCGAAAGGCGGCGGTGATGGGACCAAGAGGTTGTTTTTGTTGTTGACAGTAAACGACGATTGGGACGAGCTATGGTAGTAGTACAGTAGTGCATTGCAGCGCCCCAGTGCGGTGCGGTGGATGCGCGAATGTATCTTGGAGGCGCGGGAAGTGTGGTGTGCGACAAGTTTGGGGCGGGCAAGGCTAGGGAGAAGTAGGGACCCACTTTTACAATCCTCGATCGGAGCAAGGGTCAAGATAAAGGCGATAAAAGAGATAAAAGCCATAAAAAGCCTAGATATGACGTTAGCGAGGAAACGGACCCGCTTATTTTGTGTTGTAGATTGGAAATGGAGGGTTATGATTGGCTGCGTCCCTTTTTTCCCCAGTTTCCCTATTCTTACTGTCTCATCCATGTTATCCAAGGGTTGGGGTGCAGGCACGTGAAATATGGGGTTCAAGGGCACGTGCTCATGAACTTCAACATTTCATCAGTCGTTGTGGGTGAATAAACAAGTAAAATATAAACATCTATCTTACCCATTTACCCTTGGCATCTTCAAAAACATCTCCACTCCAAGCGTGCGCCCTACGCTCCTCGGTGGAGATCTATCGCTGCCCCATCACGGCAGCCCTCGTGAGAACTCCACGTCCTGCCGCGGCGCCAGCTCCACAATCTCCATGAAGTTCCGACCTTCCCAATCGGGCCACAAGCCACACGCGCGCACCTACCGCAAAAAGCAATATAAAACGTGCAAAGCGAAAGGAAGAATATGTGGGCAAGGGAAAATTAAAACGCGCAAAGCGAAGGAATAGTATGTATCTAAGTAAAGTATTCGCAATATTCCATATACGTTATGTATGTAGCTGTTCGAATTGGTATCAAGCCGTCCCCTAGTCTTTAAACATGAAAGTTCTCGTAAGTAACGAAGAAGAAGATGAAGTACTGAGTAGAAGAAGAACCAAACGCCACCCTAACCTGTCATCCTGACAGGGCCCGTGTGTACAGCAGATACATACAATATGTACCAAACCTCCAATTCCAACACCAATTTACTCAGCAACCTTCTCATTCTCCTTTTCCTTCTCCTTCTCTTTGTTCTCCTCAACCTCCTTAACCGTCAGCTCCTTCCCCTCAAGCTCCGCAAGCTCTGCAAGCTCCTCAAACACAACCTCAACATCCACCCCCTCCCCCGTCAGCGGCCCAAACGCATCCACCTCCTCCACCTCCTCCTCCTCTTCCTCAATCGTCGTCTGCTCCCCGCTCCTCCTCCCCACCGCGCTCGTACTCCTACTATGCCCATGCCCATGCGGCTTGTCCGCCTGTCCGGGCTGCACATTCAGCGTAGGGCCTTTAAACACGCTCCTCTTGCGCTTTGCAAACACTAGCCCCCCCATCCCCTCCCTACCCCACTGCGCGCTCTCATTGAAGCTGCTCATAGGCGGGTTACGCACGAGTCGCACATTGGTAGGGAAGGAAGTCGCTGTTGGCGTTGCGGGGAGGACTTTGACGGAGTGATGGGGGCTGCGTGCGCCGATGGGCGTTTTGGAGACGGCGTCGGAGCCGTTGGAAGAGGTTGACGAGGCTTTGGAGTGTGAGTGCCGGTGTCGGTGGATGCTGCGAATGCTGCTGACGGAGCTACTTGTTGATTTGCGTCCGCGGAGACCGCTGGAACCGCGGCGGAAGGTGGAGCGTGGCGTTAATGGGGATGGGGAGAGGGAGTGTCGCTTCGTTGATGAGCCAGTATAGATTCGTGGCGGGGCGGTATAGCCTTGTTTGCCGTTGGGGACCGGTGGTCCCAGTGAAGCAGAGTTAGGGGGGTTGGGCTTGGAGGTGGGAGTTTTGGGGCCACCGATGTTTGGTGACATGGAGGATTTTGGTAGCAGATTTGGCGTTGATGTGCTAGCCTTAGTGTTTGGCGATCGTCCGCGCTTAGTAGATGTGATGAGCCATTGTTTCCAGTGCGTAAGTTGTGCCAGGAACGGGTATTGATGCCGGCGACGAGGAGCTCGAACTGCCGTGTTAGGGTTGAGGAGGTCGGGATTGGAAGAAGTCACTAGCTGAAGAGTGCTACCGCGGCTTCTTGCACCTCGTATCGTGCCCTCTTTGGGCGGTGGTATGGGCCTCCGGTGACGTGACGAGCTAACTGAGCGAACATTATCCTTTTCGATAGGCGGAGGTGGATTGCTACCAAGTGGTGAGTTAAGCAGTGAATTCTCCGGTAGACCAGGAAGGTCGGTGAGAACAAGCTCGGGGTAATGGGCGCTTCTCCTTTCTTTCCTGCCTCTGCCTTTCGGTGGATCAGGCCGAAGGGTCGAGTCTGCGTTCTCTTCATCAACGTCTTTGAGTGTAGGTGCACGACGGCTGCTGGCAGCGCTCAGCCTTCGATTTGCTCGTATTTCGGCTTCTTTCTCTTTCCGCTTTTGCTCTCGCCGCCTGTACTTGCGTTCCTCCTTTTCTAAGAGGAGGGTCCACCATCCACTTAATGGATCACAACGCTTGGCCAAGACATTCTCTATTACCTTGTCTATATCCACGCCCGCGCTTCGCATACGATCCAGGACCTCTTTTTCTAATGGAGTGTCAAACGGAGAGGGTTGCTGCAGCTTCAGAATGGCTTGTTGTTGCGGTGCGTGCTCCGCCAAAAACGGATCCGCAAGTATATCCGACAGACTTGGTCTCAGTAGCGGTCGCTTCGACAATAGCTTCCCTATCAGTGTTCGTGCTTCTTGTGGTAAGTGATCTGGGTATTTCGGGTCCTCCTTTAAAATCTTGGCGCGCATAAGTTGTTCGTCATCTTCGTCAAAGGGCAGTTCGCCGCATAAAACTGCATATAAAATCACCCCCAAACTCCAGATATCGACCTTCTCTCCGGCATATTTCTCTCCCTTCAGCATTTCCGGGGCACTGTATGCAACAGTTCCGCAAAAAGTTTGCAGGTAGCTTGATTTACCCTCATATTCTCGTGTGAAACCAAAATCGCAGAGCTTCACGTTTTCGTTCTTGTCTAGTAAGATGTTTTCGAGCTTGAGGTCGCGGTGTACGCAGGAGAGGTTATGAACGTATGAGACAGCACCGACGAGCTGCGCAAATATCTTCTGCACTTTATCGACGGGGAGGGCGCCTTCTTTCAGGAGGTAATTATACAATTCATCGCCTGCGTATGCCATTAGCTCTCGATTCCCCACCTAAGCAAGGCTGTATATATACCAGGACAGTATTCCAACACCAGCCATACTAGGTTCTCCGTAACTATGACTTCGTATAATCGTGCAATATGAGGATGTAGGAACTGTCGATGATGGTGTATTTCGCGCGCAAGATTCGAGTCATCCTTCTTCGCAGACTTCAACACAACCTAACCAAAGATCAGTATCCCAGTCCAGTCCATATAGTTCATGTCCAATATACACACCTTCGACCCATTCGTAAGTTTATGCGAGGCCAGATAGACCTTCCCAAAGCTCCCCTTTCCAATCAGCCTCCCCAATGTATAATTTCCCACCGACCGCAAGTCCTTGGACGAGAACTCCCTACACACAGTCAGCACCGCCTCAATCACGTCGATATTTCGGGTTCAACTGACTCTAAAAGCTGCTGGTACGAGTTCGCAAGCTACAATCGCAAGAAATCAGCACTCCATCGTCCAAAATCGCGAGGGCAGCCACCACCACACCACTATCGCCCCAGGGGATGAATTACACACCTTAGCTTTCCGGCTCTGGGAGTCAGCCTTCAGCTTGGCCGCCGCCTGCATGCCAACGATCACGGTCTGCGCCGCCTAAAAGATCCCGTAGACGCCTGCGCAAACATTCAAGCCGCGTAGCCAATGCGGAGAGGGCGGGTTCGAGCTAATTTGGGTTCGCGAGGGCGCGAGGGTCGTGAAGGGTTTCGGCTGGTCCCTTTGTGGTTTGGAGAGGCGGGAAGGCGGAGGATATAGTATTCCAGAAGGGATCGAGGTGTGCACCGGGTGCGTACACGATTATTAACACAAAAACAAATATACAGAGGTCATACACGGGCCGTTGGACGTTGGAAAGTGGTTTGGGCATGGATCCAGCCCATGTGGTACGCTACGGACTTCTTATGATAGGGAGGTCTGGCCTGGTCCGAGCGTCTAGTGCCATTTTTAATATTATCGGTGGCGTCACGAGAATCGCAATCACAGGGCAAACAATTGCTGTAATCCATGATATCATTGACATTTTTATAACAAATTAGTATTTCATTACAACCATATAGCTTCATACACCTGTTTTGTGCGAATGCTACCTTGCCATGCGAATAACACCTCCCTCGCTTAGTTGATATAAAGTCTATGTTTTCCCTGTTCCAAACGCCCCGCCCCAGTTCCCCTTAAGCCCGATATTCCCGTCGATTTCTATGAGCCCTCCCTGGTCTCGCAGATGATGATATGACAATCGGTTCGCGATTGGGCCCGAATCGATTGCTTAAAGTCGGTGGATCCAGGCGGTATTGGGTTCGTTGGCGCGATCTTGAAGGTGCTTCGATCCTTCGAGGGGCATCCCTTTGGCCTTCGTAGAGTGGGCTTTCACGAGCTGTTGCATCTCTCAAGTCAGACTGATGTTGTGCAAACATCATACTGATCCGGGGGTCATACTCTTGTGTAGGTAATATTTGGGCTGGGGCTCCTCGCCTGCGCCGAGATCTTGGGGAGGGTGGGTTGAGAGCTTCATTCAACCAGTCAGGATGGGAGGAAGAATCGTTTAAGGCGTTGTGATTTAAGAGGTTAGGTTCTGGCACACTACCTCTCATACTTGAGATAGACTTTGCGCCCATCTCGATATCTCCGTCTTGATCAGTGGCCGCATTATCGTCGTCTGACGCGTCGTATTCAGGAGGGGGTGAGCTCAATAGCTCCTCGTCATGGCTCTCTGCATTTTCTTCGAGACTCTGCTCCCTAGCATTGTGTGATCTCGCCGGTATCCGCTGGCGCTGCGTCTTCGTCCTCGATCCGCCACGTCCGTGCACCGGACATATTTGTGCCCCTGGTTCGCCACCACGGCTTGTTCCATCTTCATCTTCATCGTCATCCAATTCGTGGTGACCAACTGTAGTGTCAGAATCGCTGGCATCCGAATGGTCTTCGGCTGCAGCAAACGGTTCGGCTTCATCGTTTTCGCTATCGTCACCGTGGTCCAGGGGACTATAACCACCATTCCTAACAGAACTATCGGATTCGTGCTCATCGCCTGTGTCAGGGTGATTTCTTGCCCCTGGCTCCCCTTGATCTTCTCCAGAATCAGCCGAAACTTCGGAGTCTGAGTCTAATACAATTGGGCGGTTAGGTCGGCTTCTTCTTGCCCGTTGGCGCGGTCTCGCGGACACAACTTCCTCCTCTTCATCTTCCTCTTCCTCCTCTTCGTTGGAGTCCTCGCTATCGCTGTCTATAATCTGAGGTCTTGACCTGCGACCAACTGCGGGAGAGCTGTCATCTGGTTCAATGAAGTCCATCATTGACGATGTTGTCTCGTCCCCGTCACTCTCTTCTTCCTCGCTCCCGTCTGAATGGGCGCCTTCGACGTGAGACTCTCGGGCCTCCATGTGATGAAGGAAGTGATGATGATGATGAGGGTGGTGATGGTGATGGTGGTGGTGCAGTGGGGGATCTTCAAGTCGAAGAAGCTCCCGAACATCTTCAATATGCATGCCCCCCTCGAATGGGTTAAACCAATCAAGCCCGTTTTGGGGACCCCCATAATAGTCGTCGTCCTCGACGTCATCTTCGCCCTCCTCTGCATCTTCATCATCCTCATCCAAATCAAACTCCATTTCTTCCAGGTCGCTGAAATCGTCTCGTATAGCCTCGTCCTCTCCTTCAAAGTCTACGCCGCAGTTTTCACACAACGGACCCCCCGTAAACTCATGCCCACAGTGAGAGCAAACGTGCATACGGTCCGCTTCATCGTAACGTATATTACCCAACCGGGCAGTACTGAAGCAGCCTTTGAACAACCCTTCGTCGGAAATTCTGTCGGTCTCAACTGCCTGGTTTTCTTCCTTTCGCCTTCTGATGTGCTGTTCCGTGCTTTCATCGGCTGGCATAAGCTCAACTCGATTTACAAATATCTCCGCCAGTTGCTTAATCTATCGCGAATAGTTAGCCCTGGCTTCTGTAGGTACCTCTCAGCATCGTTTAATGCATACCACGAATGCCGGAGCAGGCATTGCCTTTACTGCACTTCGGCAGTCTGGGCATGATTTGGACCGCCTATTTGGCAAAAACCAGTTACACAGACACTAGAGAAGTTAGTTTTATGCAGTTTAGACAACCTATGCCGGCAATTTTGATCACAAGCACTGATGTTGAGAAGACATACACTGTAGCAATACGTATGCCCACATGCGAGCATCCATGGTTCGTAGAGAAGCTGGTCACAAATGGTGCAAGTGACCAGCGATTTTACATTGTCGAGGTCGGCCCTGAAGATATCCACGAGCTATTGGACGGGATACGTTAGTAAATGCATGTTCACATATAGGCTGGGAGGGGGAAGGAAAAGGGCTCACCCCGATAGTTGGCGTTATCTCCGTTGCGGACTTCGCCATCGCAACTGTCGAAATGCTAGCTGTGCCAACTGACCCCTGGTCGACTAAGCTTCTCTCCGCGTTTTCTGGCAAGGTTACGCTTTCCCTCCGAGACGACCTCGAAGGCACCATAGTGGCCGTGTATGGTTGAGGTAGGTAGGTGTGGTATGATGAGTTGGTGATGGTGAAGTAGGCTGCGTACAAAGTGAGGCTGCCAAATAGAAGGCTCCCTTGACGTGCCTTGGGATTTCAGGCAGCTCTTTTCGCTTTTAAGAGCCGATGACCAGTCGTAATGTCGCCTTAAATGCTCATATATGTAGACAAAGGGCAGGTGTCAGTTCGACAAGCCTGTAGCTTGAAGGAGGCGAACATGAAGAATGGCATGGCATTAGCTTGGGTGCCGACAACCCAACGTCGAATTGCCCGTTATCGCGTGAGTACTAGCGCGAGATTTCTCCAAACACGCCTGTGGTGCGGATTTAAGGTTTTGGCGCTTATCCAAATATAGTTTAATCCAATTCTTACATAAGATACTTCCTCCACGGGTGGCACCCCTTCTTATGAAACTTGTGGCAGCGCCACGATATATGGGGTACTCTGTGCCCTCAAAAAAAGTCTCAGAGGAGCAAAATAAATCGATTTCATTTAGAGATCACTGATTGAAGTTATATATTAATTAATTTATTTACCGCCAACCATCTTCTTCCACTGTAACAAGCGCACTTAGCGCTACAGAATAATTCCTTTCCTCACAATGTGATCCGCACTGCGCCGCACCTGTCTGTCAAGCCGCAGCGGCTTAAAGCAGCGTGCGAAGCGAAATAATTCAAGTGGCTCATGAACACAAAACATCCAAGTAGTTTTTTCGCACTTGTGAGCTTCTTCTCTATCCAAACCAATTTGAGGTCAACGAACCATCATTTCGCCGATCTCATATTCCAGCATCGCACTACTACGGAAGCTTGCCGGCTTTCGTTTGAGAAGCGCATGGTGTACAGTATTCTCGTCCTAACATTTTGTGCAGTCTCGGTTGGCGTCGTCGGCGCAGCAGCCCAAAATGGGGGCCTTCTACCCGGACGCGCTCACGCAGCAGCATGTCCCCATATGCAATGCCATTGAGGCCGGGGACTTCAGGCAGGCGTTGAAGCTTGTAGACAAACGCTTAGCTAAGAACAGTGACACGTACTTGTTGGTAAGTCACTTTCATCTCGGCGCCCATCCAATGGGTCGCCGCTTTAAGACCGCCAGTCACGTGCACTGTCCTTGTTGTTATACTCCCCCTGGCGAAGCAACGGACACTGGCCAACACTAGTTGTCAAAGTACAAGTTCACTTTACCAAAGCTAACCTTACTAGGCGTTGAGGTGCTACATTCAAGCAAAGCACGATCTGGCTATTGAGAGAAACAGAGCATACATTCGCCTTGCAACCCTGAGCCAGCCAGGCTGCAAAGAGATCATCTCAGATACTGATGAACTGAATATTTATGAAGAAGCTGCCGCAGCCATGTTTCCTAACCAAGAAGACAAGAAGGCAGCTGCTTTCACTTCAAAGATGCGTCTTGCAACTGTGAAGGCAAACCCAAAGAAAGAGAAACTCGGACAAGATTGCTTCCATGTCTGTGTGAAGCGTTCTGACTGGGACTATGCACAACAGGTAGGTTCAGATCGAAAATATTTCATTGGGCATTGTTCGGTCTTTCTCAAGCTTCCTATCACTATTCTTCAAGATCCATTTCAATGAATTTGTTTCAAATCTTTCAAGATTCCTTTCAATCAGTTTATGCTAACCAACCATGCTAACCAACTGTCAGATTGCTACTATCCTCGAGAAGAACTTCCCGGGAAACCATGAGTATCCTTTTTGGAAACTCACAGCTATCCTCACCTTCACTGTATGTCTTTATTTATCCGCATATGGAACTCGATAGTTGACCTGATATAGGAAACCCGTGAATGTGATCCACAGAAGAGACATATTTTGCTCACCGTAGCAAGCCGCATCATGCAGACATTTGCAGATGCCACTATCGCAGCAGCTGTATGCGCCATATCATGCAACTTGTCGCATCCAATCCGTGCTAACCAAGCTTAGGGAAAATCCGCTCTCCCGGTTAGGTCTCTACAAACCCCACAGGAGCTTTTGCTATTCCACAGAATATTAGATGCCAACAATCAGATCGCAGATCGTTTGAAGGCCTATAAAGATCCATATATTGGATCTTCTTCGAAGATTGCTAAGGGAGAATGGGTTTTCAAGAGAGATCATGTTCTTCTATTGGAGGAAGAAGGAGACTACCTGGAGCTGATTGAAGTCTGCAACGAACTTCTGGAGGGAGCACAGGCAACTACTACGGGGAAAATAATTGATCCCAGAGGCGCCGATTGGAAAGTGTGGGATGCATTTATCAATGCTGCCATTGAACTTCAAACCAAAGAGTAAGCCAAAGCGAAAATGCTGGGGGAGGGCATTACCATATGACATATTCTAACTTGGGCAGGTCTCACGACAAAGTTCGCGACCAAATCAAAGCACACCTAGCTCCCACTTCCGGCCTCAACAAAACATACAAACGTAACGCCTCATTGGCGAATTTGTTTTTCTGTTTCAATTTACAGAAAGATGGTAAGGATCGCACATTTGTGATCCCTGACGGATCTCGTTTCCCCGGGATTAGCCCTAGGATTGCTGCTCTTATGATGCACCTATCCCAATATGGCCATACAGCTTCGGCATTTGGTGATGTGAAACGCTATGTTGAGACATTTTCACAGGGAGAGATTGCGGAGATGCTTGGCAAGGGTATACCACTTCTAGGCGTTCGCCTTCCGTGGGCTTGGGTTGAAGATGCAGGAGATGGCGAACAGCCCATCGTTGCTCCACGAGAAGAGGTAAGCATCACGAGCTCGGAATGAAAGTTGCGGTGACCATATTAACAGCAATTAGGTATCGGATGTTGGGCTGCGTACGTCCCATGTTACATTGCAGAAGTTGGAAATTTTCTACTACAACTGCAACCTCCCTCCTATCCTGAACGAGGGTGACTTTGGGTCCATCGCGTCTACTATGGAGTCTAATGACGAGTATACTCCATGCGCTTGGTGTGGGAATAAGCGTTATGTGTGGTGCGAAAAATGCCAGAAGACGAATATCATGAGACTCATCAGAGATTATTCCACCGCCATGAAGGGCTTCAATATCGGAGGGCCATGGGTGCAAGGTTGCCCTATTGGAATTCCTAAGCACCTAAAGCTACTTCCAACTGATACCCACCCCCTCGATGATATGGCTATTATGGCTGCAATTGGCCTTATCAAGTTAACAGCAACCCCATATGGTCGATTCTATGCCCAGCCCGTTGACTTTGAAAAGAGACATGGCCACCAGCGTCTCCTTCAAGCGGCAGCTTTACTCGAATTTGCCCACTCTAAGTCAGCTGCGAACACTCAAATCCTACTGCTGCTTGTCAAGCTGTACTCCTTGTTGGGCGCAGGCTCTCTTGCTTTGAGGGCCTACAACAAGCTGAACATTAAGCAGATTCAAGGTGATACGCTTGGATACATCCTTTTTGACAGAATTTCGTCTCTCCATCCTCACCCAGTTCAAGATGAGATCAGCGGTACCACCCAGACTCTTGATCCTGCGGCCAATATCGCCCACGTTCAACGCATGTACGGAAATGTTCGCTCTCAGATCAATAACAACAGCCAGAGATCATTTGAAGCCGGAAGCTACGATTCGGTTTGCCAACTCGTGAATGCCTCTGACAAGTTGTCCCGCAGTATCGGAACTGCTATAACTGTCATTGAGCTGCGCAAGATAGTGCGCATGACTGACCAAAATGCGGTTTTGACCAAGCAGACCCAGGGATATGATTTGCTCCGTAAGTCCTAGAGACGGCAACTGTACAGATTAAACTAACTATAAGCAGCACACAACCCAACAAGCAACCAATTTGCCAACAACTTGGATTACAAGTGCTACCCCGATTTCGAGACCTCTGATTGCGCTTCAGTCGAAGTGTGGCTACGCTTAGGCCCTCCACCAAGTGTGCGTCTATCACATATACCGTAAACTAGATATGGACCTTACTGACATTCAATAGGATTTCCGTGCCCGTAGTGCTTTGTTCCTAGACGAACTCTGGATGCTATTTCGCAACCCACCTGATGGCAAATCAAAAGTCATCACCGCCCTCAAGGGTATCGAGAGATCCTTCTCTATTGTTGAGGGCATGCGCATACACACCCAAATGACTGGGCATGAGGCATGCCAGCATGCGGTTGGCGTTGGCCTCGCCCACTTCATCATCGTCACCTGCCTGGAGAGCCCAAAATTCGATGCGACTCGCCAAAAGAGCGTACGCCAAGCTATCACCAATCTCACCAAGTTCTTGGGAAATCTCAAGCACGTCTGCCAAATGGACCTCAGTGCTATAAGATACTACCCCAGCTTCAACGGGACTTTGCACCCGCTGTATCTCGCGCACGAGACGGCGTCGCTGGTCATCGCGGCGGCTAGGTTCGTTAATAACAAGCAGGTGGAGACCCATGCCAAGACTTGTGAGGAATTGAATGGCCTTGCTGTCATTGCGAAGGAGGTCCAACAATTGGCGGCTGAAACCTCTGAAAACATCAAGGTGAGAATGAATGGGGGAGGCTGGATCGACAGGGTGATGACTTGGCTGTGGGAGGAACCAGTGGGTGACCCAGATGTTGACATTATGGAGTGGTGGGACCCCAGGTTTGCCCATACACCAGGACGTTGGGTTGCGCAAGAGCTCGGCCAAGAATTTTGTGAGTGGTGGGTTGGAGAGATGGTTGACAGCTGGAAGGAGTCGGTCATCGGACTTGCGGCTCTTCGTGTTGATGATATTAAGAAGTGAGAGATTCTGTTTGAGCAAAGGCATGAGCATGGTTATGGCGCGATGCATAGCGAACTGAGGAAACGCATGGCCAGTAGATAGGATTCGTTTGAGGATTTGTCTAGTTCTGATGCTAAGATTTCACACGATTCCATAGATAGTGTACTTCGACATCTGAAAATAACAGACATTAAATTAAAATAACGTGATAATTTCGTATCATTCGTGACATGTGTCCTATAACCTATCCTCCTCCTGCGCCCTCTTTTCCTGCGCCTTAATCACCATGTCCCTCCGCTCCTCCCTCAACGTCGTCCATATCCAGAACCACGTAATCATCTCCACAAACGCCCACGTAAACAAGACTCTGTTCTTCAAGCCCTCGCCCCACGAGCTCGATATGTATCCCGATGTCTTATACATTGGCGACTTTGCGGAAAAAAGGTAGCTGTAAATTGCCAAGCCGAAAAACAGGACAAGGCGGATAGGAGCTTGGGATGACCAGTAGTGGTTTGCGATTTCTTCCGGCTGGGACACGGCGATGAGGTCACTGAAGCCCCAGATGGCTAGCGTAACTCCGAGAAAAGCGAGAGGCGCAGATGGGGTGTCGAATGCGCGAACATGAGGCTAAGAAAGTTAGTGGGGTCGCACAGGAATGAGATATGGCACAACGCACAAGCCCCATAGCTTCGCCCATGATAAAGACGAGTGTTTGGTCAGCCACGGTATGAGGCGACGTGACGAAAAAGAAGCCCAGGGTGATATGAAACAGGCATATTGAGCGGATGATGGTGCCCGCGTTGATGAGAGCCATCGTAGCTAGCAAGTATCTTTTACTGAGCGCGCGCGCACAAAATAAATTTACGAGGCAGTAGATGGTAAA
Organism: Pseudogymnoascus pannorum; assembly: GCA_001630605.1. Lineage (NCBI taxonomy): Eukaryota > Fungi > Ascomycota > Leotiomycetes > Thelebolales > Thelebolaceae > Pseudogymnoascus > Pseudogymnoascus pannorum. The sequence continues at coordinate 30,830 of LNAS01000150.1, forward strand.
ACCAAGAGTTGAAGATCAAGCGATAAATGTTGGACACGGTTTCATTGTTGGCATGCGAGCTGGAGACCTGAAATGTTTGAGGCAGCGACAAATAAGGTAAGCAAACCCTTGCTCAGATGGAGCTGTTTAGGCGTAGGGTTTATCCGTGCCGGGGTCGGCAGGTGCCATAGCGTACTGTCTGTGCGTACAGTCACCAATGTCGGGTATTGGTGAGATAAGTGGTGATATCACGACTCATTATTCACTCCCACGGTTAAAATGCAGCTCCCGGTGGTTTTAATACGGGCGGTTTTCGCAAATGTTTTCTTTGCTAGCTATGCCGTCTCAGCGCTTTCAATTAGCCCACAAATGCCACTACATAACACAGGCTCTGAATCCTCATCGCTCTTCGGCCTCTTGAGCCTCCACAAGTCCCTGATTGAAATTCCCTCAATCAGTGACAACGAACACAATGTTGCCCAATGGTTGGCATCCTACCTAGAAGATAAAGGCTTCACGGTCAAAACCCAGGTTGTGTCCACAGATCCACCACGAGAGAACATATACGCATATATCGGCTCCTCCAGCCATACGCGGACGCTCATAACATCGCACATTGATACAGTCCCTCCGTACTGGCCGTATGAACGCCGTGGTGATGAGATATGGGGTCGTGGAAGCGTCGACGCCAAAGGTGCTGTTGCTGCACAAATCAAAGCCGTAGAGGCACTGCGTGAATCGGGGTCGATTTCCGAAGGCGATGTAGGGATGCTGTTCGTTGTTGGTGAAGAGGTGAACGGCGCAGGAATGCTCAAAGCCAACGACTTGGGGCTCTCTTGGGAGACTGTTATTTTCGGAGAACCAACAGAGCTCAAGCTTGCTACCGGGCACAAAGGAATCTTGAAATTTCGCCTCGATGCCCACGGCAAGGGCGGTCACTCAGGATACCCTGAGGTTGGACGGAATGCAATCGAGATGCTAATACCTGCCCTCGCGGAGTTGCCTAATATTGATTGGCCGCGGAGTGAGAGATTCGGTAATACCACGTACAACATAGGTCGTGTGGATGGGGGCGTGGCGGATAACGTTATTGCCGCGGATGCATATGCGCTCGTGTCTGTACGTGTAGCGGATGGTGATCCTAAGGTTCTGGAGAGGACCATCCGTGATGCCTTGTTCGCCGTCGCGCCGGATGTGAAGCTCACCATTGCCCCCGGAAGCTACGGGCCAGTACCAATTGACCATGATGTCGAAGGTAAGCAGAGATGCTAGCAAATAACGAGTGGTTGCTAATGTGGACGCTAGGTTTTGAGTCTATGGTCGTTAATTATGGAACTGATATATTGCACCTTTTTGGGGATCATAAACGATATCTGTATGGTCCTGGAACTATCCTCCTAGCGCATTCGGATCATGAACATTTGAAGATCTCTGACTTAGAAGAAGCAGTGGAAGGTTACAAGAATCTATTGTTAGCTTCTCTAGACTAAAATAAACTTAGATGGAGTGATTTATATACCCATTTCTATAGCGGAGGACCCTTAACCACCTCATATATATATATGTCACGTGTTCTGGGGATAAGTGAATAAAGTTAATTAGAGCCATAGTTTCGCGCCATCCGAGTGAAAAGTGCATTTGATTACCTTCAAATGAGCATAAATGCTCGACCAGCGTCTAATATCGTCGACGTGGGCTAGCCGTTACTTTCTTAACCCCCAAACTATGATCCTCTCCCCACTCCTGTATCTCGGAATCATCGCACCGCCATTTTGCCCAACAACAGCGGCGCCAGCCTTGTCACACCCTTTCACAACTCACCATTCTTCTGTGGCCAATATGTATTCTCGACGATCATACCAGGTAATCTTCGATTTCGATGGCACTATTACCGCAAAGGATACTATCGAGCCGCTCGTCCAGTCCGCCCTGGCCTTCCAACACCCGTCCCTGTCACCTGCTGAGCTCAGTCAGACTCCACTTGCCGAAGCATGGAGAAACTGTAAGTCCCAGTACTTGGCTGAACTCTCGGCGTACTATGAGAAAGAGAACGACAAGCCCAGTGATGACGTTCCGGTCAGGGGGCCCAGGGCGCTTGAGAGGGAGCAGCGCTCCTTGGACGCATTGTGGGATGTCGAAATGGCTAGCGTGCAGAGAGTAGGAGAATCTGGTATTTTTAAAGGCATCAAATTCCAATCTTTTCGAGAGATGGGTAGGGCAGCCGTGTTAGCTGGCCGTCAAGGTGCGAACGATAGGGCGGTAGTAATAAGAGAAGACTTTCCAGAGTTTCTGGGGTGGATCAGGGGGACCGTCCGTGCCAACACGGGAGTGGTGAGTGTGAACTGGAATAAACATTGGGTTCAGGGAGTAATGGATGTGGTTGCGGGCAATTTGAATGACTATGCCTATGGTTATGTTACGGCGAACGCTGTCGACAGCAGGACGGGCATGATTATAGGTTATCCGCGAAATTCGGTGGGTTATAATCTGTTCGAGAGGCGCTCAATATTAATGGTCACCAGTCGTCTGCAATACGCTATCTCCTCCTTACAACGGCTGACAAGCTCCGCGCCCAAAAGAATATGCTGGAGTTCTGTTTTGACCTCGGCTTTTCATCCCCGCCGGCTCTCACAATGTATATAGGCGATTCACCGACTGATTTCTCTCCTCTACTCCATGCTGATATTGGCATAATAATGAACTCTGCACCCTCCACTCCGGGAGCTCTCGACGATTTAATTGATAAATGCGGCTATAGGGTCTTGCCGGTGTCTGAATACAAGAAATTGTATTCCAAAGAGGAAAATGAGAAAGTGGCCATTTTGCTGAGTATAAATAATTACACCGAAATTATCGATAGTGGCATGCTACAAGACGAGAACTGGGACCCGACGGCCGCGAAGGAGGCCTGGAAGAAATCAGAATTGGAGGATTGATGGTGTCATATCTCGTCGCCTTCAGCTATCAGTGCCCAAGCAAAATGTTATTTCGTTGAGGGGAGAATTGCCACAGGACATTTGTTACTACATATATCCATATATTCACATTCTTATTAAATTTGGCACTCCATAGCAGCCTTCGGATTTGGGTATCATTTATTCAAGTCTATTTCCTAAATCCCGCCGCTCCACACATTTTTAGGCTCAAAGCGCTGCAGCGAAATGGTCCCTCCTTCTTTCATTTTCTTATACTCCTCCCCCGCATCGGTCCAGAACTTGGGAAACTTCCCGTCCGGACCTACTGGGACCGCACCTCCCATAAGAGCTATGTTGTCCCACACAGATTTCCCTGGGGCATCTGGCTCTAAAAATTCCGCGATATCGCGCTCAACCTTGGACTTTGCCTCTTGGCTGACACATAAAACGGGGTCAAAGGCCTTCAGATCTGGTTCTCCAAACATAGCTAATGTGCCCAGACCGAGGTAAGAGTGATAAATATCTGCCTTATGTTAGTGACAGGTCAAGAGATAAACTTGCTAGGTTATCATACCAGGAGGGTAACCTGGTCCCTTGGCGAATCCTCCGATCATATGCTGAGTTTTCTCGATAAGCCAACGTCGAGATGCCTCTTTATTGATGAGTTTAGACTGGCCGAGAATCTTCTGCTGTTAGTATTGAGTTATGTCATTTGAGTCGTGTACTCACATAAAGCGATGCATCAACCCAAAAGCTATAACACGTATCAGGCACCTTGTTGAGCCTGCCGTTGCACCCGATAGCATAAGTATCTTCTAGAGACAACCCTGCCGCCGCCAGTTTGTCTATTTCGCTATTCGCAGGGTTTGAAGATTCTTCTGGTTTTGCTTGGGGTTCTTCGCCCTCGTCCTCATCCTCGTCATCCGACTCGACATAATTGACTTGTCGTGACATTAACCACCGTATGGTATCCTGGAGGTTGGTAACCCCCGTTAGTTTTGAGACTGAAGGCTCAGCACCCGTCTCAGACTTCGATAATGGCCCTGGGAGACGCCCAAGGTTGCTTAAAGAAGCAATTGCACAGTATGTATAGCCAGCATGAGACTCATGTTCGAAGCTCTCTCCAAAACCCCCATCATAGGTCATCGAGAAGTCAGCTTTGGCTCCAGCTACATGGACTTCAACATACCTCAGCCTTGCGTATATGCCCCACCAATCCATCAACATTTATATCATCAACCTCCTTTTGGCTTTGTGACTTCAAATCCGCCCTTAGGATCCACCGTATTGCCGCAGCGCACTGACAATATCGCATATCCCGGCCTCCTTCAATCTTTCCATCCTTCCCCAATGTCTCCCCAAAACTGCCATCTTCTCGCTGCAGTTTCTGTAGCCACCTCAAACACTTTTTGCGGTCCACCTCGCCAACCTTTCCTACAAAATTGAGGGCCATTAGTGCGAAGAATGTCGCTGGTAAATTTGCCGGGTCCATGCCAGACGGAGTTTCCGTCACGCTCCGGTAATATGCTGTGGGGTATTTGTGGTTTGGGCTTCCACAAAACCCTCCGTTCGGGTGCTCGCAATTGAGGATCCATTGCTTGAGACCAGCTACATCTTTGCGGTCCAGTTGGTCTCCACCGACACCGAGCAGGTCGAATGCAGATAGGATAAAGAAGCCCAAGGAGAGTCGTGAGGAGTCGGTGCTAGTGTATTCCGTAGGCAACACAGATTTAAGGCACCTACGCCAGTACTTGATGTGTAGCTCTTTGTTAAATACTGGTTGCTCCATCGTGATGAATTTTTTGACCGTGGTGAGGTTGTGAAGCCACAAGGCTGAGGCTTTGGTATCAATCAGTACGGTGTTTCTGCCCCGCCATAAGGTCCGTGCACAATTTGTCAGTCACCCTTGCTCAAGTTAAACTTCGATAATACCCAATGATAAACCATGTCAAGAAATTAAATATCGTAGCATGGAGTCTGGAAACAATGAAGCAGATGCGTTGAGGCAGGTTATTTTAGCAACGGAGTTGAGGCTAGAGAAGCTCAAGGAAGAGCTTGCAGAGGTCGAAAAGCGGGGTTCTCCGAGTGGACGCACGGAGGGGTCAGATGAACTTGAGAGTTTAAAGGACAGCAAATGGCCCCTCACGCCTGAAGAATATTTACGATATGGCCGTCAAATGATTGTTCCAATTATTGGCATCCAAGGTCAGCATTTTAATACCACTATCAAAGCCCATCACGAGACTAACTAGAGCAGGTCAGCTACGCTTACATGCCACATCCGTTCTCATAGTTGGAGCTGGAGGATTAGGCTGCCCAGCTGCTGCATATATCGCAGGTTCCGGTGTGAAAACTCTCGGAATAGTCGACGGTGATACAGTAGAGGTATCAAACTTGCACCGGCAAATCCTTCACAGCAGCTCTACGGTTGGGTTGTGGAAGGTAGATAGTGCCATCCATAGCCTCAAAGGCCTCAATCCCAACGTCGAGTACAGAGCATATCGAGAGCACCTGTCGCCTGAAAATGCGGCAAATATTGTCACTCATTATGACATTGTTCTTGACTGCACGGATCATCCCAAGTCGAGATATCTCATATCGGACATCTGCGTCTTGCTCCAAAAGCCGCTAGTGTCCGCTTCGGCACTACGGACTGATGGCCAGCTCATGGTGCTTAACCACCCAGCAGCACCCCAAGGTTCTACTTCTGGTGGCCCATGCTATAGATGCATATTCCCCAAGCCGCCGCCTGCAAACCAAGTAGTCAGCTGCGGCGATGGAGGCATCCTCGGTCCTGTTGTTGGCGTCATGGGAGTTTTACAGGCTGTTGAAGCTATCAAGCTAATAACAGCTGGAATGAAGGTTACCCATACCTCTGAAGATGCAGAATTGCAAGGGTCGAAGGTTCTACCATCCCCATCACTTCTCCTTTTTTCGGCCAACAGCCCAAGCCCATTCCGCACTGTTCGATTGCGACAAAGGCGTCCGGATTGCTTTGCTTGCTCAACCCAGGCGGGATTGGCACCAGAGTCTTTGACGTCAGGGTCCTTGGATTATGTGGCTTTCTGTGGTGCCACAGCACCTGTGAATCTTTTATCAGCCGAGGAGCAGATATCTGCTGGGCAATATTCTGAGTTGAGAAATGGCGGTTCCAAAGAGGAACATGTCCTACTAGATGTGAGGGAGAAGGTTCAGTTCGATATCTGCCATGTTGATGGAAGTATCAATGTCCCATTCTCTAAGTTTCAGGGAAATTTGGATACGACCTTCCCTTGGCTACCAGAGACAAGTCCCGCTGATGCACCGATATATGTAATTTGTCGCCTTGGAAACGACTCTCAGGTCGTTACAAGGAAACTTAAGGAGGGCGGACTCGGTGACAACGGGAAGAGGCCAATTTTAGATATAAAGGGTGGCCTAAAGGCATGGAAAAAAGATGTCGACAGCAGCTGGCCAGAATACTAAAGGTATATATACACATTAGTCACATAAATTGAATTCTCGTTAAATATAGGAAATATAAATGAGTGATTGGATCTAGAGTGTTCTTTCCTCAGTAGCACCTCCGCTACTCCTTCGATATGCAGCTACAGGGAGAGACTCTAAACGCCGGTGTAGCCAATTTAGCCACATATTTCAATTGTACACATGAGCTTTTAAAATACTCATTTTATTTCAATGGTTCCCCACAATCCTTACACTTTAAGCAACATAAGTAGTCCGCTTCTTGTTAAATGCTCTTTGATCCTTGAGCCATTGCCTGTACCCAGCCACACTTGATATCTTCTCTCCGTAGTAATCAGGCACTGGGTTCGCCATTGACGATGCCGAAGGGTCGACTCTGAACTTCTTGACGCGCCTATAAAACTCAACTTCTTTCTGTCGACTAATTAGCTTCCAATCTCTCAAAATCGCCAGTTTCAGAGGTTCTTACTGCTGCCATATCCGGTATATACTTCCTATTCAACGTATTGAAGATGCCCGTCCCGACAATAGGCCCTAGGAGCCACCCAATGCCTCCGCAGCTGAAAGTGATCAATCCCAGTGTGATGAAAGGGTCCAGCGGGACCTGCCCAACGAGGCTATCCATATCCGAAACGGCCAGTGCCTGTGCGCCACCCAGCATGCCACCAAAACTTGTCCCCACAGATGAGCCAAGCTGTATGCGCCTCCTTGTCTTGCGGAGCTTAAAAAACGCGTCCCAGGTAAGCTTGTCTGCTGAGGGAGAATGAGGTTGTGCTGGCGAAGCTGTGTTGGCTGTAGAGGCAGTGGTGGATGCGTATCTAACGATCTGGGAAGATGATTTTGAAGGAGATTTCTTGGATGTGATGAGCCGCGGTCGGCTTGTTTGTGGCTGTTGCGACCGGTTCTTCGACGGAATGGTCGTGTGATATGAGTTGGTAGCCGTGAGCGACGGCTGGAACCGGCAGTTCACAGCTGCTGTTCGCAGGCACAATTCGGTCCGGGCAAGCATCTTTGTAGGTTTAGATGTTGAGGCCGTATAAGAATGGTTGTGTTATGGATGGTGTTGACGTCGTCGTTCGGGAGCTTGGTCCAGGTTGATGAACTTCCAAACTCGCCAGATGCATTCGGGTGTTCGGGATTATTGTTAGTCCGGTTACCGCGAAAAGCTAAAGTGGGGCTAATCACATCTGGGGATTCACACTTGCGATTTAAGCCAACGTAACCTGTCTCTTTATCTTGATATATATAAGTAGCTGGCTCGTTAATTACAACCCTAGATGGTTGGAATATTGTTGTCTGTTACAACCGTTATAATCACGACCTTTTTATATAGTCACAAGGCGTATTTGTTTCCATTGGAGTAGCTGTAACACATCCCGTATTATTTCTGGAGAAGTTACAATAAATATTATCTTTGTACATAATAATTAAGCGATCTTATTTTAGCAATAACTACGGTAAACACCATCTTTGCATGTATTTATTGAATATGTTTATTTCCATGGTAGTTGTTATGAAATCTACAGTTGTATACAGTCTCTCTCCGGACTGGTAGATGGCATACAAAGTTGCATCATTATCTAAGAAGTCCAGCTGCCATGTAAGCTGCCTGTGTCATAACCTCCTCTTGAGAAATTCCATGTGAAACGGTGACAATAACAGCCCCTCCAACCTCCACAGTACATGTATACTCCTGTCCGTTCTTCCCAAGTTTATACTCGACCGTCTGACCCCCAGACATTTCGCCGAGCTTATTCTTCGGGTGCAGGATATCAATATCTTCATCCAAAATGCGGCGAAGATAGGCGATTAATCCAAGATGCTCCGCAACTTTTCTGCATGCTGATAAATCGCCGCCTGCATCTATGAGGACAGCACCAATTATACTTTCGACAATATCGGATAAGAACTTTGCGGGGGCTAGACTTGTTAGCAGCACCCATGGATACTCATTCCCCTGGGCAATAACAGACGCAATAGTAGGCTGCAGTTTATGGTATCTCTCCAAGCAGCTACTCATCGCAGCATTTATCTCCGGGTTTTGGTGTCTCATCAACTGGCATAGGTGCAAAAGCTTTGAGCCGCGAATTTCCGTAAAATCAGCCGAGTCATGATCTAGGCTCAATGAAACGTCCGTAACAACTTGTTCAAGTGATGTGTTCATGCAAAGGTAGGCCAAAAAGCCCGCGTTAACCATGGCGGTTTTTGTTAGATGCATCTTGCTGTGTGATAAGTGCGGTGCATTGTCGATCATGAAGGAAACAACTATCATATCCAATGTAGCATCTCCAAGAAACTCTAATCTCTGATACGAGCTTGTATGCATGTCGTGCTCGCATGATGGATGGGTTATGGCTTCCAGCAGGTAACCACGATTCTTGAACTGATATCCAATTAAACGCTCGACGTCTGGGAGGTGGCTGTTTGCAAGCGACGAGGGAGCAAAAACACCCTCCATGTCAACGCCTCTAGGAAATATATTTAGCGGGGGGGTTATCGGCATCTCAGGAAGGAAACGGCTTATACAAGCCGCAGCTGCCTCAAAGCCCCTATCAAGAAATGCACCTCCAATAAGCGCTTCAACGACGTCAGCGAGGACCTTGGTTGACAAGGTTCGTTTCTCCGGGGAAGCTTCAGCGTCTAATATATCCTGAATGTACGGTGGAGACCACTTCCGTGCTGTGAAGGTTTTCGTTACAATATAACGATCTAGCCCCACAGCCAAGGCCGCCCGTGAAAGGCGCGAATTGGCAACGACCTGCTCCTTAGCCCTGGATAGATAGCCTTCGGGCCATGAGTGCTGCTTTGCGAATAAATTGAGGCAGACGAGATATTTCAAAACTGAGTCACCGATGAACTCCAAGCGTTGGTAGTTTGAGTCTTCACTGGCAGAAGGGGCGTTGGTTGCTGTGATAACGTAATCCAAGTTGAGGAACCCCTGGTTTTCAAAAACGGTTCTGTACAAGTCCAAAGCGAGAGCTTGCCTCCATAGACGATGCATAATAGAAGGGATTAGGAGAGAACACTCCACATAGTCCATTGGCAACTTGTCGATAGTGCTTGATTCTAGGGGCAAGAAGAAAACGGGCTTCTCTGTGAAATCTATCTTGTCTTTGTTATCTGACTTAATTGCAAAGCTGCGATGGAGAAAGTCTCGCCTTTTTGATAAGCGGACAACCTCTATGGTGCCATCGTCAGCATTCTCTTTGAATATATGCGGAGCCGCATAACGAGCTTGGTCTCGGATGAGGCCATAAGAAGTAGAAGCATTGTGCTTCGTATTTAATAATAAGTCCGTCGCAGGCAAATTTCCAGCGCTTTCGGCCAACCATGATTGGAGAAGTCCTTCGCTAATATGTGGTATAAAGAGTGCAAGGAAATCATTACGCCCAGTTGGCATCCTACTGGAATGGATTGCTTGAAAAATCGTTGATGTAACCTGTCTCATTATCGAAATGAATGGCGCGTCGATGGTAGGCGTTGGTGTAATGTCGCTGATAGAAATAGAATAGTTTGTTTGACTGTCCCAGTAAATCTCAAAGGTTTCGAGTGTAGGCAATTCTTGAGGCAGAACAACGACCAGAGACAGTGTCGGGAGGCCAGGCCGGATGATGGATATAAGATTCCTCTTCAGAGACTCCACTGGTTCCATCCAGCTTTTGGCAATGCTTGCCCATGGATTGAAGATCTCGGAAACCTCCTCGACGGAAGCCCTTGTCTCTATATCACCTAAAACCCCCTCATCCTTTCCGAGTAGTAGCGGCAATAAGTTATCGTTAACCAGTCCCTTCTTATACAAGGCTACGTATGCCTGGAAAGCGGCATCTTTCTTCGCCATCCGCTCTGATTTCCATTCACGCCCAGAAACTCCAGTCCGCACGGATGAATCAACACAGCTCGGCAATGTGACAATCCCAGTTATCAGGCCGTAAGAACTCTCTTGAAAATAAAACTTTGGCTGAAGATCTACAAAAGGTTGCGGCGGCAGAGTTGCGCAGAAGTGATGGATATGAGCCACAGCAGTTTCGAGGGTGAGGAGTGCTCTGAAAGAATTAGAAGATGATCATGATTGGCACGGAGGCTAGCATACCCGGTTGACTTGACCTCAAATCTAGCATTGGAATATCCTTCAACAAGCTCTTCTGCATCTTCTAGCTGCTGCAGCTTCTTGCGTTTCGAAGCATCTTTTAGATACTCCTCCCTCATTTGGTTCTCCATGTCTCCCCATCCTTGTGGGCCTAAAGAAAGGTCGTCCGAAGGAACCAGGAGGACGAAAATGGAACGGCTTTTTCTTGCCCTACCTCTCCGTTGAATGAATGATTTCAAATTGGGTGGTCTGTTGAAGCATATTACAATATTGCAAGCTGATATGTCAATGCCTTCCTCAAGAACACTAGTCGCAATGATGAAGTTCTTGTCCTTCTTTCGAAAGCAATCTAGAGTATCCATCTGTTCTCGAGGATTGAGCCAATCGCCAAGAGATGACTTCCTACTCGAGAAGCTGGAAGTTCCAATGAATGTCCCGCACTTTAACATATCCTTTGTCGTGGGATGGAGAGAGAGCAGTTGGTGGAGAACGGCCACGGTTGCTCGCTGCTCAACGAATATAATCCCATGAAGATCACCTTCCCTATAATTTGTCAAGAATCTAACCAACTGTCGCACTTTTCGTGTTGTGTTTGTCTCATCGGGATAAGTGGAGTTCGGCGCCGAATTCTCACTTTGAACCTGGTGGAGCAATAGCTCGAGTAGGGCGTCGTTATTGTTGCTATTCTCCGAAAATATGTCAGCTCTCCGATTCATTTCTGCGGCACTCCATATCTCTATAGATTTTTTAATATAGTAATCTGCGGCCCATTGGCCTAGTTCTTGGTATATATGGTTTGCTTTCGTGCAAAATGATTTTAATTCGCGGTGCATCTTCGCCTCTTTCTTAATTAAATTAATGGTATCATAAGCCTGCGGAGTGCTTGGGTTTATGATATTGGAATATACAGCTACTAAGCTTATAAGCGCTGTAGAAGTATATATTGGTGGATCTGAGAGGTAGGCAAGCCGCATAAATGTCGGTGGGTGTACGTATTCTAGTAGTTCTCCACGATGAAGGCGCGGTGTCTGACATAACGCGTCAAGATTACGCTCGATAATTCTATTTCATCAGCGGCAAGTACTACAACAGATTGAGAATACTCACTGTAGATCCGATGGCCTTGATCGTATAACTGGGCTTGCCGTCAAGCCGAGAATATGTGGTACCGCACGTGGCCCTTTCTGCTCGAGGAGTGGATGATAATAATATTTCATAATCTTATTTGCGGGATGCCTACCCTGGCAATGATGAGCTGTAGTTTCTCAGTTTCCGTCCAACTTCTCTTTTTCATAATTCCAAGACGTACCTTCGTCAAACACCAAAAGCGTCAGCTCTTCTATTCGCACAAACCCGTGGCTAAGAGCATCTGCCAAAACTTCATGGGTGGATACGACTATTCGGACATTTTCCAGTACCGTGTCCCATATACGTTGCTCACTCCAACGGTCGACATTATCGGAACCCACGAGTAGTCGTGTCTGAACGTATGGGACGTTTGTGCGGAGAGTCCTGCATTGCTGTTCGCACAGGGTAACTGTTGGAGCAAGAAACCAGACACGCTAAATGGAAGAAGTTATATTGTAGATCTATTTGCATATACACATTTTCCTATTTATCTTACCTTCTGTGGTGGACATCTCTCTAACTCGGCCTTTATGCGCATGATCGCACTGCCGGAGTCAGTATATATTAGGAGGCGCAACCTGTAGGTCGACAACATCTGCCACACGGGGAGGGCAATTCACATATGAGTTTTCCCGCTGCCAGTATCCATCTATTTCAAGGTTAGTATAATAAAATCAGCTGAGAGCGAAGAGGCACTACCACTACAATAATGTTGCGGGCCATGCTTGCCTCGAACATCTCCAACTGGTACCGTCTAGACTGTTCATATGGCATCGCGCTGGGATTGGCAGGCTCTGTGGCGCCAGAATTCGCCAGGAAATCTCCCAGGGCTCCACGGGTAGGTTCCTGGAAAGCCATAATGGCTTCATTAGAGTGTAGCGTTTGATGGCAGGGCTTTCCGGCTGGAAGTGAGCAATACAGTCGTCTCCAGTACTGAAGACATCGGCGATTTATTGTCAGCCTTGAAGTCCATATATGTGGTGCATTCATCCCAATCTCACTATAACACTCTACAATCGATATCTTGCGTGAGAGACCTGGGGTCCTGTTCTGCTCCAGGACGAGCCAACAAGGTAGGGTCCTGTATTAGCGCCGGGGAGTAGACCCCAGCCTTGTTGGTTTTGGCTCAGTATCTTGACAAAGCCTGGGGGGCCAAATCAAGGGATGCCACGTCAGGGCCGTCTACCAATTGAGAGAAGGCTCTTGCATTGTTCCAGCATTTGTGAATTGGTTAACAGGACGTGGCTGCAAAGAAAGTGATATGCCGCTGCCTGCGGGGGCCCGGAATTCTAGCCGTCGGCGGTGTGTGATTGGTGTCCAGTTGCCATCCATGTCACGGCCCGGACACACAGACACAGAACACAGCTTGTGGGGCAGAATGTTGGTTGCCCCAGACTCTCACTGGTTTACTACCAACAAGGTTGATGTTTGGTCTGCCTTCCAGACAACCATCATATATCCACATCATAACCCACACATGCAAGGCTGGCTACCAAAGTCACACGATTTCGGTTTGCCACCAGCAAACACAGTGAGACTATATCTAAACTGCCTTTTCCGCGTTATCCACGTTATCCTACCTTTCACAGATCAAGTTGGCACTGTGACGCTGGTGCGCAGGACTGCGGGTGAGGTTACTATCAGTACAGGATACAAGGTGAGGTTGTTGACTTCAACACTCGGTAAGTAAGGACCCATTCCGAGGTCTACAAATTGTATGGTTGTTGAGAGGCGCCAACTCATACGCAGACTTTCGAGAGGAGGTGTCTCTAACAGTTATACCCCGAGAGAATCATTCTCCACACTAATTTCATTGAGCCATGTCTGTATTCCAACAACCCAGAGGCAGAGGAGGCGGTAGAGGCGGTAGTGACCGTGGCAGAGGAGGCGGTGATCGTGGTAGAGGTGGTTTTGATCGAGGCAGAGGTGGTGGTGGCCGGGGAGGAGGGCGAGGTGGCTTTCAGGGGGGAGGGCCCGCTGAGGTGTTCGGGTGAGTCTATTTCAGTTCTATTTCATTTCTATGTCACTTGCTGTTTCACATAATATGTGTTAACGCTTCTAGGGATGGAAAATTTCCGCCTCCGAATCAAAATGTTACCAAGACTGAAGACAACTACATGGCCCAAAAGTCAACGCTCTCCGGTAGCATGGCTGGCATGTCCGTCACCGCAGATTTCCCAACGAGGCCAGCTTATGGCACAAGGGGGAAACCAGTCGTTCTTTGGGCCAATTCATTTGAGCTTGAAGCATCGAAGAACCTGGTAATCTATCGTTACCACGTCGCAGTCTCACCTGAGGCAAAAGGAAGGAAGCTGAAACGAGTTATTGAACTGGCGCTTGAGGATCCTCGACTGAAAAATTGTGCCACAGATTTCAAGGCCATTTTAGTTAGTAGGAAGAAGTTCTCCGACATCGAGGTGGTGGTTCCATATCGTGCCGAGTTCGAAGACGATCCCAAAGCCGATGCCAGTCCTTATCGTGTCAGAATCCAAAATACTGGCGAGATGGATATTGAGGCTCTTATAAACCACCTGAGATCCGTCCAACCGGACCCGAATTTTCGCCTCGACAATAAGCTCCAGATAATCCAGACCTTAAATGTCCTTTTGGGACATTACGCACAGTTAGATCCTTCTACGACAACGATTTCCAGTAACAAACACTACTTCTGGGGCAACGACATCGGGAATCGCCATACTGTCGAATATGACCTTGGCAAAGGTCTCAATGCCCTTCGTGGCTACTTCCGTAGCGCTCGACCGAGTACCGGCCGAATTCTCGTCAATGTCAACGTGAGCCATGCCGTATTTTTCAAACCAGGGCCACTGGTGGAGCTTATAAAGATTTTCGGCGCTGCGTATGGTACGAACTTGTTCCAACTGGAGAGGTTTTTGAGGAAGGTTCGAGTAGAAACTACGCATCTGCCAGTAAAAAAGAACAGGGCTGGGAAACGGATCCCAAAAGCCAAGACCATCATTGCCCTTGCAAGTCAGAACGACGGGGCAAGCCTACCACACCCGCCAAAAGTTGCTAGATTTGGCGCCAATGCGAAGGAAGTACAGTTTTGGCTCGAGCCAACTGATAAGAAAAAGCCGGCGAAGTATATATCTGTTTTTGACTTCTTCAAGACACGTACGTGGAATTCTCACCTGTCAATTCTCAAATTCTATCCGTGCGTAAACTAACACGATTTAGAGTATAAAATATCCCTCAATGCTGCCTTTCCACTCATGAACGTTGGTACTAGAGGAAACCCGATGTACATGCCTGTTGATTGCTGCATGGTTATACCTGGGCAGGCCTCTATGAAGAAGCTCGACCCGGACCAAACTGCAGAGATGATCCGTTTTGCGTGCCGCAGACCGCATTTAAATGCGCAATCGATTACTTCTGATGGGCTCGCAGTGCTTGGGCTTGACGCCAATTCTAACTCTGCTTTGGTAAGAAAGTCGTAAGGGTATTTTATTGCTGAATAGTTGCTAATTCTCAGTAGGCCATGTTTGGACTAAGCGTGAATGCAAACATGATCACAGTTCCGGGGAGAATTCTTCCTCCACCAGTAGTAAAATATCAAGGCACAGAGACTGTAAGCCCGAGAGGTGGACAGTGGAATATGATGGGTGTTAAATTTACTCAGGGATCGCAAGTTCCGTCCTGGACGTACTTGTGCCTTACAAGGAGCGGGAGGAGTAGCCCGATCCAAGGGCAAAACCACCTCGCGGGTATCATGGCTGAATTTCAGAGTATGATGAACGTATCTGGCCTGGCAGTGGGATCACCCCTTCCAGGCAAACGTATTGAGCTCGATGCTGGACAGCCTTCGCCAAGCAACGAGGAGCTCATCGACAACATGTTCAAAATGGCATCTCAGGGGAAGATCGGATTGATCGTGGTTGTATTGCCCGACACTGATGCTGCCATCTACAACGCCGTCAAATATGCCGCCGACATTAAGTACGGTATTCATACCGTATGCGCCGTCGCTTCTAAGATCGCAAAGGAGCAAAGGCGTGACCAGTATCTCGCCAATATTGCTCTAAAGGTCAATAGCAAGTTGCGTGGAGCTAATCAGACCTTGGATACACAGAAACTTGGTATAATATCAGAGGGCAAAACAATGGTGGTGGGAATTGATGTTACACATCCATCACCAGGGTCCCTTTCATCCGCACCAAGCGTTGCTGCAATCGTGGCAAGTGTCGACAAGACACTGAGCCAGTTTCCTTGCGTACTCAGCGTCCAGGAAGGCCGAAAGGAGATGGTAACCGATTTGAGCGAGATGATGAGATCCCGTCTCCAACTGTGGAAGGCAAGAAATAAGAACACCTTGCCGGAGAATATTCTCGTTTACCGAGACGGCGTTTCCGAAGGCCAGTATCAAGTCCTGAAAGATGACGAGATCCCTTCTCTACGTAATGCTTGCGATGGAATCTACAGAGCCGATCAGAGAAAGAAGGGCTTTCCAAAGATTTCCGTAGTTGTCGTTGGGAAACGTCACCACACCAGGTTCTACGCCACAACGCAGGCCGAAGCTGATCGTTCTGGAAACCCAAACAATGGCACCGTTGTCGACCGAGGTGTGACTAGCATGTGGAATTGGGATTTCTTCCTCCAAGCCCATACCTGCCTCCAGGGCACAGCGAAACCGGCCCACTACTACGTTGTGCTGGACGAGATTTTCGGTAATGGCAACTTGAAAAAGCCCCATCCTTTCCCCAACGCCGCCGACACGCTCGAGGATTTGACGCACAACATGTGCTACCTCTTCTCCCGCGCGACGAAAGCAGTCAGTATCTGCCCTCCTGCTTACTACGCCGACTTGGCCTGCGAGCGTGCCCGATGCTATTTGCACAGGGAACTCGAGCCCTCGCAGTCAGGAGGATCGAGCGTGACCGGCGGCGCACAGCAGCATGCATTGGATTCTGATGTTAGGGTGCACGAGAGACTGAAGGACTCGATGTTTTACATCTAATTTTCCTATGCTTACGATTTCTGGCAATGATTTCTGATGATAATCTATGATTTCTGGGAACTTTGGCGGAGAGTTGTTTCAATGGGATTCTTTGCTATTTGGGATTGCGGGCCTGATCTAGTTCAGCAGCGGGGTACTTCGAATCTTAAGGCTTGAAATACGTTCTTTAAGCGCAATAATAATTCTGTTTCCTCAATGATAAGTGATATCCCGTGCCATTGTGACGTGAGATTTTGGGTTGTCATCAGCGTCGAAGTGTAACTGTATAACAATGATATTATCTTGCAGTCGAACCATCGCTGTAGGAACGTACGACATAGGTAAAGACTGAATTAATACTTGGTATAAACCCTACAGCAGGTATGTCCTAATTCTCCGCCAGCCTCACCACAAGCTTCTTCCCACTCCTATGATTATTAAATGTCTCAAGGGCTTTCAAAATCTCTCCAACCGCAACATCTCCCACTTGCACATAGTCCAATGGCTTCAGATGACCAGCCTCCAAACATGCCTCCAATTTAGGGATCATACCAGCAATATCCTTGTTGATTTTCTCGGCCTTCTCAGTTCCCGTGCGTCCGATTTCTCCCAATGCTACTTGGTGAATTGTCGCGCCTTTCTGGGGTTCAATCGGAGTCCTATATCCACGATGAATTGTTGAGATCAAGAAGCAACAGGGTGTATTGGCTGTGAAAAGGGGCTTACCAGTCATTAGTCGTGGAGAAGTACCTCACTGGAGCGCTCTGATCAGCAACCTGAGCAATGGCTCCTATGCCGGATTCAGTGCCCATTGCGCTGGCATCGAAGACGCGAGTAAAGTTCCCGCTGGTGATCTTCCGGATATTAGCTAGCTGTTCGCTGAGTGTGAGTTTGTAGTCGAAGGTTGCATCTGCTCCTGCAGCTTTAACGGTCTGTAATTACTGTTAGTGAGTGGGGTTATTAGATATGGCGGGATATGATACCTCGTTGTTGGACGGAGAACAAGATCCAAGAACCCTGTAGCCACAAAGTTTGGCCAACTGATATTGTGGTTAGTTCCGCCATCTCTTGGTGAGTTACGGGTGAAAGATGTACTTGAACAGCGAACTGGCCTACAGCCCCGGCCGCACCGAGAACGATCAACCATGGGCTTTCGGGAGTGCTCTCTTGAGCTTTCAGCTCGACATTTGCACCAATAATCACACCCAAAGCTGCGGTCTGCCCCATATTAGCTTCATTGCTATATCAGATACATATCTTGATCTTACAAGAAGTCCAACACCAATTGTAGCAGCCTCTTCGGTGGTTACGCTCTCAGGCTTCTTAAAGGTAAGATCCTCATTCATCAAGAACTTGTTAACGTTAGTAACAATATCTTACTGAAACCTTAAGATCCGGGCAGCTTACGTATTCCTGGAAAGTCGAGTGTCCAGGCGTCCCAAGCACTGTGCACCCAAACACAGCATCGCCGTTCTTGAATTTCGTCACGCCCTCACCAACTTCGACTACGGTTCCCGAGGCATCGCAGCCTAGGACGATAGGCCAGGATGTTACGAGCTGGCCAGTTCCTTGCATGAATCCTTCGCTATGGGACATATATTAGCTCTGTGATGGGTGAGAATAGAGGAATACAGTACACGGGGTTGATGGCGGTGACGAGGGATTTGACCAATATCTGGTTTTGGCTTGGGATAGGCTTCTCGAGAGTATCTACGAGGTGGTACTCCCCGCCCACTTTATCGAGGAGGATGCCTTTCATTGTGAGTGCTGTTATCTGGGTTGGTGATTTGAGTTTTTTTTGAGAAGGAGCGCAGTTCACAAGACACTGGATATCTACAGATTGAGGGGGAGATATAACAAGTCGGTACTGCTCCATCCACTCAAGGAAACATAGGTATATATCCAATATGTCACAGAGATAAGGGAAGCTTTCTTTACCCATTCGCGCATTGGCACCAAATACCACAGGGATGATAAAAGCCACAGAATGCATTGCTTGTCAGCTCCAGCACAGGTCATGTTCAACGCTGGCTTTCCGATTTGTTGACCACATTTACGGGGTCGTCGGGATGCACCAAAACGTCACCACGATGCATTTACTAAGATGCCTCGTATTGGATTCTTTTGATATGAAAGAAGGGTGCTTTCCTTCATTGGCGGACGCAGTCTTTACCCCGCAGCAGGCCGTATGACAGGGATTGCTTCACAAGCTTTTAATGGATGGCAATTCAGACGGGACGTATTCGTGAGCCTTGCCGCCTGTCATGCCACGCAATCTGTGTTCTGGAAGAGGCTATCAGCGTAACACGGAGAGATAGAACCCCGGTTTGAAAACGGAAGCATGAACTGGATCGTAGAAGCATCCCCGTCGCTGTTAAACCAAAGATTATAGCGCATACATATATATAATGCTCCTGGCCGAAATCCCTCCGGCGCCAATAATTAAATTCCCTACTTTGAACGTTGAAATAGCCGTGATCGACACATGCTCCTGATCATCTCTTGGCCGCGGATTCTCACATGTAGCGGTTATTTTGGACATGCGACTCCCCTGACATATGACGTAGCTTCCGGATATTTTCCAATCTACATCAAATCTATACTCAAAAAAGTCTTTAAGCTCTGCTGACTAATCTCGGTAGCGCCGCTTCAGAACATGTGAAAAGCAGAATCCCACAAGCCCGCAGATATAGATCGTGGCGCTAAACTGCTTCCGTCATCGCTATCTCGCCCAAGAACCCTTCCCTCCCCGCTTTTTTTCATCCCAGCCTCATCGGTACCTCAACCCTTCTCACCAGTTCTCGTTGCTAGCTTCTTTTATAAATTCTTGCGGATCCACTGCATCCTAGCCCCGAAGCACTGTCCCTCGGTCGACGGCTCTCTCTCGGTCGTTCAAAGAGTCCTTATATCTCGTGTGTTGATAGCTATACTAATTTTCAAAGCAATTCCCTTCTTTCCCAACAAGACTCAGTAGGACGCCCCCCCCAAAAATCGACCGTTTTTGCACATTTTCTAGATATTCTGCTTCAAACTAGCCTGGATGTTACCCAAAACTTCTGTGACCATAGCAGGTAAGGCTAAGCAACGGGTCATACAAACTGCGCTGCATCTCAAGCCTTCACAGACACATAACATGGCGACCATTAACGCCCCGTCGAAGAGGCACAGGGTGGCGGTTGTAGGATCGGGAAACTGGTGAGTGCCCCCATTGTCTTAATTAGCAACAGCTGTATTGACTTTTAACTGTGCAGGGGCTCAACTATCGCAAAAATCGTAGCAGAGAACACCCGAGAACACCCCGAACTGTTTGAGGAGGATGTTCAAATGTGGGTTTTCGAGGAGGAGATCACCATCCCCAAGAACTCGAAACACTACCCCGGAGATTCCGCCAAACCAGAGAAGCTTACGAGCCTTATCAACAAATACCATGAAAACTTTAAATACCTCCCCGACATTCCATTGCCGACAAATCTTGTCGCCAACCCGTCAGTAGAGGATGCCGTGGAGGGCGCCTCGATCCTGATCTTCAACTTACCCCACCAGTTCATTGGCAAAATCTCCCAACAAATGCGCGGTCACATCCTCCCCTTCGCCCGTGGAATATCATGCATCAAGGGCGTTAACGTCACGGATGATGGAGTGAGCCTCTTCTCAGAGACAATCGGAAAGGGCTTGGGCATCTATGTTGGGGCACTGTCCGGCGCCAACTTGGCCACAGAAATCGCCAAAGAGAAATGGTCTGAAACCACCATCGGATATGACCCGCCCATGCTGGATTCTCGAACCCCTACACCGAAAGGACCGTCCCCACAGTCCTCGACAGACAACTTGAATGCGCATGAGCACCGAGATGTACACGGAGAACTGTCATCTGTCAAGCTATCTCCCCTACCTTCCGACTACCCTCCTATAGACCACGCTCTTTGGCACACGCTATTCCACCGACAATACTTCCACATTCGCGTGATCCACGATGTCGCAGGTGTCTCTCTGGGAGGTGCGCTGAAGAACGTTGTTGCCCTTGCTGCTGGCTTCGTCGACGGCCGCGGATGGGGGGATAATGCTAAAGCGGCCGTCATGCGCGTCGGTCTCCTTGAGATGGTTAAATTCGGCAAGGAATTTTTCGCCGAGACGGTACATCCAGCCACATTCCTCGAGGAGAGCTGTGGCATGGCCGATCTGATTACTAGCTGCTCGGGTGGTAGGAACCACAAGTGTGCGAAGATGTCGGTAG
This sequence comes from Pseudogymnoascus pannorum, assembly GCA_001630605.1. Taxonomy (NCBI): domain Eukaryota; kingdom Fungi; phylum Ascomycota; class Leotiomycetes; order Thelebolales; family Thelebolaceae; genus Pseudogymnoascus; species Pseudogymnoascus pannorum. Next base: position 51,589 of record LNAS01000150.1, read on the forward strand.
AGGAGGGCCTCTCGATCAACGAAATTGAGAAGCGCGAGCTGAATGGACAGAAGCTGCAAGGAACGAGCACAGCGTATGAGGTATTCTCGTTTTTGAACAGCAGGGGAGTGGCGCATGAATACCCATTGTTTACTGCGGTTTATAGTAAGTATCCCGCTTAGCGCTGCCCGGCTTTCGCACCATTGCTAACCATAGCCCAGATATTTTGGAAGGCAACAACACGGTCGATGATATCCCGGATCTCATTTCTAAGCCAGGCGAGTGAGCGAGCGAGTTGCATTGGATTGGCTGGTCATTATATTTTGTATACCTGGGTTTGGAAAGTATTGCTTAAGACAAACGGCATTATAACGAATTTACAAATGTGTAATTATTATTACCCGAGTTATTCGCTGATCATAACTTGACAACATGAGAAACTATGGAGACGGCACTAGCAACGGGGCGTACATGTGATTCATGGACATTATCTTATGCGCCACGACATATCAAACATCTTATTTACTAATCCACCGCCACAACGATGCTATTATCCTAAAAACATAAGCAATTGCACTTCCGTTAATATCGGTGAATTCTGCACATTCTGCACGCTTCTGCCTAAATTGGTATCCCATAAGGCGCGTTTTGGCGTCTGTATCCCGGATTGGTTAGTAATCTCCTTCCTCTTTTGCGACGGAGAACGGGAGTCATTGGCGTTCGCACAGACGCCGAATGAAGATCACTTACAATCCCGCAGGTTACCCCGCTACCCGTCTACCTGATCTTTAGTATATTAGGGCCCCTTACAATATAAATATTATAAATGCCGTCTGAAAGTCCAAGTTGAAGTCCAAACTAAGCTCTCATAACAGAACACACTGAAGCCTAATCACCATTCCAAAATCCCACAATTTATCACATTTGACTTGCAGTCAACCCACAACCACCACCACAATGACAACCCCAATCCCCCAACCCGTCCCAATCGACAACACCTATGCCCTCAAACTGAAATCCCTCCACCAACCCTCCTCCCCCTTCATCCTCAGCAACGTCCACGACATCGCCTCAACAACCACTGTCCTCGCCCTCAACACCCCAACCTCCACCCCCGTCCGCGCCCTTGCAACCGGCTCCTACGCCATAGCAGGGACCCTCGGCCTCGAAGACGCTGAGCTCTCCCTCCCCCTAAACCTCCACGCTCTCTCCCTTATCTCGCCCCTCGCGCGCGCAGCCGGCGTCCCGCTCAGTGCAGACTTACAGGATGGGTATGGCGAGCAGCTGCGCGATTGCGTAGGCGGTGCTATTGAGCTTGGTGTCGTGGGGGGGAATATCGAGGATGGGTTTCCCGCTAAGGGGTATGCGATGGGACTCGAGGGGCTGAGGACGTTGGAGGAGCAGGTGGAGAGGTTGAGGGTTGTGGGGGAGGTGGCGAGGGAGAAGGGGGTGCCGGATTTTGTGGTGAATGCTAGAACGGACTTGTTTATGCTTGATCCGAGGCCGGAGGGGTGGGGGCATGAGGATGTGTTGAGGGAGGCGGTGAGGAGGGGGAAGGCGTATTTGGAGGCGGGGGCGACGANAATTTGATGGGAGAGTGGCAGTGCTCTTGAGTGCAGGTGGAGGGAAGGTGTCAGTGGCGGAGTGGAAGGAGATTGGGGTTTGCAGGATTAGTGTTGGACCGACCTTATGGAGGGAGTCCATAGCCGCCGTGAAGAAGGCGGCCGAGAAGATTTTGGGGCTCGAATAGGTGTGGAACATAAGCAACGATTGCTCAGGCTGTTTTGCCTCTTGTTAAGACTTAAAGATAACATCATGGGCAACTTCCAATAATTAAATTTCAGCTGTCCTCCAAATCTCCAAATCTTACATATATAACATAGGGGTATCACACATCATAAATCATCAACCCCTCTCCATCTTACCCTTCCCTCACAACAACACCCACCCCACCAACCCAACCACCACGCCCTCCCACACTCCCCACCTCCCCCTCCCACTCGCCGCGCCCACCACCCCCTCCGAGTTCCCATTCCTCACCCCCTCCACCTGCTCCCGCACATTCTCCTCAAAAGCCCCAATCACATTCCCCGGCGGATAATACTCACACACCACATACCACCCCGGGCTGCCACCCTTACCATCACACTCCCTCCGTCCACATCCCACACTCGTCGTATCTTTCCACACCACCTGCGTAAAGTGGCCTGTCTCGTGGCTGAATTCCGCTTTCTTGAAATCGTACTCGTTGCGCTCGATGCCCCAGGCGTCTATGGAGGATGTGGCGTTGGGGTAGCCAGCTGCGAGGTTCTCGCCTGTTGGTCCGCCCTGTGTTTTGTTAGCATCTGTCTCTATCCTCTAGTTCTGCACAGGACATAGTAGATACAATAGAGAGGATATATGTGCATACCGAATGCTCAAACTCGCACGCCTCCGCCCAGTCCGCGGCATACGCTGCGCTCGTGTTGTTCCACGCCAGGGCGCTTGCATTGTGTTCTTTGCGGTAAAAATTGTGCGTCTCGAGGATGGCGCGCTGGAAGGCGCGGGGAGAGGTGTACTGTGTAGATGGCGGGGTTGGTGTAGCAGCTGCGCCAATGGTCGTATGGATGGTCGTGTGGGCTGTGATTGTTACTACTGTGACGTAGGCGGATGAGAGGAGAAAGAAGAATGGTAATCGAAGTCGCATACTGTGCGTGTAGTTCTTAAAGTGTAATACGAATACATGCAAAAAAGAGATCAACCTTGAAAATGATTTAAGCACGCATATTAGAAGGGGTTCATTGATGCGCCGCTCTTGCAATTTGAGAGAAACAATGAAAGAAATAGCCCCGTCTCGCCCTTCCAGCCTCGTCGTAGAGAAACAAGGACGAGACCTGGACCACTTACCGTGCATAGCCTCAAAGAAATACGTTTCATGCTGTCTACCGTTATGCCAGCATACGTCGTTGTTTCCTTTCCGCGACTTTTGAGGCGGTGTTTCTGGCATTTCTTGGTTTGGGGGTTTGGTTGGTGATGGGCTGGTGGTCGCGATTGGGGTTGGCGCCCGTCAGCCTTGTCTATGACGGCATCATGTGGAGAAGCCTGGAGAGAAGAGGCAAGGGTACATATAAACGTCACGTGCTAAAATATCATTTCCACGAAAAGTCTAGATATGGAAGATGTGCAAAGAGTAGTATGCGTATGTCAGTGGGGAGTCTCCAGAACAAAAAGCTAGTATAAAGGCAACAAATCATACAAACAATAGCCTAGAGTAGCCGAGTATTCCAAAAACGCTGTACGTATAGTGCTTCAACCATATCCAAATCCATCATACACAATAGTGTCCTTTTTCTGACTCCTGCGAGCCCTTCGTCATTTATCCCAGTTTTATTTACCTTCCTCCAGAGTACGCCTTGTGTATGCCATCCATCTTCATACTCCGTAACCCCCTCCGTTGTTGTGTTGTGATCTCCCCATGCGATATTCAAATGAGCGTTATGTCGGAATGTCCCACTCGACAATGTGCCTCTTCCAAAACTCGCCTACTGTTAATAAATCCTTCCAAGAAGAGAAAGTGTACCACGTAAGTAATCAATCACGCTAGACGATGTCGCACATTAAATAGCAGCTAGCCTCTGGAGAACAGTAAGAACACCTAAAATATATATTAGTATCATCGACGTTGAATACAATGGTATTTTTCAACTCACCAGTAACTCCCTGAGTCAGTGTCTTCATAGCCTCCGTATTACGGCTTCCCAGGCTGACAGTTGTGACATACGGAACCTCGCCGTTGGCCTCCAATTCATTTGCCCATCTGAAGACTACTTCATCTTCGCGTCCGTCACCGACCACCAACAGGAACTCCACGGGGTATTTGCCCTTCCGGGCTGGTTCCATGCCGTCTTTAATGTTGTTGAAGATGATTTCGGCGGCAGTGCGCTTCGTCCACTTCATCGATTCGACAATGACGGCTCCCTCGACTGGAATGGCGCGGACGTGCTGGTCCTCGCATGCGTCATTAATATGTCCGGCACAGTCTCCAGCCTGGCGAGCGGCGGTTTCGAAATCTTCGGCGTTCTTGTAGTGGAAGATCAGCGAGCAATGACGGGTCTCGACCCAGCTGCCCGGAGTTCTGTCCTTGTAATAGTTCATAATCCCAATAACGGAATCCTTCCAAGCGTTCATTTCGTCCGGGTTAGACATCTCTTGCCATTCCGTCTTTCCGAATTCACGGAGGAACGCGCCATTCTCAGCAATCAGGCCAAGGTTCGGCACGCGCTTGAACAAAGTATCAAGTTCCTCCGGCTTGCGGCCGCTCATGACGTAAACGTTGTTTCTCTCATCTTGAAGAAGATCGTTCAGTGCGTCGATTGTTCGCTGTGGGCTGGTTAAGATGATGTTGCTAGGAGAACCCCAGACGGCCAGAGTTCCTTCGTAGTCCAGAATGAAAAGACGACGACCCGATGACTGATATTTGGAGATTAAGCCAGGAATGGACAAGCGTGGAACCGAGGTAGTATCACGCCTGTGCTGTTCCTCATAGACCTCATCCAACTTGTCAATGAATGCGTTGAACCAATGGTCGGCCGTCTCATGCATCACAGCCTTGTACAGGTTTGTCCATCGTCTCTCTTTTTCCGGAGTTTCCATCTCAAGAGCTGTTTTGATGGCATCCGCGCACTGACGGTAGTCCCAGGGGTTGATAGAAAGATCATAGCCGCCGAAGATAGAAGCACTGCCAGTAAATTCGCTCAAAATAAGAGACCCATATTTGTTGTGGCCTTCGAATTTGCCATCCTGGCAGAAAAGGTATTCGTGGCTGGTTAGGTTCATGCCTTCGCGCTGACTGGCAATCATAAGCGCGTCTGCAACAGTTAACAGTGCAAGGTATTGCGCGTAGCTAATGTCCTGCTTCAAGTATACGAGGGGTTGATAGGCAAGATTTGCCCATGACGAGTTGACACGCGTGACGATATCGGAAACGGTGGCGTCAAGCTCTGCTTGCTCCGTGGTTGAGGTTGCAACTTGGATCATGACAACACGGTCTCTCCATTCGGGATATTTGTTCAAAAACAGCTCATAAGCCAGGAGCTTAGGCCTCACTCCGCGGACGTGATCAAGCTTGTCTCTTGCGACAATAAGCTTCTTCCCCCTATAACGCTCTTGCATAGTTTTCAACCATTCCGCGACCTCGGGGTCCTCGCGATGAACGCTCAAAGCCACTGGATCGATTCCAATGGCTAAGTTAACAACATTGACGAAGCGATCCTCAAGCTGGACACCCTCATTTGTAGCTTCAACGCACAAAATACGGCTGCAAGTCTGCAAGAAGTGACGAGAGTATTCGTGAATCTGGAAAGCAATAAGGTTTGCTCCTAGCATCCCCTCCAGCAGCTCCTTTCGAACGGCGAGACAGCGGAAAACTTCGGATGAGGGAAATGCAACGTGTAAGAAGAAGCCGATTTTCGCATCAGGAAGCTTCTTCCTCACCAAAGCTGGAACGAGAAGCAGATGATAGTCGTGCACCCAAATCACATCACCTCGTTTCCAGTTCTTCACAATCTTATCCGCAAAGGCCTCGTTGACCTTGACATAGTAGACCCACGAATGGTCCTGATAAGTCTTGCTCTTTGGGTTGTCTGGAATCTGGTAATGGAAAACTGGCCATAAGATCTGCTTGCAGTAGTGGGTATATGCGCCATCAAAATCGCTATCCTTGCAGAAAACAGTAAGGCAGTCGTATTCGGCAGCCAGTGCCTCGTCAATGTCTTGCTTTTGCTGCGTATTCTCAAGCGCATCAGTGGGCATTCCAAGGGTTCCAACCCAGTTAAACTCTTGCTTTCCACTTCGCGCAGCTGCCTGGACAGCATTTCGCAAGCCGCCATTGCCTTGGTCTGCAGGCTCAACGGTCCACGTTGCCTCGGAAAAGTTGCGGTCGTGGCTGTCATGGCTATTGCTCCGGTTTAAATGGTTTGTGTGGCGGATACTAGCGCGTCTAATTGCAGCAGCCTTCTCAACCAGTCTCTTTTTATGTTGCAATATCGATGCTGGTGGTGGCGAGCTTGCCCTGGACTTTGGCTGCACAAAGCTGGTCCCAGTGCCCCATACAGGCGCATGGGGATCGCTCGGTGCAACCACAGACCGAGGGTCTCCAGTCTTCGGAAAGTGTTTACGTCCAGAGGCTAATTCCTGGGCGAAGAACTTCTCGTAGTCGACATCTTCCTTGCTTGGCGATTGAGGAGGTGTAAGCTGTTGCTTACCGAACAGACTGGGAGCATCTTTGGAGGTGTCGATTTGGATTGGAGGGTGGGTTGGAGCATGCGGACGAATGGAGCTCCGGCGCGAGGTAGTGTCGCTTTGGGCGGGAAGAGTAAAGTTGATGGTATGGGGAAGGAAACTGGCGAGACTGAGGTCAGCGATTGGGTTCACAGGACGAAGGCTATGTCCAGAATGAGAGATGGAAGTAGCTAGGCAATGCCGTTGAGTGCCAGCATATAAAGAAGCAGAGTTATGGTCGTGAACCACAAGGTGTTACTTACAGGGAAACCACGAAGATAGTCATTGTCACGGTTTCTGAAGGCTTGGTGGGGTAAATAGCTGGATCAAGGGTAACGTAGCTGACGACGCGACAGCTCGTCTGTCGTAAAGTTGAAAGTGTATTCCTGCAAGACCATCAAGATACTTGGAAGTAGTTGTTGAAAAGAGCACCTGTTCCAAGGCACAGAGCTGTCGGTTGGGCGTTCAGCGGCTTACTGCAAGGCCTGCCTGCTGGTTACATTCCTAAGACAGTGTGTCTATCTTTGTTCAAACAGTCAAGCTTGAGTGTTTGAAGAAGGTGCGGATAGGTTTGTTGTCGAGGTTAAGAGGAGGAATTCTGGTGAATTTCTATGTTTCTGTCATAATCTCCACTTTCAGATTCGATGAGCATCATCATCCATTATAATTATCAGATTTAGTGGCTGAGAGCCTTGGGAGGGGACACTTTTTCAACCGACGTCAGGCCCGCGCTAAGGCCAAGACGAGGCTAGATTCTCGGCGATACAGTGGGAGCAAGACATGGACAAGGAACGGAGAAGGCCCACTTACACCACTGTGGAAAGTACAATATCAGTACAATACTGCACTATCTGCGCCATCTGCACTATTTGAGAGCAGAGTAGCACTCGTGGCGGTGCGGGATTGCGCTAATTAACCTATGGGTACAGTACATCTGACTCTCTCTCTTCCCTTAAATCCCTCTCTCTAACGGGTAATTTATCGAATATCGATATATGGAGTACTCTACATATCCCTTCCCTCATAATCTACCATCTTTGGACAATCACAGTGAGTGATACGGACACGGACACAATATGTCCCTGGCAACATGCAAAATGCAAGGTCATGCAGTTTGCCTCATTCTTTGTTGAAGGGGTGACCTACTCTTTTTTTTCCCGGAGGAAACTTGAGATGTTTCATCCCAAACGATGTATAATCATTACAACCTGGCGCGTATCTTCCTCGGGCCAGGCTGGACCGACCAACTAACTGGCCGACTGACTGACTCCGTGCTGATGGACATGGGCACCCAAATACGCGGCATCAGCTCAGCCAGAGTCTATATCCATGTCTGCATTCGGCCATATATGCGCCAGGACTGCTATTGGGAGTCCCAATCTTACATTGCGCCAACTACGGGAAGCAGGGAGCCAGCGGACGGAGACTAGAGCAACCACCAGGGCCTGCATGCTGTATGTGGTACATACATATGCAATAGGTTTTTGAGGGAACATCATGATGATGCTGCACGGTGCTATGCATATAGAATTTCACAACGAACCATCCAAGCACAACCTGTGAGCCCATGCTCGCCGTCTCCCAAATCTCATTTCCGTTTTCCCGCAGCTCAAGATGAGAGTTTAAAATGGGAAACGCACGCTGGAGCCCAACTTCCGGCCCACAAGCATGAGCCACTAACACGGGGCTAAGCTGACACGCGGTCGGCCTTATTGGCTCCAAGCGCGCATTCCAAGGAGTGTTGTAGTATATGTGTGATAGAGTATACAGAATACTCTAAGTGTGATATACGATGCCCATGCCGGCAAGTATCCAGTTCTGTATGGCTCACCAGCCTCAACTACAGGGAATACTTGTACTGTAGACTATCCTAGCAGACACCCAATCTATTAGGCATGGTGATGATAGACCCCGACTACGAGTATCATCCTCGAAAAAAAAAAAAAGATCGCGTGGCGCGGCGCTCCACGAAAACGTTGTTGAGCCGTTTATTTCCGACACACAGGACCCGTAGGGCATCAATTCCCTCACACTACCAAATGCCGTTCGCCGCCCCAGACACCCCCCCGGAACCCCAAAACCGCCAGGACGCATCTCGGCGCGACAAACCGACGACGAACGATGCACCCCAACAAAATATGTGCTTCTCTGACTTTAGCCAGAGTTGGCCAGAAGCACGTTATCCCTACCCGCTGATTGTAACGAAATGCCGCAGCAAATCAGCATCTCGGCTTCTTTTCATGATCGGCCTGCGCCTCGCTTGGCTTGCCACCCCCAAGCCAGCAACCGCCGTTGGTCTAGCCTCCGATCTTGCCGCTCCTCCGGGTCCCCCCACCACAATTGCGGAGGGTTCTAGGTCTGTTGTGACGGCTTTGCGTAAAGGAAGCTGCACACCCTCACTTACGCAACTTTCACATGTACAGATGATCACGTTGTACACAGGTGACAGCATTTGAGATCGATGAGACCTTTGCGTTGAATAATTGGCCTTGGGAAGAGGGTTGCATGCGCCATTTTCGCTCATATATATATCTATAGGTTGATGATGCTATAGGGAGGTTGATGGTGGTGAGACCAGGCCTGTCACAGAAGCCAAGCCTGTGCGTGCTGTGCCTTCAACTCATTGTCCATACTGTACTGCAAGTAAGTAGCCCACTGAAGAGACTTGAGATCTCCCGTTACCAAACCGAGACGTGACACGCGGCTAGTTAAGGCGCACCATCTGCAGCACTTTCTGTTTTTAGGATGGCTTGATACCAGTCAGGTCATAGGGCCTTCTCTTCTATGGATGGCATGTCATGGGATTTTTATGTGTCGGGCGAATCCAATTGCGCAACGCCCAATTCATTACTATTCTCAGTGTCTCCAGGTCCTGATGGCCTTGTCTTTCCCTCCACTACACACCATTTTACCATCCGGGCTCCAGTCGACCGAGTACACTTCATCTTGATGACCAGGTAAATCTAGAACATTGTATTAGATTATACTTGGTACGTTGGGGTTATGATATTGGGTGAGGGGTGATGAGGGGTCGTGCGGGGTTATTTGTCCACGGAAACAATGGCTCGGCGGGGTACGTACCAACTGCGAGCTTGTGCGTTCTCATGTCCCAGCACTTCAGCGTAGTGTCTTTGCTGCCAGTTACCAGCAGCCTCGAATCCGGGCTGAAGGCGCACTGGTATACGGGCCCAACATGGCCCCTAAGCGTGTTGATGAACTTTCCATCACGTGCGTTCCAGAGCTTCGTTGAGTTGTCGAAGGCGCTTGATGCGATGAGCAGTCCATCGGGCGAGAAGGTCACATGGTTCACTTGCTTCTGGTGTCCCATGAGCCTAGCGATATGTTTTGTGCCCTTGGATGGTTCCCAGAGGAACATGGTGAAGTCGTCCGACGCGGAGACTAGGCGTTCAACAACTTCGCCCTGGATGGTAGCTGCCTTGAGGAACCGCTCTTTCGCTGCGGCCACCTTACCTTCCTGGGTCTCGGGGATCTTGCCAGTGTGGTCGTGGTAGGCGGTGCGGAGGACGAAATCTGTAGAAAGCGCGAGATGGTTGACCCAATGCGCGTGAGAGCTCAAAGTGTGAGCCAAGGTGCCGTCCTTAACGTTCCACACCTTGATAGTCTTATCGTGGGATGCTGAGTAGATAAACCCAGTTCCTCCCCACTTCACGCACGACACTGAACCCTTGTGCCCGCTGAACACCATATCGATCTTCCCCTGATTTGTCGACCATACTCTAACCGTGCAATCCTTCGACGACGAAGCGAGTCTCGGCTCTCCTGGCTTCTGCATATGGTATGGCTCCCAACTTAAACTCGTAACCCACTTTGCATGTCCCTTCATCGGCTTGCCCATTTCGTTCCCTGTCTTCGGGTCCCATAAACGCACTGTGTTGTCCATACTACCAGTTGCTATCCTGGAGTCGTCCGGCGACCAGCTAACGGCCAACACCCAGCTCGTATGGCCCTTGAGCGTGTGGATAGGAGTACCAGTATCACAGTCCATTATCCTTGCGGTATTGTCCCCACTACCGCTAACCATCCTGGACGAACTCCTCGGTGAGAATTGAGTGCATAATATGGCTTCGCCATGCCCTGGGATGGTAGATGCGCATCTCGAGACTGGCTTGACTTTGAAAACTGCTTGTGGGGCGGCGGAGATGTTCTGTACCTCTTCCGTACTTATTAATCCCGGCTGCAGGAGGGTTTTGTAGACGTTGGTAGGGAAGGCAGTGGTGACGAGGTTTGTGGAGGTTTTCCTTTCTGGGACGGGGAGGGTAAAGCGATAAGGAATATGATCGGATGAATCCTGGGATATATTAGCACCAGCACAAGCAATCAGTCGGAATATACTAACATGGCCTTGCAGAGCATTGACAAGAAGCTCTAGGTTCTTTGGGTTCGCATCCGCAACTGGAACCAGGACTGGTCCTGAGCCGATTGGGAGGCCTGTTGTCTCGTCGAAAAACTGTATCCGCAAGCTCCCCGCATCTGACGGGATCTCTTCAATACTCTGTTGTTGTCCCGCTCTCTCTGCTGCGTCCGTTCTTGCGCGCTTACTCGGGGGAGGTAATACGGTCGACATTTTGAAAAATATATGCCGACAAAACTTTGTGTATATGCAAGAATATAGAGAAAGTCCCTTCAAGCGCCGTCTCATGAAGTCTCGACGAGGCTCGAAAATATTTTGGGTGCTTGGTCCGTGCTTTCAGCCTTGTGGGTAGCCTTGTACCCCACATATATTGTGGTCTTCCAATACAACCCCATACCATCCATACTCCATATTACGCCCGTAGATGGCCAATCTAGCATCTCAATTCAAAATTACACTCTTTTGACATTGATATTTGAAATAACTGATGAAGAAATACTAACGATGAATCTGCGGTGCAATGTCTAGTACACCAAGACCATCCACCTCCTGCAGTGCTCGGACAAGCGTATCACATCGCCATGATGGAGATACTGTTTCAACTTCCCAAGTGCAGAGCATAAAGCGTACTCTGAGCAGAGCTACCAACCGTCCACCGACGAGGGCCCTCTCCCGGGCTGCATCATCCATAGGCGGTGGGCTATCACAACACATTGTGTGTGCTGTAAGTGAAAGCCGGGGAGTATCTCCCATTGTCGGACTAGCATTTGTAAATGTGTCCACCGGGGAAGCCGTGATGAGCCAGATTTGTGACAATCAATTCTATGTGAGGACTATATTAAAGCTTCAGGTGTTTGAGCCGACCGAAATTCTGCTGGTGTCAACATCTGGCCCCCCGAATCAAAAGTCAAAGATGTACTCCTTGGTTGAAGAGGAAGTCATTGGCTCCAAAATTGTCTGCCTTGACCGTAGGTATTGGTCTGAACCCGCAGGGATGGACTTCATTCAGCAACTGGCTTTTCCCGAGGACGTCGAAGCCATCAAGGTTGCCACAGGAGGCAATTTTTATGCTACATGTTGCCTCGCAGCGGTATGCGAGCCATGGTTTTCAAAATATGAGTATACACTCTGATCTGTGGTTTCCTTCTAGTCACTGCGGTATATGGAATATTCCCTCTCTCTTACATTTGCCTCCCATTCTCTTCGAATCAAGTATCAACCATCTGAGGGCTCTATGATGATTGACCTTTCTACCATTCAGTCTCTTGAACTTATTCAGAACATTACCAATGTCAAATCGAAGGACTGTCTCTTCGGTCTCTTGAATGAAACATTGACTCCAATGGGCTCAAGGATGCTTCGGAGCAACATTTTACAGCCCTCAACACAAGAGGGTCTCCTGAAGAACCGCTATGAAGCTGTTGGCGAATTGGCATCCAAGGAAGAGATGTTTTTCGACACGAGAAATGGCGAGCATATCATAAACTTGTCCAATTTCGATTCAAGGTTAACAATTATTAGCCCTTAAACCCTTTCTTGATGTCGACAAGCTCTTGACAAATGTATGTTGCAGTCAGTGCTATTCTGGTTCTACACTAATGTGTGCAGCTTATCATCCAACCAACCCAACTCGATATTCAACATTCCGAACAGTCTATCAACCACATATTGATGTTAAAAACATTTGTCCAATGTGTTGGTCCCGTATATGAAGCTCTGTCAAGTGCAAGATCACCACTTTTGGTCGACATAAGAAATGTTTGTCGACCAAACAATATTACCGAGACATTGAAAATAATTAGAGGGGTAATCAATGACGATGTCACTTTCCAGCGCAGTCCGCTTGATTTGCGGAATCAGAGGACATATGCAGTAAAAGTACGTTCATTATCAATCTCGGTAACCAATTCTGATTTTGAATAGTCTGGAGTCAACGGACTTCTAGATGTGGCTCGCCAGACGTTTAAAGAGGCAACTCAAGATGTGCATGAGCATGTTTCCCGCATCAACGGTGAGTTAATAATTATAAATTGTAGTCATGTTCATTCTTCTGACATAGTAAAGAGCAATACGAGATGCAAATGGAGACTAGATACGATAATGCAAGAAGATACTATCTCAGGATCCCGGAATCTAATCTGGAAGGGCGCACACTGCCTGATATTCTAATCAACTGCTATAGAAAAAAGGGGTACATCGAGTGCCAGACGTTGGATTTGGCCAAGCTGAATCAAAGGATAGAAGATTCCCATCAAGAGGTTGTTTTGATGAGTGACAAAACTATCACTCAGCTTATTGACAATGTTCGCGCTGAAATCCAACCGCTATTTCGCGTGTCAGATAGCATAGCCATGCTTGATATGCTTGCAGCATTCGCTCAGTTGGTAACAACGAGTGATTACATTAAGCCGGAAATTACGAGGTGCCTAGCCATTAAATCTGGTCGCCATCCAGTTCATGAAAAGGTATTAGAGCTTGTTGAGATGAAGGGGAAATACTAACAGTTACTAGGCGCATTCTGAGAAGTTTATTCCTAATGATGTTTACGCGGACAAGCAACAGCGGTTCCAGATAATTACTGGGTGCAATATGAGCGGAAAGAGCACGTACATCCGCTCGATTGCCTTGATGACTGTTATGGCCCAAATCGGAAGCTTTGTGCCAGCGCAGTATGCTTCATTTCCGATTGTCGGCCAGCTGTTTGCGAGAGTATCAATGGACGACTGCATCGAAGCTAATGTTTCCACATTTGCTTCTGAAATGAGGGAGACTGCGTTCATCCTTCGGTATGCTTATGTCAACAGTTGGTGACTGACTCGTTCCACTAAAATTGTTTTAGGAATATCGGCAAGAATAGTTTAGTTATCATTGATGAACTTGGGCGCGGTACCAGCACTAGGGATGGACTGGCGATTGCATTGAGTGTTTCCGAAGCTCTCGTCGAGTCTCAAGCATTAGTCTGGTTCACAACTCACTTTCGAGAACTCGGTATGCTTATCCTTGTTCCATTGTATGACCTTGAACTCACACCAACAGCGCAAATAATGAATGAGAGGGCTGGTGTCGTTAATATGCACCTCAAAGTCGACATCAGCCAGGAAGACAAAATGGTCATGCTATACAAAATAGCAAACGGCTTCGTACAGGAAGAGCATTACGGCCTCGCTCTAGCCCGAGTTGTGAATCTTCCGCCCCTGGTTCTTGAAGTCGCGGAGAAAGTATCGAAGACGCTGCAGGCGCAAGCAGCAGCAAAGAAGAAGTCATCTAAATCGTTTGCAATTGCGCGGAAGCGGAAGTTGGTATTAAGTCTGAGAGAAGTACTGTTACAGGCTCAAGAGAGCGTGATGCAGGGGAGGTCATTGATGGAGTACCTGCGTAAGGTACAGGAGGAATTTGTGAAGAGGATGGACTGCATTGAGAATGAAGCCGACGATTCAGGTAATGAGAGTGTGGCTGGGTGGGACAACGATGGCAGTAACGACTTGGAACAAGAAGGAGAACTTAACGAGACCGAGGATGATAGTGACGAAAGCGAGACAGACAAAGCAACGGAAATGATGGTTTGATGATGGAGATGATACAGCTACACTAGCTCCAATGGCTCCAAATATCTCCGGGGCTCCAAATTACCATAGCCTAGCAAAGTATCTGAACACAGGAATAATATCAAATGACAGACATAGTAATCTATACGTAGTATATTGCCTTGGGTATCTATCTATCAATTGATTCAGGCGCTATGCAATACCCATATATTAGGTGCGGCTTAGATGCATTCAAAACTTGACGTGTTCATCCCTTAATCATGAAAATCTGGAGAAGTCAGTAATTGACCAGGGGTAATAAAAGCTGGGTCTTCCATACCTCGTTTAATGAAGCGCTGTTCATCGCAGCAAGCCTCTTCTGTGCAATATTCCTTGACCGAACAGCATGCCGGCCACCGAGAAGAATCGGCCGAGATGGTATCTCCACAGCCACAGGAGTAGCCTCTGAAGAATCAGCCTCGATCCTTTCTGTTTTGGATTTCTTCGATTTCGACTTCGATTTCGACTTCGATGCAACGGCGCTGTCTGAATCTAAGGAATCTTCGGATGATTTGCTCTTTGACTTCTTCTTATCCTTCTTGTCTTTCTTATCCTTCTTATCCTTCTTCTCTTTCTTAGATTTTCTCTTGCCGTCTTTAGATTCAGCAGAATCCTCTTCTGACTCGCTTTTCTTGGATTTCTTGGACTTCTTGTCCTTGGCTACTATGGAGACGCCGCCATCTTCCTCTACCTCAGCCAGCTTCCTCTTCTTCTTCGATTTTGTCTTGCCGTTTTCAGACTCGACCGCCGCCTCGGAGACCTCAATGTCAATCAATTTGCTAGATTTGGACTTCTTGGACTTCTTCTCCTTTGTGACTACCGGTTCGGGGGTTGTTTCAGACTCAGATTCGGAGTTCGAGTCACTTGAGTCGTCTGAGCTACTTGAAGAATCAACAGCCAGTTGGCGCATGCGCTCTGCTTCTCCATCGATGAGATCCTGAATCTTGTCTCCTATGAGGAACCCTCCACTGACGAATCGGATCGATCCCCACTTCCTTTCCGTGTAGATTGCCCTCTTCAAGTCCTCCCTAGACTTCTGTTCCCGTTCGATCTCATCCTCGTCTCTGCCATTCAAACGACCAAGCAAGTTCTGGAAAACGTCCAATCCTACACATTCGCCCTGTTCAAGCCCGCTGCCTTTCTTGGCACCAATACCGAGATTATCGTCCTTCAGGACAACACGAATGTGAGAGGCGTTGGCCTCAGTGTGGAACTCCGCATGAGGGGCATTTTTGATGCCCAAATACTCACCAGGTTGCCATCCCTGAGATTTCATAATCTTGTGTCCAAATCCAGTAGTGTCCTTCGTCCATGTTGTGTTATTCGGGTCCTTGGAAAGCTTTAAACGCCTGGAAATGTTAGGAGCGGAAAGCCCAAGATTTTTTCCCCCGACTTACTTCCGAGGCTCTGCGAGACCCATTTTGGGTGTTTTAAGTGCTGGTTAAAGCGTAAAATGTCAGACTCAAATGCCCCAGCGTTACTGGAAGACTGGAGACTTCGTTGAATATCGCAAGCGCAAGGTGGACGGCGGGCGCAAGAGAGGCCGACTTTGTCAAGGCTCTGGGGAGGAAGTGGTGGCTGGGCGGAAAATAAATAGTGAAAGTAAACAGTAGCTGCAAACTCCGAGCGCCAAAGTTAATAGGTAGTCTTGTGAGGTATGCCTAGCCCAACAGGATGCGAAACAGCACAGCGAAAAGATCGTGGCAGGAGCAAGTTTCAATGGTTGTTATCTCTTGTTATCGGGAAAACTTTTGAGGATTGTGGGGATTGGACGATCAATCGGATAAATAGTTTCTCCGTGACCGGATTTAACCTCCTCCCACTGAGGTATCAAATGCATCAGGGCGAAGCTTCAGAGATTATTCAATAATAATTGGTAAAAATCAAAGTCAAGTATATAAATTTTCTTTCACTCGTTTGAGTGTATCGAAAAAATCTCTTTCCTTTTTTCATTCTTACATAAGCTACATCTCCCACCTCCCAAGCTGTCACCCGCAATCTTCACAAGCCCCAGTTCAGACGACGTGATGTGTTCTCCAAGCGACGAAGGAGAGAGTCCAGATGGCATCACTGCAATTGACCACGTTCGGAGGGCTGAAGAAATTTTGGCAGCTGTGAGACCAATAATCAACATATGATATTCTTCATATTAATGTCACCCAGAGCAAACAGAAGAAGGAAGCCAAGCTAAAGGCCATCAGCAAAGAGTACACACACAGAGTCGAGAAGGCACAAGCCAGCTTTGAGAAATTCCTCGACGCTCATAAAGCTAGAGTGTAAGCAGTGACCCATTAGCTATGTATAGGTCGAGGTCAACCTCTTCAACCCTACCCCAATCTTGGGGGCACTCAGTCCCCCCTGTCGCATTGTATGAGCATCCACAAAGGCAAGCAACTAACTTATATTAGCTCCGAAGCTCAAGAAGCGCAAATGCGCCGCCTCAACCACGCCCTCCATAAACGCCAAAATCTAGAAATCGATATCTGGAAACAGCTCAAAGCTCTCGAGAAGTCAAGAAAGGCACTCGCCAATCTTCTGATTGAGGTGTGTAATGTGCGCTTGGAGACTACTGCTGAGATCAGTACGACGGGACGCGTGCCAGAGAAGGCACCCAAACTGGTATGCATCGCGTTCAGTATAAGTATATGGCTATAATCATGTTAATGACCAATCTAGTGACCAGAGACGACCGGAGGAGAACCTGTCAACGGATATCCCACACTCTATGTTGCTATACAAACTTTGCTATTCTTATTAACATATGTATGCTACTGCTGGGTGTAAAGGATATATGCATACGGGAAAGGATGCTTTGGGGAGATAAATACTAATATGAATACACATTCTGGTGATCAAATTATGGAGTTGTCCTTTTTGCATCGCAATGTGATTATAGAACTGGTAATAACCATACAATTTGACCAACTTCCTGATACCAAACGAGAGACAGAGCTGCCCCTGCACCCCTTACCTAATCTCAATATCTATCCTAGCCACTCCCGTCAATTGCTCAATCAAGTCACGGTTATAACCGTAATGGCGGCCATCGCCATCATGCGCCATAGCAATGGCTTCAAATGAATGGTCAGACTCGTGTTTAGTACGCCGCTTCGAATAATATCTCTGGCACTCATCCGGAGTTACATAGGATTCGGGATTACGAAGACTATCCATTAGCACATCGCCTTTCGCGTCTTGCTCTAAGCTCGAGCTATTCAGTCGGCGCCGAGAGTCACTAGACATCTCTGGGAACTGGCTGGAAGCTGTTCCGTCGAACTGCGCCTGCTGAGAAGATTTTGCATCGAAATGGCTACCAGGAGGTGAATCAGGTCGATCACACATTTCGGTGTCTCCGTTGCCATCTCTTTCTCTAATAGTGCCATCTTGCACCACTAATCTCTCCGTATGGTCTTGATGAGGGGCTCCATCGTCAAATTTCCAAGTAAGTACTATGCCTTGCCTGGTAAAGGCCCAGATAGTAACGCCAACACCTGGACCAGTGTAAATTGCTAGGTCAACAAGTCCCGAGCACTGGCCAACTTGTTGGCCGCGAACCCGTAGTGGCCACATCATGCTCCTGCTACCATATCCGAAGCTGGGCCGTTCTGGAAGGTGGTTCCCGTCATTGTCCCACCAAGGCATCCAGTCTGCGCTCCCTCTTGCCGTTTCTCTACCAATTATAGCAGAGGAATTAATGATCTGAGGTTGCTCTCCTCTCCCATGGCCATCAGTGAATACATCTATAGGGACGCTGAAAAGCCAAATGGTTTGCTCCCTACCCAGTCCATATGCTGCGACAATTCGTATACCCCACCTAAGGTCACAGGCTGCTGCGTACGCAACTGGACTGCCTTCACCACCTGGGCCAGAAAACCATAGTTTTCTCAACAATTTAGTAGGCCCTCCAAACGGCGCATCACTTCCTAGGCAGAGAACTCCCGAGGTTGGGTCTATGAATAACAAATGATAGCCATCACTGAGAGGTACAGCCCGATAATGATCGCCGCCATTTGTGATGCGGCGCCGAGATTCGGATTCAATATCCGTACTAACAAACATGTCGCTAGCATCCCATTCGTCCTGAGCCCAGAATACACTGGACCTTCTGCGTCCAGAGAAGCGCTCACCGACAGAGGCTCTCTCACTCGGTGTACCTTGGCTACTCACCAGGCGACGTTTCTTTGCTGAATCCACTCCTGTCCTAGGGGGAAGAAAGTAAAGATGGTCGCTAGGTGCTGTAAGTGGAAACCAGCGGTTTAAATCCTCTCCTGTCAACGCATCAATCCAATGCAGCTCAATTCCCGATGAACACCCAAACGCAACGCAACGGCGCTGAGGGCATATTGCAATGGACCTGGGGGGATCATCAGGAGAGCATATGAGAGTGTAAAGCGTTGGTGGCGATGCCTCCGTCGGCATAGGATAGGAAGATGTCGTAAGCGGTTCAGGTATTACTCTCCTTTGAGCAGTTGATGTATAATAATCGCGACCAATATATCTCTCTCCAGACTCGGGGCCTGAATATCTATCCGCCTGGGGCTGTCCAGCAGCCAGGACAGAAACCCGAAGGTGTTGATTTGATACCTCGGGATAGGAGCGAAGAGAGTGAGAAGTCTCAAGTGATATGTTTCGTCTCCAGCTCCCACCACGGGATACTAGGGAAACATCCGATTGTTCTTGCTTTTTTCTCAAGTCTCGCGTCATAACTGGCCCGGGACGACTTGTATTCCCTGTTATGGCGCACACGAGTCCCATGCGGCCATCCATCAGAATAGCAATTGCGTCGCGGTTTGTAGAAGTATCCATACTACAGCCAAGCACCCTTCTAGGGCAAATTATACATGTTATTGGCCGTATTGCTCCACTTTCGATATCATCGCCACCTTGTCTTGTCTTGTGGCTTCGATTGAGTTCGTATACAAATACCATACACCCTCGTGCCACCATAAGAAATTTGGTGCATGCACTGACGGTGAAAAGAAGGCCACATGCATCGGAACTTAAACCAGGGTAATGTGTACCCATACTGGTAAAATCCAGTTTTGAGATGAGTCGGAATGGTGTCTTAATTGCAATCCCTTTGGGACCTGCAGGGCTTTGCTCTATTGATAGAGACGGAATGCCATTACCCAGCCAATCTGGACCAAGGGCACATTCTTTAGCTAGGTGCTTGCTCATAAGCCATTCATCTGTCAAGCGAAGATCACGGTCGAGGGATTTATTGTTGAACAATTCTCGCTGTATGCTAGCAAACCATCCACTTCGCTTCAGCATTGTCTCCAGTAAGGAGTATTCCAAACTACTGATGTACCATGACCTACAAGAGTGCCTAGCAGAGTTGAAATCTGAAGGGGAGAGCCGCCTGTAAACCTTACCTAATATTTCTGGTGGAATAACTGATGCGGTCGATAGCTTCTCTACATAGCCTTGTATTTCATTGTGAACAAGGGTCGGCATCTGAGGCGTTGAGAGCAAACTTTTCATATCAGAGTGGCGTGTTCGGACACTTGCCACAGACTGTTCAACTTCCGTAGGAAGTACGGCCCTGGCATCAGAGTGTAGATTTAAGTCGCTCGTGATGGCAGACTTTAAGGTGTGGGAAGTCCATGGAATCTTCTTGTGTCTAACGTTATGTTGATCGTATGTAGTTCTCAAGGACGGCTTTCGAATTGGGGAAACTGAGGAGCTGTCACTTTTTAGAATTTCATTGACACTGGCACACATTCGGCCAGGCGCCAAAGGTTCTAGAACAATGTCTTCCAATTCGCCAAGGGAGCTGGATCGGCCTTTATAAAATGCACTTCTTCTCGTTGGGCTCCTCTTTATGAATCGAACGTTGACTTCGATCGATGCATCGTTTGATCGGTTTCGAGATTCAGCCCTTGAAAATGGGTTGGGAATCCTTCGGGTCCTTCTCAAAGGTCTGCCCCTTTGTGGCCAGGGATCTTTGAGCTCAGCATTGTACTTCCCCTTTTGAAGTGGAACTGTTCCACTCCCCGACAAGGTGGCTGGGAGATTTCCATCGCCGCCGTGGTGCTCGAGGTATGTGTTAACAGGCGAAGTCTGCTGATGGAGCTCATCTGGGCGAGAACCGATATTCCCAGCCACCTTCATTTGGCTCGCATGTTGTACGGGTGAAATTTCAGAATTATCTATGCCGCCCAAATTAGCCCGAAAATACTTATTTTGGAATAATTTATATCTAGGTGGGCCCTACCGTCTTCCATGGAAGGCTGCATATTGGCAATCGATAAAGTCGCAGACGGGTCCTTTCTCTCAACGGCCATGGTGTCCTTTGGATCTGAATTTGAGTCGCTGATGGTTGAGTACGGGGGAGCCGCCGCCGAAGATAAGTGACAGTTTGTTCGAGGCGTGCTTTTTGCGACTCCCCCTGAAAGGTGTATATGAGAGGTCGTGGCTCGATTTGCCTCACTGAGGCAATATCGGCAACAACCTGAGCATAATAGAACTAGACAAGAACCATAGGAGAAAGGTGACGGGACAATATATGCTCAGCAAAATAATGATAATCAATTTGATATATAGCTGTAATGAATGGCTATCACCAGATGCTGAAGTAAGGATATGTGATGGCGGCCTCTGAAAGTATTCTGGGGCCGTTCACCGGCCATCTGAAGGTAGCAGGAAAACCCCACCCCAGTTCCACTTCCATATACTCACACAAGGCAAGACCGACTGGTTAGTTCACATACTTCGACGCTAAATCTTTATGAATGGCCTTTCTAAAATTAAGAGGGTGCGTCTTAACTCCATGCACCACGCTATTCCCATACCAATGGGACCCTTGTAGTAATAATACGTATGCGCTAATCTCAGACATTGCTGTCGCCGTTCTCTCGCCATATATGGGTATCTCCTAAACTCAACGAGCTTGCAGTGCTCTCTTCGTGATCTAATGTTGGTGTTTCTCCGCCGACGCTGGGCCTCTGGTGGATCCACATTTTCTCTAACCTTATGCTAGTTAGAACAGCTGTGATAAGCAAAGTGTCAAAGGGTGCTTACGGTAATACTAAACTTGGGTTGATAAATTCTTGGCCCCTCTCCCTGTCTTCGTCTATTGTACTTCGACGGCGCAGACGTCCAGGTGGTCGATGCATGCCAAGGTATTCATCAGCAATGTTGACTTCTTGGTCGTCATCTCGTCGTATGCTTCGCAGCGCAATATATTTCGTTAAGGGTTCAAAGGTTCTAGCGTAGAAGTAGCTAAACCACATAGTGAACATGATAAGAGGTAGGACGAGAAGGGCCGCCGTAAAGGCTTGCTTCAGAGCAATCACTCCGGCCATTGCCAGCTGGAAGATACCGAGGCCTAACATGATGCGGTAAGATATCATGGTCCATGCTGCGCCCGTTGCGTGTCGTGGATGATCCATTGCGTAAAGAAGTTGGTACTTGTACGTGAAGTAGCCAAGAACAAAGTATACGAGCCCAAATAACAGGACCAGAAAGCCTGCGGGGAGTATGCTGTAGACGACGCACAGAATGAAAACAAGGAGCGATGTTGGGAGGTAAAACCCGTACTTGAATACAGGTGGCTGGTCAAGTTCTGCAAAATCCCGTGGGGTTTTCGCTCCCCATCGCATGATGGGATATAGGGACACACTCCCAAACTCTAGCAATCGCATCGGGAGCAAACCAATACCCTGGAGCATGATAAAGTTTGTGTAAAATAGTCCAAGGGTTTGCAGAGATGTCGCCAGGTTGTACGCAATCTTCGTTGCATCCTTAAGAGAGTCTTGTAAAACGGGCCAGATTTTGCTCGCGGTTCCAAAGACTGTGAAGACGAGGAAAAAGTTGAAGAACGTGAACAAAAAGTTTTTTGAAATCACAGACAACTCCACGTCACTTTGCGAGATTAAACCTTGGTAGTTAGCAAGGAAATCGTATAGGAACGGAACCGCCACGTTTAGTAAAGACACCACAAGGGTCGGAAGGCCCGTTTGCACAAGGGCTCTGATAATCTCATGACGGGACAAAACTGCTGCAAGCTTAGGAGCAAACTGTTCGATGGAGCAGAGGTTTAGCAACGATGCTAATGAGGCAACCGGAACAAGCCAGACGATTGTCAGAATAAAAATGAACATTGTGATGGACCAACCTCTCCACATTCGACTAGACCGCGATAAATATGTGTTCGACCATATTATGTCAGATGGTGCCGGTGCAAGGGATGCGTGGAATTGCAAAGGTTCTGGGTCAATGAGGGCCTGGACAGCCATTTGGGCAGCCGGGATAGAATCCATGGTAACAAAGGCAAGTGGAGTGGCTGTGTACTCTTTTTTTCTTGCATCTTGGATCTTCTCGTCGAGTCTTCGTAAATGCTCCTCATAGTAATCAATGGCATCCACTTTTTTTGTTGACAGGTTCCAAAACCCGCCCCGGACTCGGGTTGTAGGGCGCGGCTGGCCATACAAAGACACTTCAATGGAGTTACTGTTCAACAAATTATCAGCCTCGTCCCTGTCTTCATTTTCGTCTTGATCGGGATCGTCATGATATTCCGTTGGGTTTTCAGCTGGGCGCTCAAGATTTCTTTGGGCTCTTTGCCTTTGAAGGTGGACAGAAACCGATTCTTCCAGCTTCCGGAGTGTCACAGCCCTTTCTTCCATAAAGTCATCCAGTAATTTCCAATAGCGGCAAAGAGTTACGTTTTCCACTTTGCCTATCTTCAGCCCCTCTAATACCTCGATAATCTTTTCTTCTGATCTCAATTCCTCTGGAATGCCCGAAATCCTTATGGTCTTGTCGGTAATCGTCGATTGGCTTCCTAGGTAGTCCTGTCTGACCTTGATGATTTTTCGAGTCTCGACCGTGAGAAAGTAGATAGCCAGAGCAGTAAAGACATATGTGAACACCAAATATGCCCATAGATAACTTTTATCCTCTTCCACCTTGTGTTTGCCTTTCCCCGCTGCGTATATGTACACAAATCCCTGCGATACGTAGTGGGAACTGACATAGGCAGTCGTCTCATTGTCATTCCTATGCCCTCCAGTCAAGTCGAGCCCAACAAAGTGCTTATTTATCGGTGCAATGATCAATGCTGCCAAGATGAAAGCAACCCCGAGGAATTTTATCGCCATCTTGAAGAAAGACAGGAACTATATATACTGGTCAGCTATCTATTCGTGTACCCCACCAAAATATCTACATACCACAAACGCATCTAATCCAGCAGATGCGAGGACTTGTTCTTCCGTCACCTTGTATAGCACTGGTATCCAGCCGAAAAACGTATCCGGTAGGTCCGGCAAGGCCATAGCTGCATCGCTTTGTCGTTTTCGGGCCGCATAGAGGCTTTTCCATCGCGGACGGAGCAGCTACGCATTAAGGTTAGTATAATGAGTCGCAAAATACTCGGTTGCATCGTAAGACCTACGCAAAACGCTACGAAGGACGAAACGCCCAAAGCCATCGAGATGACAAGTTGGACATAGATATCCTTCTCGTTGGCCTTTGGACTGATAACATCGTCATCTTTACACCCGGGGACCGAGCTGAAGAGATGGGCACTCATCCTGCTCACATATTTCTCCGAGGAAGCAAAGGTTAGAAAGGTAGCCTTGGGGTTGGCTTTCAGAAGGCTAGAATATCATAGAAAATGTACCTGGCTTGGTCTTCAACTATGACATAGCTGACGCCACCCCTGTCATATAGTCACGTGGTTTGAATTTGGTCGTTGAGGAACATTATTGGAGGCTCTGATCTATGAAGCACGTACTATACATAATCTAATTCTATAGATCCATAACATCTAAAACCTGGCAGGGTTCACATTCTCCAGGACATAAGAGAAGCATAAATCGTTCACGTATTGATCTGCTGCATCTACCCAGATTATAGCGTAAGGGAGCATCAAAGTCATGTGTGAAGGAAGGTGCATTTGGGTCAGGCAGGGACAAGTGGAACTACGGTCGCATCAATGGCACCCGCTTGATCCAAAGGGCATCCAAAACACCAAGCCGGAAACATTGGTCAAAACGGGGATTGGCTCGATCAGAAACGACGTCTGGCGGCATATGAGACAGTAATTTGCTGGATTGCTGGGAATAACGAGCATGCCGCTTGGATGGGTAACTTCGGCAGAGGGGGACTCGCTGAGTCGCCTCACGAAAGCGTAGACGTCGAGAATTCCCTGGATATGCGAGCCCATCATCGCAGCGAGCTAGGTGTCCTTCAAGATGGTTGTGACGAAGATCCGAATTCGATGCAAAATGTTCCATAAGCCCAATAGCCTTCAGCCGCATATCATCACAGTATTCGTCGCTCATGGACAAGCCTGGGGTATTTGGAAATCGTTGTATTTCTCTGTGCTTCAACGCCCCTCAGCCAGTATCTGGTTGAATCCCAGCCCGCAGCTAATGCTTGCACAACCAAAGAAGACCCTTTTCCTATACCCTGGCACGCTTATCTCAACCTTCTTGCCTCACGCTCGGACTCGAGTAGGCACAGGATGTCATCCTCACGGACTATTGGAATATGTCAGCACTCTCCTTCCTCAAATCCTGTTATGGGGTCCGTCGCGGTATGTTGGTCGGGATCGGGAAGTTCGTACCTGGGCCCTTGACGTTGCGGATAATGCTGCGGGTGGTGTCGTCCATGAACTCAACTCTGACCTGAGTAACACCTCCACGGGAACCTATAAAACTGTCAGGAATTCGTCTTTCAAAATTACCGCGCAATTGTGTCCGCTGCGGCTACTCGATTGTGCATACCGGTACGGCCCAAAACGCGGGTGACCTTGACGAGCTTGACTGGGACCTTTGAGGTATCCATTTTGGCGAATTCTACAAACTGTCAGCATGTCGGTAGGCAGTTTATTCGGGCTCTGCACAACGTACATGAGTGATCGGGTCGTGGATTCGGAGGGGTTTGAAAGCTCGATGTCGTCGGCGGATGATTCCTACGCTTGGGTCAAGAATTCTCGGAATCGCTTGTAGGGCTCCAGAAGCGAGAAACCCTATTGCGACCGGCGAAACGTATACCCGAAAAATTGCTTGATTTGGTTTAGCGTATTCTTCGGCAGAATTCCAAATGCGGGCCGTGAATCGGCGGTTCCTGTACCACGAGTTTTGGAGGGGTAAATCATTGGTGGGTTACAATTTCGAGATATTGGAGTCAGAGGTCAGAAAATCGAGTCAGAATATCTCATTATAACCCCATTATCTCTCCAAACAACGCAATTTACCTCCGGGATTAACGACACACCTTGCACCAAATAAACCAGTCAACTGTGAGCTTTTACAAAGTTCTCCAACCCTGTGTGTCTGCTCAGCACGACATTCACTGGATAAAGTGAACTGTACGACCCTGCAGGTGGTGATACGATATAGAGGGTGACCCCCCACCCCCTCTCTTCTTCTCCGCGATGGACCTCGTAAACCAGTATGTGAACCTCCAACCTCAACAGTCAAGGAAAGCCAAGCCAAACTTAGCGCGCGATGGGCTCTACCAGCAACGACACTGACCTCATTCGTCTCAGCCTCGAGGGACGACTCCTCTTTGCCGTTCCAAAGAGTAAGCAGCCCATTCCCCTGAACCCCCACTATCCAAGTACTCATGCCATCCAGAGGGCCGCCTCAATGCCACGGCATTAAACCTCCTCGAAGGAGCCGACATCCAGTTCCGCCGCGAAAACCGCCTCGACATCGCGCTCGTCAAGAACCTCCCCATTGCCCTCGTCTTCCTCCCTGCCGCTGATATCCCCACATTCGTCGGAGAGGGCCAGGTTGACCTTGGTATCACGGGCCTCGACCAGGTCGCCGAACATGATGCGCGCCGCCGCGCTATAGTCCGCGATCAAGCCGAGTCCGGAAAGTCGACACCGGTAGAGGGCGCCCAGCCGAAGGGCTGCGAACAGGTTCTAGATCTCGACTTTGGCGCTTGCAAGCTGCAGGTCCAGGTCCCAGTGAACGGAAAGTACAGGACGCCTGCGGATCTTATTGGCAAGAACATTGGCACAAGCTTCGTCAGTCTTGCAGCTGAGTATTTTGCTAAGTTGGAGGCTGAGGCTGATGCTGCGAGTGGTGAGGCTGCGGAACCCAAGCCACTCAGGACTAAGATCATTGAGTTGAGCGGTAGTGTTGAGGCTGCTTGCGCGCTTGGTGTTGCGGATGGAATTGTTGATCTCGTTGGTATGTCGTCTTCCTTCCGTCTGCAGAGTAGCGTGTTAACCCAGCATTAGAATCCGGAGAGACGATGAAGGCAGCTGGTCTAGAAGCCATCGACACAGTCGTGTCCACAAAGGCTATCCTAATCAAGTCAAAGAACCCTTCCAACAAGGCATTGGTCGATCTGATAGCCTCAAGAATACAGGGTGTTATTTGTAAGTTCCCACCCCCCAAGTGTTTCCAGGACTAGTCTCTAACTATCATTCCAGCCGCGAAACAATACGTTCTATGCCAATACAACGTCGAGCGCAAGAACCTCGACGCCGTCACCAAGGTCACCCCCGGCCGCCGCGCCGCCACCATCAACGCACTAGAAGAGGAGGGCTGGGTTGCCGTGAGCTCGATGGTGGAGAAGAAGAGGATTGCGACTGTTATGGATGAGCTGTCGAGCCTTGGGGCGGAGGACATCCTGGTGATGGGTATCTTGAACACACGTACGTAGTGATGTGGCGTTTATGAAGCATTTTATCGGATAAAAACGGGCATACTAGGCTGAGGATCTGAAATGCCATTATACTAAAACTGGAATAATTTGATTGAATTATGTGTCTAATAGGCACTTGCCTCTTTGCCCGTGTTATGCCGTTTATTATTTTAGGGACGCCAAGGCCGGATGTGATTTACCACTTCCTATTTAGTGAACGAGATGTGTGAGAAGTAGGGAAGATCTATAGAACCCAGATCCGCATTGTTTTTTTTCCATAATATAAGGGCCAGCCCACCTAGCACTAGACATATTACCCTAAATTTTGATCAATAATGTTAGTCACTTCAATATGTTCTCGATCTAGAGATGCTCCCACTGGACAACTAAGAAGGGGGTTATTAGTGCTGATGAAGCAGTCCAAGTGCCAACTATGCTCATAAATATACATGAATTCAAAAATGATGATATTAGCGGGAAAGCATATTTTATATTAATTTAGATATCTAGTCGTAAATAATGATAGTGGCGCTAAGTTTCGACATATTATTGATGAATAATATACTTTAATTTTCACTCAATCAAATTTATTCAAACAAATATTCAATTGCATATAACATCCCACCCCCATTACCCCATCGCCAAATACATAAAATATAAAAATGACCCCCAATGCACATATTCCCTCACCCACGAAAAAAATACGAACCCATCAATCACGTCGTTTCCTCTACCGTACTTCCTTTTCCCGTCCTCCCTCTGAGAAACCACCCCCCTCACCATGTCACCTACCCCTTGCTCCCATCCTCAACCAGCAATATCTGCATTCTCCCATCCCACCAGAATTTTACTATTATTATTAAAATATGCTCTTAAAATAACCTCAGACAAAATCCTCCCCACAGCCATAAAAAAATGGTGGGGCACTCAACAAATGCACAGCCTTGTATGACGTATACGCGTCAACAAGCCCCCATCACACGTCAGCCTCGTCGTATCGAAGTCGTCGTATAAACAACAACGAAGCGCTCGATGTGATCGTGAGAGGGGATTATATATTAATGTTACGATAGTAATTATTTTTCCTGTCTATATAGCTACGACATTTAATTACAAGGGCGACGACTCGCGCAAATTGGTATAATGTCAGCATCACCGTCTTCCTCACCACCCACGCAACAACGCCGGACGGTATCATCATCACCACAGCAGCAGGAATCCTCACTGTCGCGGGTTCGTACATACCATCTCCCACCCCACAACTTTTTTAATTATGCAGTAACAAAACTAACACCCCCCAGCTCGTCATTGCGCCTCTAACATTCCTCTCCTTCCTCCTCTCTCTCTTCCTCATCGACACCTACAGCACCTCCTCCCGGCGACGGGACCACGCCCGACACCAAGCTGGGGGATGGCTAAGCACACTTCTATGGAGGCCGAAAGCGGAATCGCCGTATGCGTATGTGGGAAGTCCCGGGAAGGGCGGAACGGAAGGGGAGAGCGAGGAATGGGTGTGGCATACTAAGCAAAGGAAGATGCTGAGGATGGAGATTGTGGATGCGTTTGAGTTGCGGAGATGGGTCATGGCTGCTCTTGGGGTTATGGTGGTGGTTTTGGGGGGAGCTGGGTGGTGGGTTGGATGGTGGATTTGGGGATGGTTGCAGTGGTGAGAGGAGGGAGAGAGGGTTGTATGAGGGGATTGGATATGGATATGGATGGTTTTTTGGGAAACAGCGTTGGGGGAGTATGGCGAGAGGCATTTTGGAGTTTGAAGGGTGTGTTGATTGGGTTTTTGTGGAGTTTTGAGAGGTTAGTGGAGGTGTGGAAGGTGTATTTTGTAGGGCACCAGTAAGCCGTAACACTGCGACGGCTGGTAGATTTCTGATATTAAGCGAGCTTGACGAAAAGCCATAAACGTAAAAGCTAATATATTCTTTTCGTGCTGTGGTTGTCCCCCAGATATATCTGTGACGAGAGGGTTTTGGGCACACCTGATTCGAGACGAGAGAAAGTAATGTTTCGACAGACGAGCGAAGGGGAAAAAAAACCACTCCCGTATTTTGAGGTTGCTGGTCGGAAATGGCTAAGAGAACGAAGAATCTGACTTTTGACTAGATTAGTTAGGGCATTGGGGAGAAGGAAGCAAAGGTTTGGTTAGATTAACTTCGACAAAACGTGACAAAGGGGTCTCTAATGTTGCGGTTGCGCCTTGAGCACAACAGCGAAAGGGAAATTTGATCAGATTAGCTGTAAGGAGAGGGAAAGAGCTTCTCATGTCGAGGTTTCTCCTTGAGAAAAGGAGTAGCTTCAACACATTGTTGAGAGAGAACTTCTCACATGCAAAGGATTTCTTTTGGCCAGCTCTAGCTCCATCACACTGGCGAGAGAAAAATGTCCTTACTCCATGGTGGTTGCCTCCTCGTATATGGCCAAGAAGCACTTTTCTTGGCTAGGTCAGCCTCGCACCAACGAGGGCGTTAGAAGGCTGTAGGAACCATTGCCCCTTCTCACCTTCTTATGTCAGGGCCGACTGTTTCCTCAACCACATGCAAGACACCACCTTTATATGCCCGGTGTCGCTGATCACCTCTCAAGATCACATCATCCCATCTGACCCGATTCTTCATCCCCCCAGCACCCTGTCTCTATCTCTTTCCCGGGAACCATCATCGGTAATGGGCGGCCTACCTGCATCTGGATGCACAGCGGTATCTCCTTCAGGGGCCAAATTAATATCCGATACCCATCCCCCACTGGATGGTGCCGACTTCCGTCTCCCTGCTCGAACATGCACTTTGAGACACGTGCAGGGGGTTCACCGGACAACATCCGCACCTGCACCTTCGAACAAGGGCCTATTCCTTCTATTGATTCTAGAAGGCCTTGAGATGTCACGCAACCCCACGAGGTTGACACTCGCTTTCCAATAGTCGCGAGATGGAGGGGAAGGCGCATGTTGGGAGCCACTTTTTGAGGTTACTGAGACATGATGAGGGGAGTTGGAGAGGATAGTACGACGGCGCTAAGGCAGCTATTGACTATCACGCAAAGATGATGCTGAGATTCTTGCGGCCTCGAGTCCAACCAGCGGTCTCCTCAGCCGTGCATATTTCGGTAGTAACGAACTGCAGCACATACGTATGAGCATGTCGCGTCAAGTTACGAGTTGAGAGAGAGATGAACTACTCTTGATGATGAAAGAGTTGCATCAGCCACTGGAAGCCACACGTGTGGAGGAGATGTCGTTGAAAGGCAGCCAACCACCATCGAGGAGATACACACGTGTGCTCTAGCCGCTGTATCGCGCCTGGGATTGCCGATCTAGGGGCGCATAGGCCCTGGGCTAGTGGAGGTAGAAAGTCTATCTTGGCGCGCATGGCGCCCTTGGCGTTTATATTGAGCTAACGGGACGCGGCTGAGAAGTGGAGGTGTGGCGGGGACTAAGTTTACCTACCCCCCATGACATCGAAGGAGGGGGGGAGATCTAAGAGAGTATATTCATGTCTGTTTTGGGGAAGATGAAACGTTGTCTTGACGCTGATAGCTGCGGGTTTTGGGGGTGGGACAAGGGGATCTTTGGCCTTGCGTCTTGAAATCCTGGAGTCGCCAGCCTTGCTTGCTCCATCGTACAGGTGTCTCAGTTGAGCGTCACAATAAGGAAGTAATATAGATATGTAATTACAGATATAGAAGTCTATTGATTGCGGCGGCTAGAGCTCCAAATCACAACAAGCTACTTACAGGTGCATCCACCTCATATCTATCCGAAAGAATTTCTCATATTTCCCCGTAACAAACCAACCGCCCCATCAACTAACAGTCTCTCATTCATGCTGAAAATGGATGGCCTTACTCAGAGCTTAGAGTACAACGCCAACACATACGACTCGAGATTCCCCATATATACACCGAGAGGTTGAGGCACCTCCAAAACACCGTCTAACCCACACGTGGGTTCAACAACATCTATCATCCGTTATGCCATGATGCCAATCTTTGTGCCAAGCAGTCACGTCTATCTTGGCATCGGCGGGCTTGCAGCAATTATTATTCCCGGAACAGTCTCTCCCCTGCTGCTTCCCTGCTCTTTCCTTGTCCACCCCACGATTCCTTGGCGGTGATAAGATCAGGGGACTACGTCCTCAACATTGCGTAGTGGAAGAAAATTGTAAATTGTACATTGTTTATTATCCACTATCCACCATCCATCGTTCCTTCTAGAGGTATCGCACTATCTATGTTCTACAGATAGGGCCATATTTGTCAAGTTCTTGGCCTCCCAATAGTCCCCCAATCATTCCATTTGGAACCGCTAAAAACTACTAGCTTTATCATCTTCACACCATCAGTTTGGAACTATTGTGCCGATATTACGCCTTTTCTACACGAGATCGCATTTCTAAGCGCTTAGTTGGCAGTTGCACTTGAGTAATTCGAGTAATTCGAGTAATCCCTCCCATGCATCCTTTACCAGCTTGTCACCCATAGGCATGTGCTATATTATCAATACGGCATAGACGACTTGGCTGCTGCACTTGAGTCAGACCTATGATCCACCGACTGGTTGTCTCCCAACCGATTCAGTACCTTCCACCTAACAATTCCACTATGTTTCCTCCATTACGCCTATATTGCCTCTATTGCACCTACTCTGTAAATTTACACCTCAATTGCACATCATATACTGTATTACGCGACTCCCCCCCGCCTCATGCCGCCCTCATGCCGCCCCATGTGCAGCGTCTACCCGCGTTGAGGCTAGTCTTGGCTATCAAATGCTCCGCACGCGTACCCTTCCCTTCTGTAGAAAATTTGACTGTCAACCTAAATTTGTTCTGGTGGATCCATGGTGGATGGGGAGAGGGGAGATATGGATCCTGTTACGCGGGATCCACCCATGATCGATCCTGGCTTTGCCACTACTGTACCCAGGTGTTAGAGTGTAATACACCTGCATCATGCATGATACCCATACTGGACCATGTATCTATTCGAGTGTTACGCTACTAGTTACTATGGTATCCATTACAGCTCGAAAAAATTACACCCCTCCTCCTCCTCCTACCCCCCAGTTCATACCCGTGGTGTGGAACGGTTTGTTCCAATGCTATGGATATCATATATAAGTATGCTTCACTCGTCCTCTTCCTGAATCTCTGTCCAACCTCACAACAAACGACGACAATCCCTCATCCTCGGGGCCGCTTCATAGGGACTTTTCTCTCATAGAAGCTGTATACAGCCCAGTAGTCGCCATGCTTCACCAATTTGACTATGTCTTCGCTATTGCGATGATCTTTGGCTTCCTCGATGCCTTCATGATCGGTATGCTACCCTGCCTTCTCGCCGGCGAGTCTTATCATTTTTTCCAATGTGATACCAACGTTCAATGATAGGTGCCAACGATGTCGCCAACTCTTGGGCTACATCTGTGTCGTCGCGGTCTATAACCCTGAAACAGGCTATGTACTTGGCTACAATTATGGAATTCGCAGGTGCTATCGGTGTCGGAGGTCGCGTTGCCGACACCATTCGTACCAAGATTGTGGACATCAAGTACTTCGAGAAGGACCCGGCCGTTCTCATGCTCGGAATGACCTGTGCCCTTGTCGGATCCTCCATCTACCTGTCCATTGCTACCCGTCTTGGTATGCCCGTCTCCACGACCCACTCCATCATGGGTGGTGTTATTGGAATGGGTATCGCGACTGTTGGAGCAAGCAACGTCAACTGGGGCTGGAAGGGTGTTGCCCAGGTGTTCGCCGCCTGGGCCATCGCCCCCGGAATTTCTGGAATCTTCGGTGCCATTATCTTCACTATCACCAAGTATGGTGTTCTGAAGCGCGAGAACCCGGTCAGGGCCGCATTCTTCATGGTACCGATCTACTTCGGCTTCACCACTGCTATCCTGACCAGTACGTTCATCATTCCCCTGGAGTGCACCGGCAGATACTAATTAGCTATACAGTGCTTATCGTTTGGAAGGGTGCCACTACTATCAAGAACCCCAGCACTGCTCTCATTCTTGGCTGCATCTTCGGTGTTGGCGGTGGAGTCGCGCTTCTCACTGTCATTTTCCTCCTTCCTTACCTTTACCGCCTTCTCGTCAAGGAGGATTGGCAGCTCAATTGGTACAGCGTATTTTTAGGCCCTCTCCTCCTTAGGCGTGGTGACGTCCCCCCAAAGCCAGAGAACCACAGTATTGTCACGGACTACTACCAGACCATCAACTACGAACGGGCCAAGAATGATGGATCTGCTGGCACTGAATCCGCAACTGAGACCGCTGTGGATGTTGAGAAGACCGCTGAGGACGTTGAGAAGAACGGCAGCAAGACTGGCAGCATCCAGAAGAACGTTAATCTTCCTACTGACGTGGATGCCGAGGAGAAGTCAACAAAGAACCCCCTCCTGATCATCAAGAAGCTTCTTTTCAGGGGTGTCGAAATGGATGTTGTATCCCACCAGTCCAAGAGCACATCTGCCCTTGTCGGTGACCTGAAGTCTGTCCATGACGCTGCCACCCACTACGATAACAAGGCCGAGCACACCTACTCCTTCCTCCAAGTTCTCACCGCCTGTACCGCCTCTTTCGCCCACGGCGCCAACGATGTTGCCAAGTAAGTCCCCCCAACCCCCCACCCCCAAAGAACCCCAAACTAACAACCCCCTAGCGCCGTCGGCCCCCTCACCACCGTCTACACCATCTGGATCAGCACCAAAAACGAGCTCGAGAAGTCCTCCGACGTTCCCATCTGGGTCCTCGCCTACTGCGGCGCCGCCCTCTCCATTGGTCTCTGGTTCTACGGCTACAACATGATGCGCCAACTCGGCAACCGCATCACTCTCCACTCTCCCTCGCGCGGTTTCTCCATGGAGCTCGGTTCCGCCGTCACCGTCGTCATGGCTACGCGTCTCGCTCTCCCCATCTCCACTACGCAGTGTATCTCTGGTGCGACGGTTGGTGTTGGTCTCTGCGCTGGTACGTGGAGGGCTATTAACTGGCGCATGATTGCGTGGATTTACTTTGGATGGATTATCACGCTGCCCTGCACGGGGATTATTTCGGGTTGCTTGACGGGTATTATTATTAATGCCCCGCAGTTTGGGAAGGCTGTTATTATCTCCTAGACGATCATTCTAATTTATCTCGTGTGGTTGAGAGCGCAGTGAGCGCGCATGATGGGGATTTTTGGAGGAATTTGATTTTATTATACCATACCCAGTTATCTTAATAGATTGTATTTGATTTTGAAAAGTATAGCATGCCGTCTAGCTAGATATATTAAATACCCCAATTCTCAACGGATACCAAATTTGCACCGATCCCAATGTGATAACTCTACTCAAAGATCTTAGAAGTGATAAATTCTTTAGAACACTAACCACGCCAATTCCCCTCCATGACCCACCCCCAACGCAACCCCTCCCTCCAAAAACTCAAAATACAGCGCCCCCAATAATAAACAATCTCTCCTCCTCCCTCCGCACCCACTGCACCACACGACTAGCACCCATCAACAGCGCGCCCCTCGCACAATTAGGCCCCGCAACGCAATAAAACTCAAACACAGGCGTCGCCCACGCGAGTGCGATGGACGTCTTGGAGACGCAGTGCAACACTTTAGTATGTGAGGTACGCGCGTGCGAGGCTGAGTGGAGAGTTTGGTAGAGTGTATGGAGTCTGACACATGTTTTAGCCTTTTTTGGGGATTTCTCAGGTGGGGAAAAAGGGAGTATACCGGCGATGAGAGATCAGAGAGTTGAAATGAGGCGCGTAACTGCTTGTGGTAAACTGCACATTTGCGCGGCTCTTATACAGAAAATGCCGCAGCTGGGTTCCAGGGACGATATCAGTTGTTGCGGGACGACCAGCGCGAACGGCATTCTTGATGATGTCTAAGCTGCCGTTTTTCTGGAGCTGGAAGACGACGGCGTCGCGCATTTGTTTGAGGTCATAGAAACTCTCTTTGTCGGTGCTGATGAGGAGGACGGCGATGGCGTCATCGCGGCTGCTGGTGGTGTTTTCGGGGGTTGGGGAGGGGTTGGAAGCCGTGCCGGAGTCGTCAGCGTCTAGGAAAGAGACGTACATGTAGACGTAGCCGGTGTTGTTGAAGCCGGGGAGGCAGAGGGGGATCCAATTCTCGCCGCCAGCGGATCGGATGCTCTTTGCTTCGAAAAGCATGTTGAAGATGAGCTGGAGGTCGCTTGGGTGCAGAGAATGGCGTTTTGGACGCACGACGCTGACGAGGCGGCCTCCGGCTACGATGAGGCCGTAGAGGAGTTTGTCGGTACGGGTTTTGAAGAGGGTGTTGTTGATGACGTGGCGTTGGGATTTGCGGATCTTAAGACACTCTAGGGCGGATAGGAGGGTGGATACGGAGCCTTTGGTGAAGGTGTCGGCGAGGGAGGAGAGAAGGACGTCGGTGCCTTCGAGGGGTCGACGTAGGTCGGTTGAAGGGCGGTTGGTGAAGATTTGGGTGAGACGTGGGAGGGTAAGGGTGGATAGAATTTGCATGTATAAGGCGTCTAGCTGGATGCGGAGTTGCGCCTCGCTCTCACCCAGGCTGCTGATTGCGACGAAATACAGCGGGCCTTGTGCGGAGACGACAAACTTGGTGTCGCCGGCAGTGAAAGATTGAAGGGGGTCCTTGGATTCTTCATAGAATGATATTATCGTTTGAATAACACCGATATAGCCATTGATTAAGTTGACATCGCCATGCCTGCTATATATGGGCTTTCCTGCCGATGAAAATATCATATAATGCTTGAGTTTCGACTTAAACTGTTCCAGAAGTTGCTCCTCGTTGCCCATTTCGCTGTCGACGTCATGTATTTCATCGAATTCTTGCTCGAATAAGGCCAGTTTATCATTTTCCGAATGTTCAATCGTCTCAAACGGGTTGACCGTCTCTGATTGTCCCGCTAGCATTTTCCATGCTGCACTTTGCGCGTTATGTCCCCCTAGTAGACTCTCTAGGTCTCCTCCGGCTCCGGTATGCGTTGTTCCTGTGAATGTCTGCAAGCTTGCATTATCATCTGCTTCATTCCTGCTCTGCGAATCTCCTCTGTGGCTATAGTCCAAAACGGAAGTTCCTGCTGCAGACGGCGATGCCGTGTTATCTATCGACGAGAACGTGCCTCTTGTTCCGTCAGGAAACGACAGCGTCTGGATGTCTATCGAGGATAGCGCAGTGGTTGGTTGAGCTTGGAACTTGGGTCTCGCCGATAATGGTGTCGAGGGCCGCCCCAGTGAATCGATTTGAATCGGCCGAGGCGGTAATCGAGGCGGGGTCTCTTTGGGGCCATTGTTGTCATCGACTATTGCGCCAGTCGCAGCCGCCTCTTTCTTAGTTTCCCCTCCATTGCCATCAGCCTCGTTCAGAGCCACGGAAGCTGTTGCTTCATCTCCCATTGTATTTGGCAAAACAATCCCATTATTCTGCCCACTATACTGCCCAAAGTTTGAAGGTCTAAGTAACGTAAGGAGAGAGTAAGCCGTTGGCGCGTCGACGTCTTGTGTGGTCGTCGATTCCATGTGTCGCAAAATGTGGGGTGGGAACAGCTATCGGTGGCACTTGCCAGGGATTATCCCACGTTACCGTGCCTTGTTCAACGTCAGAGGCTCGCAATAGCGCGGCACAGGGGTAAGGTGGAACTTGCCGCGAGATCTGTATTCAGGCCACGACCACCTCGGCGCTCGATGCCTAGGAAATATTTAGCTACGCACATTTTGAAAACTGATTGCGAATAATTTGTAGCATGCCGGGAAGGCCTGGACGACATTCTTTTCGAAATGGCACTTGACCCCGCCCCAGGGCGCCATCAGACATCCTCCCCAACGAATTCAGGCAGAGCTTCGCCGGTTTCTAGGAAATGGCGGGGTGAAGGTAACGTCTATGGCACGAGAGATGAATACAAATCGGAGCTGACATATATCAATAGAGGAGGCCCTCAGCAAAGACAAAACCTTTCGCAGGTACGCTACCGGCGTCGACCGCTCACTAGCATTGTTCGATAGCCAGCTACAAGAATGGGCGGACTACATCTCTTTTTTGGGAAGGCTATTGAAGGTTCAGCTTANTCGAATATTACAGTTATTCCCTCCAAGGGGATTGTTGCTCGAAGACTGGCCCAATGCCTCAACCCAACGTTGCCCTCGGGGGTGCACCAGAAAGCCATCGAAGTGTACAACTACATATTCTCAACAATTGGCACGGATTCCTTATCGAGGGATTTGTCACTATATTTACCTGGGCTGTCATCGACTTTGTCTTTCGCATCCCTGACGGTACGGTCACCGTTCCTAGACCTTCTCAAAACACACCTTGTACCGCTTGATCCGTTGTCATTGCGCCCAGCACTTAAAGCCATAATCCTGGCTCTTCTCCCAGGGCTTGAAGAGGAGACAAGTGAAGATTTCGATCAGACACTAAAGCTTCTTAATGACTTTAAGGCAGCTGTGCGACCAAAGGGCAGCGAAGATGGCCACGAAAACACCATTGGAGACGAATACTTTTGGCAATGCTTTTTCTTAGCATCGATTACCGGAGCAAATCGCAGGCTGGGTGCTTTGGCATATCTTGTTCGAAGCCTGCCAAAACTCGAGGCTCGATCACGAAGCGGTTCGGTAGCCACTCTTGATAAACAATCGGCGAACGGAACAGAGATAATCACCACGCCCGAGCCTGGCCTCCTTCTGCGATGCTTTGCAGCAGGGCTAAAAGATGATCAGCTGCTCATACAACGCGGGTATCTAGATTTGTTGGTTACCCATCTACCTTTGCATGCCACAGTCTTTCAAAGTCGGGTCAAATCCGATGATTTAGAGCTTCTTATGACAGCCGCCTCTGGCGTTGTAGCTCGCCGAGATATGAGTTTAAACAGGCGCTTATGGAGTTGGCTCTTGGGTCCTGAACCTATCGCAGGCACAGAGGTGGAAAGCGGACCGGATGCGGCTTCAGAAACCTCCCGTGATCGCGCGTTATCCATAAGTGCAACACGGACAAGCTACTTTGAAGAGTTTGGCCTGCAACCATTGACACAAGCCATCCTGAAAATGATCGCTCGGGATCATCTCGCGCCAGCGGAAAGAGCCCGTCCTTTCAAAATATGTTTATCGTTAATGGACCGATGGGAGATTGGAGGGCTCGTCGTACCGGAAGTATTTCTACCGGTGGTTGGTAGTGTAAGGAGATACCAATCACAGAGTACTTCGGCTGCAGATTTCAATGAAGTTCTACGAAGCGCCAGCGTCTTCTTCGACGGGGTGGAAAGTGGCCTAATATGGAGCGAAATCACAGGATTGATTGCTGGGGCCGTGGGCTCGAATAAGGCATCGAATGACGTGAAACTGGACAAGCTTAGTCTCGTGAGGTTTATCCTCACGAACTTTAATGTAAGGGAAGAAGAGATGCTTTTGGTCCATGCACCTATCACAGCGTTGACCCTTCTGGCGATGCTGGATGAGACTGCGTCAAAAGAGGTTGATTCTGTTGAAGTGAAAACATTTGCGACAAATATTGTTCTTGACTTGGTAGGCCTAATACCGGAAAGGGCTTTCGCCTCAACCATATCGACCGAGCTGTCAGGATCAGAACGTCGCCAGCCTTCACTATCCATCGACAACAAATCCATCATGGAAAAAGTGCGCCACTTCTATGTTCATGACCAAGGCAACCTTGATGTCTCTCCGCCGCCATTTTCTTCTCAAGAATTCTCTGAGCTACTCCTCCGCGAAGCTGTCAGACTAACTAGCCGAAGCTTGAGCATTGCGATATCAAGTGCTGATATCGCCGTCAAGGTTCGGCTCCTAGTCGCACTTATCACAACAGCTCCTGTTGCCAAGTCTTTAGATGTTACCGAACTTATTTCTGCAATCCACGAGAAACTTTCAGTATTCCCGCCGCCCCAATTTTCTGTTTTTTCGTCCATTGTTGTTATTGTTACGGCTTTATACCCACGGTACTTGAAGCCGGAGCAAATCTCCGACTTGGTTGACCCGCTAGTTCGGCTAGCATGGTCATATCTCTCACCGTCATGCCCGAAATACCATGTGGAAGCTGTGAGAAACCTTTGGCACCTTCAGACTTGCCTAGGCGATGCAAATCGCGGAATCGAAGCCTCATTATGTCGCCTAATAGTGGAACATGATGTTACGGGGACGTTTACAAGCCGAAATGCCGACCCTGGCCGGAGGTTCGCTGTCCTATGGACCCATACTCTCCATGATAATGCAGTCAATACCGAACGGAGAGCATCAAAGCCTTTGAAAAGTGATAGCAATTCGGTGGCACTAGCACCAAGTACCGGTGACTATGAAATTATGCTCTGCCGGCCACTTTTCCTTCTGCTTGATGCTCTTTCGGATGAGAGGACTCAGCTCTTCACGTCTGTTAGGATTTGGATCCAGAATCTTCCCGGAATTGAGAAGTAAGTAGCAATGATTGTTACCTAATAGTCTACTAACTAACTCTATTTCAATAGGATATTCCACTTATTTGTCTCAAAATTTGCTGGATTTAACTTCTTACAGCCTACAGAAATCCAAAGTAACGCAGGTACCGAAAAGTCTGCATTGAAATATAGTACAGATGATGATATTGACAACTGCCTCTATTATCTGCGGACCTTCCTGAACATCTTGCGTTGGTCCACAATGGGCACCTGGGGAACCCTTGCCAATAGCAAAGTTTCAATTCCAAAGAGTGACGAAGCTTTTGATTTGACGGGTAATTCCACTCCGCCCCAAACTTTCTAGCATGTTTTAACACGCCACAGGGGCCCACGAAGGCGATGTTCCGCTCCAGGAATTCTTTCTGGAAGTGTGCTTGCGAGCAATAGGTGGGATGCATAACCCAGAAGAACCTCAACTCGACCCATCTATTAGCCAGCTACACCAGGCGGCATTGGCAGTTCTACATCAGATTTTAGCGAACCCATTCTCATCAAATCTCACTGATCTCAACTTAGAAGTTGATCTTATTAGCAAATTGAAACGATCGTTGGCAGATCCGGATCCTTTCTTACAGGCTTCCCTGTTGGATGTTGTCCTGGCCTCCTTAAAACTCAAGAAAGAATCACCCATCAGTCCGCCTATGTCGCCGAAGCTTGAACATCGCTCACTATCACCAGAGTCAAATCGCGGCGTTGTTCTATCTGAGGCAGTTACTCATACTGAAATGTCGCCTGAGAGCCGATCTCCGCCGCCAAATGCATTGCTTGACTGTTTGCAAGCAGCATTCGTATCGCCGAATAGCCGCCCTGTTTTAGATAATTGGATTGTGTTTCTCTCTGAGTGCATAAATCTATATTCCGACACAATATTCCAGGTGCTCATCCCCCTGGTCGAAACATTTTGCAGCCAAATTTCTCAGACATTTGAATCTCTACGGAAAACATTCCAAGGCTACGATGGCAGCATAAAATCCAACTCAGCGCCAGAAGCTACCTTGATATCATTTCTCAACGGACTAGAACTTGTCCTTGCTCGTGGTCACGAGCGGCTGCTCAAGGATGAGGCTCGAGCCCCGACAGTGAAGAGTCCAGACCAGCCTCAGGGTTTCTTCGGCAATATGGTTTCGGGAGTTTTTGCAACGGAAACACACCATTCAAGAACCCAGACCGCCAACAGTAGGCTTACTGTTCTTTTATCGTTTCAAGATGCTGTCAGGATATGTTTCAAGATTTGGTCCTGGGGTGGACGGGGCAGAGATGATTTTAGTCCAGATGCTGACTCGGTTGCATCTTTCGGTTATACCTCTCTGCGGATGCGAAATCGTGCAAGAAGATTGCTAGAACATCTTTTCCACGCCGAGCCATTGGAATGTCTGGAGACCGTAGTCGAAATTTGGCAGAAGGCTTCAATCGGGAGTAACACACAGTACACTGCAGTTTTCCATCTGCTCCACGTCCTTGATGGAAGTAGGCCCAAACACACCATACCAGCAATATTCGATGCTATATATAGTCGAACCAATCCGGGCGTATTAGATGCGTCCCGAAAGTCCACATTGACGTC
Organism: Pseudogymnoascus pannorum; assembly: GCA_001630605.1. Lineage (NCBI taxonomy): Eukaryota > Fungi > Ascomycota > Leotiomycetes > Thelebolales > Thelebolaceae > Pseudogymnoascus > Pseudogymnoascus pannorum. The sequence goes on from LNAS01000150.1 coordinate 92,420, forward strand.
CACATTACTTGACACGGAACTCGTCGTGTTCTTGGTTGATTACACCAGCTCTGTGGAAGATGACGCCATGGATGAGATCTGGACTGATTGCATGACATTCTTGAAGGATATCCTTGCGAATCCATTCCCGCATCGCCAGATATTACCTGGGCTTCTTGAATTTACTTCTGTTCTGGGAGAGAAGGTGGATAATACCAACTTTGGAGAGCAGCGTAAAATGCGCAAGGACCTCGCCGTAAGTGGTGTTAACCTCTCCATGAAGTATGCGCATACTGATATTTATACAGGACCTATTCTTGAGACTTCTAACTGCGACCTTTACGACCAACCCAATAGGCTATTCTATGAGTACTTCGCAGCAGCCACCTGCCGAAAAGCTTTCCGAGGTTTCGTCTTCGTCAAACTTAAAGCGGAGAGCCGAAGACGTCGTTGAAATCCTTGCCACTATTATTCCAAATTTGCCCAAGATTTTGGTTGAGCCGGAAAGAGTTCTAGTGGCTGCCAATACGATATCGACTAGTGTTATTGGGCCGACAATCCGGTCGAAAGCGTATCCTGAGAACGTTTCAGTAAGCTTATTGACTCTGCTGTACCAGCTCTCAAGACTGCCAAATACCCAAAAAGTGTGGAAGAGAGATTTAGGAGACGCATTCAACGACCCTCGTTTTTTTGCAAATCCGCCAAGTCTATATACGAGTCACTGGATGGCCCTTATCCGTCAATGGGCCATCACCGACAAAGAGCGCATGCCAGAGCTTCTTTCTCGCATTACTCCGCCCACAACAGCGGGTATTGTATTTGGGGTCGGTGCTACTAGTGCCCGCCTCGAAGCCGATCGGAAGACACAACTCAACCTTCGCCGCATTGCCACGCTTATACTATCCGTCCCGGACGATACTTTTGTATCATCCCTAACTGAAATCAACGACAAGATTGTTGAGCTCCTCACCGCCACCACAACTTCGTCGCCCTCCTCTACTACTAGAGCAGAGATATACATTCTTCTCCGTGTTTTAGTACTGAAGACTAGTCCGATTCATCTCGCATTCATGTGGCCTACTGTCAATGCTGAGCTAGAAGCTGCGATCTCCTCCGTCATAGCACCCGACCATAGCGGGCCGGCAGATACCTGGAACAACCTCAGCATCCTACAAGCATGCAAACTGCTCGACATGCTGCTGTGTGTTGCCCCAGACGATTTCCAATTACATGAATGGCTTTTCATCACGGACACCATTGACGCTGTCTATCGACCTAGCTCGTCAAGCTACCAGCCAGCAGCATTGATTGATCAGCTGGCTGAGGAACTCGGGTCCGCTGCTCTTTCCGCTGCATTCGAGGGCACAAGCGTGGCCCCTGAGGACACAAAAGACAAATCCATGCGGCGGCCACTTATTGGCCCTGGCCGAGTAGAAACACGAGGGGTTAACCTAGAGAGGAGGGACGAGTTGGTCGCGAAAGTGCTGAGGCCATTTTTTAGTCAACTCAGCATTTGGGCGTTTGAGACGGTGTATGAAATGGGAGGTGTGGAGTGGGAGGAATGTAGGAGGCAGGTATTGGATGATTTGTTTGATGAGGGCGCGGTTGTAAAGGCGTTGTAAGGAGATTATACGCTAGGAAATCATATCAGGCTTATATTACGTGTAAATAGATAATTCAAAATACAGTTCAACTGCAAGTACGGTCACAAATCCCAACGACACAGTAATACCCATTTGAACGTAATGGGTATCGATTTGCACTAATTATCTCCCAAAATGACATCTAATTAGCATCCGTTTTATCCTCCTTTTCCTCTTTCTCGGTTTCCTTTGCCTTCCCGCCCTTCGGCGGCCCTCCTTTAGGCGGGCCTGTCATAACAGCCTTCGGAGGACCTCCACTCTTAGGCGGCGGGGGTGGCGGAGTACCAGTAGATTTTGCACTCGGAACGTAGTCTAACTCTCTGCTCTTCTGTTCACCCTCCATAAAATAGTCGTCTAACTTCCCTCCTTTCAATTGTACTGTTTTATCATGTCCGCGTCCCCCGTGTTTCCTATGCGCCTTGTCTGACGAAGCTGCAGGCGGCGGAGCCGCCCCAGTAAGTTGTGCGGGGATAAGGAACTCTGAGGGAGCGGCTGTGATAACTGGGGCGCCTGTGCTCGCTAGAGCAGCTGCCCTTGACTCCTCGTTCGAGAATCGCGCTGGCTCGCCATCGAAGAGCATCGATCCTGGTTCCGCAACGGGCTCACTGAGCGGTGCAGGTATCCGATGCAGAGCGCCATATCCAAGCACACAGCCTAGTGCACCCTCTCCGCCCCAGTCTCGGCTCGGTTGGATGGTGACTTCGCGCGTGACGTCGTATTCATTGTTGTAGACGTACAGCCTGAGAGGGCGGCCGATGTGGTCCTCTACCAACTCGCCGAGGCCGGCTTCGCCATGCAGGATCCCCTCTGGCGTGCCGAGGATGTAGTCGCTGTAGGGGAGGAGGCCGGCGAGATCGGCTGGGGAGTTGGCGGGGACGTCGAGGATGTGCCAGATTGTTGCGACGGTAGAAAGGGGCGCGTGTTGGAGGGATATGCCGAGGGTGGGGTTGTCCTGGGGGATAGGGATGTGTAAGGTTCGTGTCCGTTGGCCCTGGAGTAACAACGCGTTAGTTAGGCTTATGAGAGCCATGGAGAAGGGAGGAGGGAGGAGGGAGGCGTTACTTTTGCACTCCAGAGTCCAAGTGTGACAGTACCCCCAGCACAGTTGCGGACTTCTTGGGCGAAAAGACTGGGGTCTGAGTCCTCCTATTTCTTAATTAGAGACTGCCTACTGGTACTTTTGAGTGAAACCATACAATCATACGCCCATTGATTCCAACTATAAAATCAAACCAAGGCTCAATTGGAAGGTCGACATTCTTATTCCGTAGGACCTGGAAACCGAACGCATTGTAGGTGGACGTTTGAGCTGGCGCGTCGGAATCGAGCCTTGATATGAAGCGGTTTAAAGCGTTAAACATCTTGGTTCCGGCTGCATGAAATTGTATTATTTAGAGATATTGGAATCCAGCAATCTTTGTCAGTGGCTTCAGATATGGAGATGTGTCACTGGTGGTGTTTATGGTTTATGGAGCTCTGGCCTCACTTAGAACCAGGTACGTACTGTATCATGTTTCGTCATTGGCTAAATTTACAACTTTGAGCCTTGGCGCGCAGCCTTGTGCCTACCACGCTAAATAACCTCAGCCCTGTCAACTTGTCATAAGAATAATTTTTATATTTTACAACGAAGCTGGGCAAAATAAAACGTGGAACTACTTGGCGACAACTTGTGATATATTTTACCCCTACAATCTAGCTTGCTTACTTCAGCCGCCACTTGTGTCCACTTCCATGAATTTGGCAGAGTCCCTCAAACTCTAAGTGCGGGGCTCCCACCACCATAACTGAACTTGGCTTCGCACCAGCCGATCCATCGACATAACTTGGCGACAAATATTGGTGAAGGTTATTCAGACAGTGAGCCCCAAGAAATATTGTCTTATCACGGCCAGAGGCTCGTTGGGTCTAATGGCGTCCAACCCGCAGACGTTTCAATCGTTCGGCCGTCCACTGGCAAATTCATCGAACTTTTTTTCACAGAGGGACACTGAACATCAACTCTACGGCCTATTCTCTGACCTGAACCTTAACGGCGAGCATCGCAAACAACAAACCTCTACACATTCTCCATTTACTGCTGTCCCTTCTGAAGACATTGAACTGAACGACGTACGACTCACTGAGAAAAGGCTCACAACAAAGCAATTGCGCAAGCAACGCGAAGCAGAACAGGCTGCGAAAACTCCAAAGAAACCGAAAACTTTAGCATCCAAAGCCAAGAAGCAAAATAGGATCAAAATCAGATTTGAGAGACGAAAGAGCCAAAAGGATAGACTGGAGGCGATCAACCGCGACCCGAAGTTGGTAGAGCAAAGGATACAAGCCCTAAAGCAGCTCCACGCATGTGCTCAAGATTTACACAACGCCAACGAAAACAAAGTCGCCCTTAAGCAGGCACTGCAAAACCTCACAGAGGCACTAGCATCGCATACGGAGAAAACTTCAACGGAGTTATACGCCGAGTTGTGCCAGACCAATAATCAAAAAAGTGCCGAAGTCTTAATTGGAGGAAATACCAACGATAGCAAAGGTGCTGAGAAATCTTTCAGGGACTTTGTCAATAACTTGGAGAAGCCAGTTCCATCATCAGACCCTGCTCCCAGCTCCCGAGGGAAGAAAACCGCTAGAGTAAAAGAGGTGCCTGTCAACATCGCCCAGCCAGCATTTAAGCTGCTCGCCCCATCGAGGGACCAGAAGATCAGAAACGCCCAGAACTGGAAAAGGGCCAAGCCACTTATTATCGATCTCACCAAGGCCATCGAAAGAAGTGATTTTGGCATTGCCAAGTCATACGCCGCAGCGCGCGTTCCAATCAAGAAGTTAGCTGAAGGTCTCGAGAGGGATTATAGCGACGTTATATCAGAGGTTATCCCGTCATTTACCAGAGATAAGATTGCGTATTTTGAACGACCTTTCGTCACCTTGGAGGCACACCAATTACCGCCTTCTACTCCTAGCATCACAGCCAATGGAGGACTCGACCAATCAATGTCAACCTGAGATGGACGACCTACAACAGAGCTACATTGATGAATTTGGGCTTACGAATGAGTGCCATCACTATGAGAGCTTAGCGGAAGTGCCATGGGATGTCCAAAAATACTGGCAGCAGCGATACAGCATATTCTCATTATATGATGAAGGGGTGTACATGACAGACGACGCATGGTTTGGGATAACCCCAGAGCCGGTTGCTATGCAGGTAGCTTCAGACATGGCAACCTCAATAGATCCCTCGAAAACTACAGTAGTTGACATCTTCGCTGGTGCAGGGGGTAATTCTATTGCCTTTGCTCGGTCAGGTCGCTGGGAGAAGGTCATTGCCATAGAGAAGGATCCTTCTGTAATCGCTTGTGCCAAAAACAACGCTGCAATTTACGGTGTTGCAGACAAAATTATTTGGATCAACGACGATTGCTTTGACTTTGTTGGCAAGAACGGGAACATCGACTTCATGACTTCCACCATCTTCGCCAGTCCGCCTTGGGGCGGCCCAGGCTACCGGGGCGACCAAATATTCAATCTCGATACCATGCAGCCTTACTCTGCCAAGCAGATCCACGAGATGTGCAAGTTAACTGAGTGTGCCTTATTTTTGCCAAGGACATCCGATTTGCGACAGATTGCAAAGCTTGCACCAGAAGGAGACAAGGTTGAAGTTGTCCAGTATTGCATGGAGGGTGCCAGCAAGGCTTTAGTTGCATATATACCTGCCACTACAGGGCAGCTTAATTAATGAAATGAGAAATGAAGTAAAAATATTTGCACATATCGACCCCTCATGACAATGGAATTGCTTTAGGGGCCAACCTACAGTACCAGTGACACCCAGATATGGGGTAAGGGTGGGGAAGTGGGGTAATACGAATTGGTAAACTCTGCCGTGTGGGGTTAGCCGACACAGAACTTTAATATAACTCCTTACTTGTGTTCTCCGCATCGTCGACAACAGCCTGAATACGCAGGATGATCATCAATAGTTGTTCCTGTTGCGAACCCCTCAGTTCATATTGTATTGGATGCGGCTGCTAATAGGACACAATATAGCTCCTCTTGCCTTTTATCCGAAGGCTATACTGGTTTCGATGAGAATCATATGGCGAAATTAGCAGACGGCAGTACTAACGCCAGAGCCATGGCCCATATAAGACAACTCAAGGCGCAATTGAGTGCGACCGTGACCCTTAGATATACTTCAGGACACAGAAGAAGTTTAAGGAATTCTACGTAGTTTGAAAGCTCAAGATGCGTTCAACTTTGGCCTACGTAGCACTTGCGGCGACCTTTGTCCAGCAAGTTGTGGCTGTTCCGGCGGTTGGTCTTCCAGCACACGGAAGCAGAAATGTCCACTGGGTGAATACCTGGGCAACTATGCCACAAATTTGTGAAGTTGCTAATCTTCCTCCTGCTCCATATGTACGTGTCCCGACAACAGTGGTGGTACATTTCTAACTCCTTTTCAGACCCAGTCCGACTCTGTTTTCGTTGATTCGACTGTTCGCAGCACGTTCCAGGTGTCAATCCCTGGGAAAACTGTCCGGCTCAGGTTCACGAACGTATTCGGCACCACAGACTTGCCAATCGATGCAGTTACCATTGCCCTCCCTGATGGTTCAGCAGGAACCCGAGCAATTCAAACTCGGACTCTGCATAATGTCACCTTCAGCGGCAAGACATCGATGGTCATTCCAAATGGTGCTCAAGTAGTCTCCGACCCAATTAACTTTGAGGTGAAGGCCAGACAGGACGTTGCTGTCACATTTTACACGGCAGCTGGCCAGGCCGGAACGACCATCACGGCCCACCCTGGTAGCCGCATCACCAGTTGGTACTCGCAAGGCAACCACGTCACTGCTGCCAACTTGACTGATTCCTCTACTGCGAGCTCTGAACATTGGTACTTCTTGAGCTCCCTCGAAGTTGAAGACCCTCGCGGAAGCACCTTCGCCATCGTGGGTGACAGCATCACCGACGGCCGCGGTAGTACCACCAACGGTAACAACCGCTGGGCCGATCAGCTCTCCCTCCGCCTTTTGAACGACTCGCGCACGGCGCACATCGGCATCGCCAACGAGGCTGCTGGTGGAAACCGCGTGCTTCACGATGGTCTTGGACCTAACGCGCTCAGCCGCATTGACCGGGATGTGCTAGCCCAACCGAATGTCAAGTATGCTATGATTTACGAAGGCATCAATGATATCGGGACGGGCAATTCAACGACTTCCGTGGAAGAGCAACTTGAGACGTCAGACCGCCTGATCTGGGCATACCAGCAGGTGGCGGAGCGGCTTCACACGGCGGGAATCAAAGTGTTCATCGCCACAATCACGCCTTTCAACCAGCCAGCCGACCTGTTCCAACCTGTATGGGATGTGGAGAGAGAAAAGACGAGGCAGCGAGTCAACAAGTGGATCCGCGAGAATAAGGTATTCGATGCGGTCCTGGACTTCGACAAAGTTCTTCGAGACCCGGAGCACCCGAATGTAATGCAGGAGCGGTACAACTTTAATGACTACCTGCATCCTGGTGTGGAGGGTTACCGTGCGCTAGCAAACTCAATCCCACTCTCTTTATTCTGGTAAGGTTGAGGTTTAAAGGTGGCAATGATGAAGTCATACCAGCCGTATGCTTCTTGCATAGAGGAGGCAGCCTCACCGGAATAGCGGGCTCAATATACTGCAATAATATCAAGAAAGTGTCAAGCATGCTTGCTGTGCTTGACAAAGTCTAAGCTTGATCAATGATCCGTGGACAAATGTTTTTGTATGTTTCAAGGGAATACACAGCATCTTATGAGCAACGGCCGCCCAACCCCCGGTAGAGCCCAGATTTAATAAAGGCCTTATTTAATGGCTTGGAATGCATAATAAATGTGACGAAGGATGTGATGCAACAACAAATCTGCCGTACCCCGCATTCTCTATACGGGTACGGCTTGGCAATACGGTTGGACGTGGCTTGACAGCCAAATAGAATTCGATTGTAAATTGCTCTGCCACATAAGCAAGATATTCTTGCAGTACGACGGATTTAACATATTATCCATATCCGGATGTCCGTGGCGTGGCTGGTATTAGTTACTACGGGTGCGTAACAGCCAACTTTGCCCCGCCTCTATCACAAAAAGTAAATACTAGCCTTAGCAGTCAGCTGATTTTAGAACAATATAGTTATAAAGGATTAAACCTTCATCCAATTGTGTTTTCTCCGGGCACTTGTGTTGCTCATTTAGGACTACTCGTGGCGTTGGTTCGGGCTATATCCGGTTTCGGCTAAACGGGGTGACCTACAATAAGCTATGCATCCATGCAAGGAATACAACACGGACTTAGGCTATTAGTACTATAATTTAAGCCTTTGTAACACCACGCAAGGATAGACCTTGTTGCTATGTTTTCGAGCCCAGCAAAGCCAATGGGAACTTTAATGGTGCTGAGATCCGACAGGAGTATTAGGACGATCAGAACCAATGTTGTTAATTGGCAGCAGCCCATTTATTTACACGCTGATATCCAGAATGGTAGTCAAGACCTTATACCGCTGGGCCGTAAGTCATGTTGACCTGGTATTCTATGCTGTCTTCGATTGAAAGCTGTCGTTGGATTAATCGTACGGGCCGTCATGAATAGGTCTACCAGGACCAACCCTTTTCCTTAACTAAACCCAGCTGAAATAAACCGAGAATTTGTTAATTTTAGCATTTCAGAAACTAATACCCAATAATAGTCGGCATATGTCGTCGAACCCTGAGAATATAGACTGCTCCTTGTGAGTTTAGAGAATACCCCATTTGTTCCATTGGGTGGCATTGCCTGCATTTAGCCAGTGCTATTGTCGATCTCGTAACGATTGGACTATGGTCTTTTGTGGAATTCTTCTTCCAGTGTCAATGCAGGGTCCGGGGAACTCGGCTTCTTTAATTCAGCTCTTTTATTCGAATTAGGTTGGACATCGAGGCTAATATCAACGGTCCAACGGATCTTGATGAATTGTTTGTTGTATAAGAGAGTCGGCGTCAACTCAGAACTACCGCATCTTTTTCAGATAGGAATTCTAGTTAGTTTAGTGCTTGCTGCCTTCTTCAATTGATCAAGATGCGCGTGCTACCAGCTCTCGTGCTTGCGGGCTCGGCCGCCGCACAGCAGTCTGTATGGGGCCAGTGTCAGTACTCTTCCAACTTCATGGGACGAACTTAGCTAACTAAAGTAAGGTGGTGGAACAGGATGGACAGGCCCAACAACCTGCGTCTCAGGATCGACTTGCACCGTCTCAAATGCCTGGTACTCTCAGTGTATTCCGGGTGGAAATGGCAACCCTGTAACCACTCCATCGGCAACCACTCCGCCCGCAACTACTCCGCCAGTGAGCACTATGTCCAATCCACCGGCAACTCTGCCCGCGAGTGAGACTACAACAGCAGCCGGTGAAGACCCGTCCACTTGTCCCACAATCCCCGGCAACATCAGCCCCCCATCTGTTGCGACGCTAAACGATCCATTCACGCCCCTCAGTGGCTCCCGAATCACCACCAAGGCCCAGTGGACGTGCCGTCAGGACGAAATCAAGCAGCTCTTCGAGAAGTATGAGCTTGGTACTCTACCACCAAAGCCATCTTCGGTGACCGGCTCCTTCTCGGGCTCAACACTGACCATCAACGTCAGCGAAGGAGGAAAGTCGATTTCTTTTACCGCCTCAATCACTTATCCATCTTCAGGAACTGCTCCATACCCGGCTATCATTGCCATTGGTGGCCTCAGTATTCCAACTCCAGCAGGTGTCGCCGTCATCAACTTTGGCAACGACGACATCGCCGCACAGGCCAGCGGCAGCAGCCGTGGACAAGGAAAGTTCTACACCATTTACGGCGCAGACCATAGTGCCGGAGCCACCACAGCATGGGCATGGGGTGTCAGCCGTCTTATTGATGTTCTCGAGACTCAGGCTACTGCGGCGCGCATTAATGTCAACAAGCTTGGTGTTTCCGGATGCTCCCGGAACGGCAAGGGCGCATTCATCGTTGGTGCTTTGGAGCCCCGCATAGCCCTGACCATCCCACAAGAGTCAGGATCCGGTGGTGCAGCTTGCTGGAGAATCTCTGACGATGTCTTCGCGGCTGGTGGTAACATCCAGACTGCCCACGAAATTGTCGACGAGAATGTATGGTTCTCTCCCAACTTCAACGCCTATGTCAACTCTATCCCGACTGTGCCATTTGACCACCACATGCTTGCAGGCTTAGTCGCTCCCCGCGGTCTGTTTGTCATTGAGAACAACATTGACTGGCTTGGTCCAATGTCTACAACTGGTTGCATGAAAACTGGCCAGCTGATCTACCAAGCACTTGGTGTTGCCGACAACATGGGTTTCTCCGAGACTTCTGAGCATAGCCATTGTTCTTTCCCATCTTCTCAACAAGACGACTTAACTGCATTCGTGCAGAAGTTCCTTTTTGACCAAAGCACCAACACTGCTGTCTCGAAGTCTGACCAAACTTTTGACCAGGCCAAATGGGTTACGTGGAGTGTTCCAACTCTGACCTAAGTTCGACAGAGTATTTCATGTTGCTTTCTATCCATTAGCGGTCGAAAAGGTCAATATTTTCCAAAGTTACGGGGCGTGTAATCCAAACATGTGGTATTGTAGACAGTGGATATTTTATCTTCTTGAACAATTTTATCATGGTTTACCATAATTCAGAAAAACCAGGTGCCGTGATTCTGTATGTTAGATCTGAACCCTGTGAAGTAAGGGAACTTCCGTGAGATATATGTGATAAACAGCAACCATGTAGTGAAAAATTGGTCTCCGACGATATACAGCGCGCCGGACTTATACCTCATTGGCCAAGACCTAAGGCCTTATAGTAGACTTTGGAAGAGTTTCTCCACAGTTTCCCAATAAAGTAGCTTCTTTCATTGTTCTAATAACCGGGTATATCTGCTCAAATTTGTTAATGGGTCTAAAACTGGTTCCATGTGGACGCATGTGTCTCTCCGTTCCACGTAGCTTGGTACTGTGCTCAAGTCAGCCACTCCTTGTCAGCTACACCCAATCCACTCGCTTCTCCTTGGAGATGAAAAGGTAGAGTTCGAATTTGATGCTTTGAAATAAAAATAGTAACAAGCCATTCAGCGATACGCTTATGATGTACAAATACATGTGTTGCGTCTGCTATGTCCCGACTCCAACGGCAAGCCTACCGCCCCAAGCTAGAGCCTTTAAATGACACATATCGTACTAGCATAGACTCGTTCCAAACAGCCTTACATCTTTCAGATGCAATATGACGGTCACAGCGCGAACGCTCACTCATTTTGCGATCTGAGCCATCAACACTTCAGTTGCTTTTTAATCTTCCCTCATATCGTACAAAACCCCCACGCGTAACAATACCCTGCCTATTTTGAAGATTCTTCAGGCTTGTCATTTGAGCCAAACCAAGGTTTGGCATTCTTCCTCTTTGCTTCTTTCCGGTCCGCAAGCTACGAAAGTCAGAAAGGCACACACACACGTGGAAATTGGAAGCGGGCTCCCTACCCATTGCTTTTTGCAGTCTCGATAAGCCCTATACATCAATTACTAAACGTTCCACTCCATTGCTTCACTCCGCCGCATCCACCCGTGAGCAGGCCGAATGCGCTGCCAACTTACTGGAAGTAATCCGAGCACATCTCTTTCTGCCCACCATTCCGGTGCAAACACTTCAAACTCCTCGTAGCCAGATCCTGGCACGGATCAAAGTACTCGCTATACGCCTTCCTACACCATCAGGTCAGTCAGCCGCAGATTTACTCCAGAGGTGGTGGTGGTATGCTGTCCCAATTTACCCTTCGAATTTCCTCTCCGTCTTCTCGTCCCATGGCTGCTCCGGAGTGTCAATCGGCATCGTTTAAAAACGGAGTAATGTATTCTCTTTCTCTCTGTTTCCTGGGTATAAAAAAGCGGTAATATGGGAAAGGAAATGGTGGGTTTAAGATAAGTCCAGCTGTTGATGTCTGGAAGCACGTGCTGCGAAGGCCATTTGGGTCAGTCAGGGCCGTGCAAAATAAAGATCTTATCTAATCTAATCTTATCAGCCCTCCAATATCATAACAATCGTTTAATTTCGAAATCAATGCTGTTAATATTTATTCTTTAGGGTAATAATATATTCGAAACAAGCCTATTTCAATGGATTTTTGTTGAATTGTATTCTTGATTTTAAGTTTACGTAAAATAATATATCACGTACAGGCTCAAAATAACCCAGTCAGATCATTGAAAAGTTCTCCATAGAAACACTCACATTTGCTTCATTCGTAATAAGGGGCAAAAGGTAGGTTAATTGTGTTGGATAAAAGAAAGTCTAGTCGCGCCCTGTCTAATGATATAAATCTCCACTGTCCGTCTCCCCAACCACTACCCATCAATGTCATAGATTTTATAATCTGTGTTCAGACCCCGCTAACTTCTCCGCTACCGTAAATAGCCCCCTGAGCACGAAATCCCATGAATAAAATCCCAATCCCAGTACTATGGCAGCGTCTTTTGAGTAGAAACAAGCTCTATAAAAGCCGGAAGAAGTGCTAGGCAACAGTGTGGTCCGAAATATTTTGAGTGCCTTCCAAAGTTTGCACTTAAGTAGTTTCCAACCGCCATACTGTCATTGCGTAACCCCCATGTCCCAAGCTGAAAAAATATACCGATCACACCAAACGTGGCATACCTCAATATACCTTCCCACCCAGAGCTTGTTGGGCCAGCATATCGAGCGCCGAAGAGTTTCCATATTCTTCGCCAGCAGCCTCCTCAATCATCTCATCGGCCCAATTGAAACCACTACCGTGGTATTCGAAAGTCGGCACAAGATCGGAGAATTTGTTGCCAGCTTCGGAATTTGTTTTGGTTGGTTGAACAGCGAGCGAGGCATCCTCTCCATGAATCTGCATGAGTGCAGCAGCTGCCATGTATTGCTGGGCGTCAACTGTGGTACTGGGTGTATGCGGTGCATCCTTGTTGGCAACGGAGTTGGGAGATTGTGTATTGTTTGTGAGAGAATACGCCTCTAGTGCAGCCTCAATGCTCTGCTTCTTGGCTTTGGGCAAGCTTCTTGCGTGCCGGAAAACTGGAGTTAGACCATATTTAGCAATGAGAGTCGCCTTATCGTCAATAGATTCGGCCTCTTGGCTTCTAACAGATGACGGCGGCGTAAGAGTTGCAGGAGAGGCATCCGTTGTGGCACCAAATAATACGGAAAACCCAGGGGAGCATGGATCAGCTGCAAAACTGACGGCCACATCACTGTCTCTGTAGTGTGCGCTCATCAATTTGTACACCTTGTCTGCTGTAAGTATAGACGAAAACTCGACGCGAAAGCATTCCTGGGCGTCACGGATGACTCCGAGCACGTCTTTCTCTTGGCTGTATCCAGGCTGAACTATCATGTCGAAGATATCTTCGGTGGAGAATACTAATGGAAGCCCTCTAATAGACAGGCAGCGCGTCCAACCTTGTTCGATTTGCTTCATCATGGTGGGGTTGATTGGCCATGTCGGATACGAAGTGATGTGAACTAGGTTGAGAGATTCGCCAGCCATGCTGGATTTCAACTGGCTGGCTCCGGATTCGTCAACGAAAATGATAAACGCAGTCAGATTTCCTGTGATCGAAGCAGTGTTGCATAGAGTTGCAGAGTATAATGGCCCCGTATTGATGTTGTCAAGGATGCTCTTCAGCGACGTTCCCAGAGGGACGTCGATGTGGATAGCTCTATGCCCTTGGGATAGTTCATCCGGCGGGTTGTACGAAATCCCCCAAACAAAATATTCGGAGAGACTGGCGCGAGGATCGAGGATAACATTTTGATGATCAATAGCATTCAACCGCTCCTCTCGTGTTTCCCATATAGTTTTGTTGGCATTGTAGTCTGGGACGTATGAATTTTGGACTGAGGCGTTTCTGGACTGCCTTTGTGGAGTTTCTAGAGGAGACCTGCTGACTGGGTAGCTGGTGCCGGTAACCACGCCTTTGCCGATGAAGTAATTGGGCTCATTGACACGCTCGATGCGAGGAGTAGGAGCAGGCTTTTGTTTTATCTCCTCCATGTACTTCTCATATTCCAATCGGGCATTTTCCTGCTAACAGTTAGTAGATTTTCATAGCTTTAACGGTAGTGAATTTCATACCACTGTGGCTGGGTCCAGCTCAGGCGTGGGATACACCAGCACGGATACCTGGTCATCGTACGGCTCGTACTTGGTGACTGGGACTTCGATTTCCCCAGCCAGCAGCTCATCCAATGACTCAATCATTGCTGGAATGTTGTTAAATTCAGCCATGGAGTTTCCAGTGCCAGCATTTTGAACGGTGGCATCATGGTCGCTCCGTTTTTGGTCTGATTCGACCCCCGGCAGGGCATCTTCAGGAAATTGCTGGCAATGTGCCATTCTTGAGATGAAGTCAGCTTCCGCAGGGTAATATTATCCGGAAGAAAGGTGAGTTTTACTCACCTGATAGTCGTAGGGGTGTTAGAGGATGCAGAATGACTGGAGTATCAAAATATCTTCGACTGGATAGGGATGAACGTCAAGTAAATATTCTGAAGCCTGAAGCCTGAAGATCTTCGCATTGAAAGATAATAATAACGGAGAGCCTCCAACTTGAGTTGGAACTCATTATATAGCTGCCTTAGTCACAGAGGATACTATCGGTAAGAAAAGGCCTAACGGTGACAAGAATACAGGCGAGACGGAGTCTTCTGGGCCCGTATTGCACTTACCTCGCTGCCAATGCGGCAACTCGCTCAGATATCCTTCTCGAAAATGCCAGGTCTGAAAGAATGGAAGAAGGGGTCGGTTCCCTTTGACTAGCAATAGGCCTTTTGGCCAAAAAGAGTGTGAATAGCATCATGGTGAGTTATGCTGGTGTGTAGTTGTATATTTGATGTGAGGAAATGAAATTTAAGTTGATGCCTTCAGTTTTAGTCCAGGTTCATCTACTCAACGAGGAATAAAAACAGTGAGACAATGCCACTCCAAAAGTATTGCTTGTGTTGGAAACAAAATGGTAACATAGAAACAGCTTTCCTTTATCGATTCATATATAGTGTGGAATTCGTGAGAATTGATGCCCCTGGGCAGACCTAAATGTACCGAAAAACTTGATGACGGCAGAGGCAAAGCTAAAGGCAAAAATGCTTGGAAGGAAGCTTATGGATGAAAGCCAATTTCTGGTGGCGTCTCAAGCGTGTTAAAATGTGAAATTTCAATCAGACGTGTGGTCATAAGGGGATGGAGATCAGAAGCATCAAGAATTAATTGAATCTCCCAAGTAAAATGACAATTGTAGCTGACTTAAATTTGAACAACGCACCAGTATAGAATTATACAATACAAGCCTAGCCATAGTATTCCCTAGCCATAGTATTCCCTAGCCATCGTATGTTACCCTTGGCAAGATTTAAACAAGAGGTATATTCCAGGATAGAAACTCGTTAATACAACTCCCCCAGAAGTATTCCACACCAGCCCAATCTCTCCAATGAGTTGCTCCCAAATATCTGCATTAAAGCAACCAATATATGCACCCTGGCCCCAGCCCAAAACGCCCGTCACTGTCCCAAGTACCCCTTTCACCCATCATCTTTCTGTTTCGGTTACATGTGTGCCCAGCAACTTTTTTCAATCCAATCCATAGAAGTCCCATTTAAACACCTCACGTCCTCTCATTTACAAACCACCTCTTCTTTTCCTTCTTCACCTGCGCCGCTGTCATCGGCGTAGTCATCATTGCCGCCTCCTTGCCTGCAGCGCTCTCCCCAAAGCCGCTACCGCCATATGGACCCGTAGGGCCCGAATGGCCTGTAACCCAAGGCGCAGTCGGCGGCCTCATCTCGTAGTTCAGCTCGCGCTTGCGCAAGTACCTCTTGCGGAAGAACGCCGCCGCGATCCAGCCACCAACAATAGCGACAACGATGATAACAATCATGATAACATATTGGTAGTGGGACTCGATCCTGGTTCATATTAGTGGGTGCTCAAAGATGTGTCGCCAATGAGACAGGGGCACTCACCAAGTCTTCTTTTGGGGGGTTGTGACTGTGGTATCATTAGTAGTCGAATCTCCAGAATCGGCGGTCCCTGTCTCTGTAGACCCAGTCGTCCCGCTACCTGTGGTAGTCGGTGTTGTCCCACCCGATGCACATAGCCCGGTGTACCATGTCTGCACAGCTGTTAGGTCGGCTGCGACAGTGCACGCAGCAGCGCACGTGTTCCCAGAGCCAGCCACTCCCACCGAGGTCGTACGAGCGTCTTTGCAGAAGCAGCTGGTGTCCGGGGCGGTTGTTGCTGGCGGAATACAAGAGTATGCCACGTCAAAGAGCGGACCACAGTTTTGAGCGCATGCTGGGAGTTTATCGAATGGTACGATATCGAGGTTGGTCCCGGGCTTCACCGTAGTTTGGAGGGTGGTGAGAGGAAGGGCGAGAAGGAATAATGTCCGTAGTAGTTTCGACATTGTGATTAAATTGCTGGGTATAATATATACGCAGCCGGTAGGTGAGGTATTATGATTTTCGAAGCTGCTGGGTGATTATTTCCGTTCTCCGATCAATCGGACTGTTGGACCCGATCCGGCCGTCAGATGTGTACTACGTTCGCAGCCGACGTTTCCGGTATCGACAATGACGGGTACGGTCCGGCCGTTAGGCGCTGGCGTGGTAGCTGCCCTATAAGACGTTTCGCAATCAACCTCTTGGTCGCGATTGCCTTTTGAGTCTTGTTTGATGTAAGAGTTGCCTTCCGTCGTGATCGTCAGGTTCAATCTCTGGGGGGCGGAGATCAGGTTCGCTTCGCAAATTAAACTCTCAGGTGACGTTTTGAAGCGATTCGTCGATCAGCGATCAGCGGGGCAAAGAGGTGTCAAGTTACGGGAATAAGAGAAATGATGGTGATTTAACAAAAGAGCGACAACAAGAGGGCGTAGAGTGGTTGAAGAAAAGAAGAAGTCGAAAGAGTTGATTATCCGGAGTTGGTATGGTAGGTAGGCTTCCTTCGGCTGTGGTTGGTATGAGCAGAATGACATAAGACACAAGGGACGCTATAACACCAATTTGCGCCCATTTGTTCCGGAAGGAAGGCAAGGGCCAAGATTGTTTGGGTGAGATGAAGAGAAATTATGCGAGTTGGTCCGTGCATGGGTACATTGGTGTCCACATCAATGAAAAGGGGTACGGGTTGCAGAACTGTCACTCAATGTCAACTGTCAAGGGCCGGCCCCACCACGCCACTTGCACTGGCATTCTTTATCATTTCCCAGATCAGGAAAGCATAATATCTATCACGTACAGTGTGCCGTGCGTCGATCTGGAATATTCTATCTGAAATAAATATCGTGAGTTACCGCGTAAAAACGCTCCCAATCCAATAGTCTTTGTGTGGCCCTCTCACGTGATATCCCACACTCCATTTCGCTACCTCCACACCCCGAAATGCGAATTCATACTCTGGATCGTAGGTATCATCGATGCAAAGGTGATGGGATGTTGCCGTCCATCTTCTATCCTTCGCTGGAACCAATCCCTTCGGATCATGCTCATCACCAGTTGTTGGATGAGGACATATCATCTGCAGCTCATGGAACAGGTAGTCAACTGTCTTGTTGTCCGTCTTCACAAACCACACACTTAACTTATCCGTCACATCCGCATATCTATAGACGTACCTCCTCGTCGCTCTAAACTGCATTCCAGTGTCTGTCTTGAACTCTCCATCTTCAACATACAGGTACTCTGCTGAAAAGCCCTCGGCGGTAGGGCTCCTGGGATAAAACCTCGCGGTTCCAACTAAAGAACCAGATGGGTATGTTGAAATATTGCTTTTCATGGTGCGATTAAGAATCCAGTTTCCTTGGAGGGAGCGGAAGATTGCCTTGGCCACGAATTTTCCGCCTCGGCTTCCGTCAATCTCTTGTTGTATGAGTCGCAAGGCTTTTTCGGATTCTGTAGTTTCTTCACCCTCACCGAAGCCTTGTGGACCGGTTGCATATAGCGCCGGTGAGACAGGTGTACAGTAGCTATCGCCAGCTACAACCGGCCCATAGCCCTGCATTTCTCGGAGAGACTCCATAATGTGGGTATAATCACCCATTGGAAACTGTGTGACCCTCTCTGGGGTTTCTTTCAAACAACTTCGTAGTGAAGGAATGTTAGAACTTGTATTTTCAAGGGCTGAGCTCAGAGATGGAGGCGGCGAGGCGGCGGGTTGCCAGAGGGTGCGCAGGAGAGCTGCTTGCTGCTCCGCGACGCCCCAGTATGGTCCTCGGTAAAACCCAACAAAGCCCAGAGAAGGTATAGAAGGGTGTATTGTGCTGTGTAATGACAGGGCAAGCGGTAAGTCCGGAGTTGAAGAATCATATCCAAGAGTGGATAGGATGGATTTAGGAAGGAAGGACAGAGAGGGTGCGCTGTCAAAGCCTGTGGCGAAGATAATCGCTGAGATGTTATCAAATGTTTCAGTTGATGAGGGCGTTTCGACAATGACAGATGTCTTGTCACCAGCAAGGGATTTCACTCGTCCTCGTGTTATTTCGATCGCACCAGACTGAGCGAACGAGGAATAAGTATCGCTGATTCCTAGCCAAGGAACATCTGTTTCCTCATCTGTGGGTAAGAAGGCATAGGCAGTCGCTTCACCACCGTTAAATAATTTAAAGGCATCATGCGACCTCTTCGCTGCCTCTAACCCTACGACGCCAGATCTATTTTTTAAGCGTTCTTCGGGAGACCGATTGCTCAGGTTAAACATGACCATATCGAGGGGTAAAAACTCTGGCGCGGGATTCATGAGCTGACACAATTAGCACATACACTGGAAAATGTTTGATAATGCACTTACCTTGCCGTCATGCTTCTCATTATCAACCTGTGTCTTCAAAGGCAAGAAGAATGGCACAGTCCAAAATGGTTTGCTAGTTACATGGTGAAGGGTGTACTGCTCTATAGACTCAATGTCTGATTTCTTAGGAGAATGAATCTCGGATGAAATCTGAGCTGCAATTGTCGCCGACGTTTCAGCACCAGACATTGACCCGCCCACTACCAGAATCTTTCCTGGTCCCCTCTTGTTGTCTTTCAACAAGTCTTTGAGATCCGAAAACTCTGAACTGTGGATTATCGGAATGGGGGTGTCCTCTTGCTGCGTGAAAGATTTGGGGATTATTGGCTTGCCAAAGAACCCCGAGGATATTATGACATGGTCAAACAAGTGTTCTTCGGTCTCGGCAGTATTGGCGTTTGAGCCCGCTAAGGCATCTTCGGATTCCAAGGGGTTTGGTCCTTTATCACGGGTACGAAGTTTTCGCACCCGTATCCTCCACTGTGTCGGTTTGGACGCACCATCCTCCACCATATCGGCCTCTTCAACACGGCAGCTCGTCTTAATCTCAACCGACGGATTACTTAGATACTTCTCGACATATTGCTGGAGGTATTGCCCTACATCGCTGGCCTTGGGAAACACTGGACTGGGGCGGGAAGACTCGTTCTCTGGCCAAGTTTTGTCACTAAAGCAGACGGTATATTTGCTCAGGTTCGTAGACATGGATGGGTTAATTAGGCCCTTGTCGGTAGCGTTACTGGGCCAAAGACCTCCAATTCTAGACAATTGTTCAAAGACTGTAACTTTGAAAGCCCCCTTGGGATACATGAATGCCCTGGCAGCTGCTATCCCTCCGGGACCCGCGCCTACGCAGGGTCAGTGTCTACCGCATCTACCAGTTATCGGTTGCAGGCCATACTTACCAATAATGCATACTGTTTTTACCATTTTTGCTCACCACTCAGCTGACTCTCACTAGCTTGCTTATAGACAGCGACTCGGAATTGACTGTAAAACTCCCGGAACAAGTATGCATGTAGTGGCGTGCAAAATAATGCTCTCACTCTCTATATACATACACAGCTTCCAAGTTGATGGCAGATAGCTAGTCGACATTACGCACTCCTAAAATATATTCTAGGATACATCGCTGAAAGACTTCTCTGGTCGATTTTGATATTGGCAACGACACCTCAAACTGGCCGAATTCCACCCGAACACACACCGACGTTGGCGGGGGTAGCACATCCGCGCTGTGATTGGCCACAACGTAGCTCTCTACCCCGCGCTAGCGACGCGGCTGCAGCCTCGGCCTCGCAGCTCACATTTAGGTACCCCATTTAACGACCTTAATATCCCTTTGGCCCGTTTTCTGATTTCTTTGAAGATACCCTAAGCAATGTCTTTGGTTTCCGGCCCTGGCAGGGCAGGAGGCTCATCGCAGCCTTCTGATGGAATTAATCTCGCAGTTGAAGCCCATGTCAAATACATCCAAAGTTTGGACACCGTAAGCTCGCTTTCCCATATTCTCCATCTCCCTTGATACATTTCACGGCTCTTTCACAAAAGAACTGTCTGGTAACTTACTCCCTGAAGCGCAAAGACGAGCTGGAATACCACTATACTGAACACCTGCGTCTCAACGGAGTATACTGGGGCCTCACTGCCCTCCACCTTTTAAATCGGCCTGATGGTCTTCCACGATCGGAAACAATCGACTTCGTGTTCTCTTGCCAAAAACCAGACGGCGGGTTTGGGGCAGCTCCACGACATGATGCACATATGCTATACACCTGCAGCGCCATTCAGATTCTGGCAACCGTCGACGCTTTAGACGAACTTGATAGGAGAGGCCCCGGAAAGCAAAAACTGGGCGAATGGATTGCAAATCTACAGAACAAAAAGACAGGAACGTTTGCCGGTGATGAATGGGGTGAGTGCGACACGAGATTTATTTGCTGCGGCTTCATTGGGCTCTCTCTGCTTGGATTATTACACCTTGCAGATGTCGACAAAGCTGTCGGATACATCAAAACGTGTCAAAACTTCGATGGAGGATATGGAGTCAGTCCAGGCGCAGAGTCTCATTCCGGTCAGATCTATGCATGTCTTGGTGCACTCTCGATAGCAGGTAAATTGAATACTGTGAAGAAGCCCGAGTTAAGTGGCTGGCTCTCTGAGAGGCAGACTGAGGGAGGGGGCCTCAATGGCCGACCAGAGAAACTCGAAGATGTTTGCTACAGTTGGTGGGTAGCGAGTAGTTTGGCAATGCTTGGCAGCTTAAATTACATTGATGGGAAGAAGCTGGAAACGTTTATTTTGAAGTGCCAGGACTCAGAGCGAGGGGGGTTGGCGGACAGGCCGGGAGATATGGTAGATGTCTTCCATACGGTATTCGGGGTTGCGGGATTAAGTTTGCTGGGTTTCCCTGGCTTGGTCGAGGTCGACCCGATATAGTAAGTTCATTCCTGATGTATATGTGATGCCTCGCTGATACGCTTGTAGCTGTATGCCCAAAAAGGTGACAGACAAGATACTAGGGAGGAAGACCTCTTGATGGAGTATTAAAGGAGATGGCGTTTAAGCCTGGCGGTAATATATTATCTCTCCGGTAGTGTACACGGAGAAGTAAAAAATCGGATTCTTCTACCGTATTCTTCTTACTTTATGTACCACTTGTCATATTTGGTCTGGGGATATAATCGAATGGACTGACTCCTGGCGATATCGAAGTTAACGTATATTTTATATTTTATTCCGTCCGTTACTTTTATTCCACCAGCTACCTTTATTTTTCGTACATTTTTAGTCCCATAAGCTCATTTTATATGTTGACTTGTAATTTAGACCGTGTGTCCCGTCCTCGCTCTAAGACGGACGCATGTAGGCCAGGCGCACCTTCCCCAAATCACCCCCTTCCTTGTGGCCACTTACTGCGGGTAGTGTATTACATTCTCTACTTCTTTTGCCCTCACACCTTCTCTTTCTTTCACAAATCATCCATTCCCTTGCGTCGGTCGGCATTTCTGTGTATACATGAGTGCTCACCAACAATCAAGGACTCTCTTGCTTCATTTGCTGCAGTAGTTGGCCTGATCAGCACCGTACACCGCACACAGCTTATAATTGATAACCATCGTGAGTATCACTGTTATTTCTTGGGATTCCAACAACCCAATTGCTTTTTGCAATCACATTTGAACATTGAGTCTTTGTCCAGTCAAGTTGGACACAAGGCCGGGGCCCTATTATTCAACGCTTTGCCGCAAGGCTCTATTGACCAGTGCAGGTTCCGAAACAGGACTCTACAATGTCGTGAAGAGACCGATTCTGTTTTAACTGAAGCCATGTCATCTAAGCTGTTATCCAGGGACTAACAATCCACTTTATAGGCGAATAAAAATATGTCTAAACCACCAAGAAATGCTGCAGTCCCCCTGCTCTGTACCCTCTGTCCGAACAACCCCCAGTTCTCCGATATTTCGCACTTGCTCACCCACATATCCTCGAAAGGACATCTTTCCTGCCGGTTCAAGCTACAGATTCGCTGCCAAGCAGACCCTGAAGCCAGGGGTCAACTCGACGCCTATGATGCCTGGTATGCGAACAACAGTCTTGAGGAGTTGCTGGCGGAACGCCTTGCAACCAAAGAGCAGAAGAATACCGCGAAGCGAACGAGGACTTTTCAGAAACCTGTGTGTTCCGATATCTGTAGTCGACAGATTACTGTGGCGTTCAGGCTAACTGTTTGGTGCAGCTAACCAAAGAGAATAAAAGTGAGAGCGAGACATATGAGAGCAAGATTGAAGACATGGACTCAACACTCAACCAACTCATGGCTACGCCTGTGTACAAAGCTCCAGTCCCACGCATACATATATGGTCCACTTCACCAACGCTCTTAAACACACCGTCTAATTCAGCGCCTTCCGGCTATTGGGACAAAAACAATGCATATGCTACTCCAACCATAAAACGATTCGTCCCCAATTTTACCCACGATGACAGCCCAGATGTCCAAACTCATTTTCGAACGTTCGTGACCCCCTCTTCCGCAGACTTAGATTCTGTATTACTAACATCCATCAAGGTCACCTTCCCAGGTAAAGCAGGCTGAGTTACGGGCTGATGCAGACAGCGACAATAGCAGGCTCAAAGGAATTTATTGGCCTGGCATGGATCTTTTTGATTCCGCCACAGCAGAAATGAAAAGGATGCGCAATCAACGAAAGGATGGGTCTATCCTTGCACAAATGAAAACTACATCTCGCGGGGTTGAACCCAACGAGATTATTTATAACACCCAAGGGGAGCTCCAGAGAATCAGAGACATATATGATTCATCCGTGGAAGGTAGTCCCGTAAGTTAAACCCTCCTTGAGATAGTACTACGAATATGGAACTTATTAAAACCTAGGTAAAGATTGAAAAGCCACCATCTCCAAAAAAGCGTTGTGCGCGAAAGCCAAAAGCATCATCCGATGTTCCCAAGCCCAACATTTCCGATTCCAAAAATCATGTCAAGGCTGGCAAACAAAAACGTCCTGCCGTAAAGCGAAAGCCTGTAGCTCTAGCCGTGGCTCTGACTGCGGCTGCTAGTACACCATCAGATGAAAAGGGGCTAAAACATAACGTTTTAGGAGATATAAGCAGCAATTTGTTCACTCCCAGTAATGATGAAGATGAAGAATTCAGGTTAACGGTTGAGACTATGGGCAAGAAAGGTCGACTGAGCATCTTCAAAGACGCCGTGGAAGATAGCCCTGGTGAGACTATGTATATAATAATATCAATTGATGGAGCTAACAGCCACAAAGGACGGACTGAAAGCCCACTTGAAGAGCATAGGTATGAGAGCCAGTATTTGAATTTGAACTCTTCGGTGGAGGGCATATGACTAACTCCACCAGATTTGATTTTTCTCACGGACTTCCGCTTGAAAACACGTCTTCCAACATGATTGTGCATACCTCTCCACGAACAATGCAATCGCCACTAGTCGTGAGATTTGGAGGGAAAGAAAACATGCAACCTGATCATCTCAATAGGAGATCCGGTGCTGCAAGTGCCCCTGGAAATGTCTACCCACCGCATGCATTTCACGAGCATACAGCAAATCCTCTCATTTACAATCCCTACTCATATTCATTTGGGTTCAGCGAGTCCCCATCATTCCATGGGGAGTTTAAGTCACCACAGTCCAGCTTTACTGGGGACTTTAAACCTGTCATTATGCCTGACTCTTTTAGAGAACCCAATTCTACCAGACGCCAGAATCAACACGCCAATAACGGGTTCTCATATGCAATGTAATTGGCAAGGGCCACAGTATTACTTTTCCAGTTTCAATGACAGGCGCAGAACATCATCCCGATGATTTATTGCTGGCTAACTCGATTATCACTTTTGGGCTGACAGCATTAAAACCTGTCTGAGGCTGAGGACCGCCACATTGATTGCTATGCTTGTACCTAGATGGGATGTCCAATATTGCTTAAAACTGCTTGGGGGTGCTCATATAGCTTTACAATGCTCCTATTCGACATCGGGTTTTCCCGTGGTGCTGCTGATCCGTTGGTAGTTAGTTTATCTTTAACACAATCCACATTGCCATCATCATCCAAATATTTGACTCAAGCTGTCTCTAATACAATTTTGCTTCAGGTTTGTGTACACCATGGGTGATTCAAGCACGCTCCCTTGGACCTTTAACCCAACCTCGGTGATAACTGTGATCAATAGGGAGTAAAATATCCTTACTCACAACGAAAAGTTGGCCGGTCATGAGGCAAAACTGGAAAGTCGGCAATCACCTAGATATGGGCAATAGTCTAGAACATAGAGATGACAGAATTACAAGTTAGCGTTGTGTGAAGGTAGAATATACAAACCCTAGATAGACTATTGGTAGGGGACCTCATTGGGCTGAGTTGCGCAGATAGTCTTTCTGCGTTGCCGTACCCTCTTTACGCGGAACGCGTCCACCAAACGCGACCCTGGGAACCATCATCAACATCATTATTTTACGCCTTGGGTCGACAAGATAGGAAAATGGCACCACCAAATGGGAAAGCAGCAGCAAAGCAACGATCAATTGCCAGCTTCTTTACACCCAAGTCGACTGTCAATGGACTTAGCCAGAAACATGGGTCTCCAGACCAGGCTACCCAGCCAACTCCATCTACAACACCTGCCTCGAACGGCCCGAGGAGCAGCGATGATGTAGATAGCGACGAAGACGTCGTAGCGCCACCACGAAGAGCTGTATCTGCCACCACGAAGAGAAAGAGCCCCTTAGATGAGGATGCGGATGCAGTAAATGTCGGGACTGATCGGGCGGCCAAACGAACAAAAGGTGGCGGCGACGACACCCAGAGCAGCTTCTTTGAGGGCAACACATCAAACCAATCTCCAAGACAACCAGAAAATAAGCCGACGTTGTCGGGTCGGACTGATAAATATCTATACAATGGCACACAATCGGAAGAAGCCTTTGAGACGGCAGAGCCTGAGGGCGAAGCGGTGCAGAGGCAGAAACAGCGGCTTCATGAGAAGTTTGTGAAGAAGCTGGGCCACCCTGATAGTATGGCACACATTAAGAGAAGGAACTGGCAGATTACGGAAGAGACCGCGACTCTGGATGATGAGGATGCGGAGGCGGCTGAAGACGAGGGGCCAACCCCTCCAGTTAAAGGGGCGAGGAAAGGGGCCAAAAGCAAACTTACGCCGATGGAAATACAATTTCTAGACATTAAGAGGAAGCATTTGGATGCGATATTGATTGTAGAGGTGGGATATAAGTTCAAATTTTTTGGGGAGGACGCTAGGGTCGCTGCAAAAGAGCTGGGTATTGTGTGCATCCCTGGGAAGTTCAGGTACGATGAGCATCCGTCCGAGGCACACCTGGATCGCTTTGCCTCAGCTAGTATCCCAGTTCATAGGCTCCCAGTTCACGCGAAGAGACTTGTTGCAGCTGGGCATAAGGTTGGAGTTGTGAGACAAATCGAAACAGCAGCCTTGAAGAAGGCCGGCGACAACCGCAACACACCTTTCGTAAGGAAGCTAACGAATCTGTATACGAAGGGCACATATATCGATGATACTGAGGGCTTAGGCGATGCTACAGCTGGGACGCCTGGCGGAGCTCCGGCAACTGGGTATTTACTTTGCATCACAGAAACCAAATCGAAAGGCTGGGGTACGGACGAAAAAGTCGATGTTGGCATATTGGCAGTGCAGCCTGGAACTGGCGACGTTATTTACGACAGCTTCGAAGATGGATTTATGCGCAGCGAAATCGAAACCCGACTGTTGCACATTTCTCCGTGCGAGTTTCTTATTGTTGGCGAACTTACGAAGGCCACTGAGAAGCTTGTGCAGCATCTTTCTAGCTCAAGTACGAATGTCTTTGGCGACAAGATTCGCATTGAGCGGGTGGAAAAGCAAAAAACAGTCGCGGCCGAGAGTTACTCTCATGTGGCTGAATTCTATGCTCGGAATATCAAAGCTCATGGCAATTCTACTAATGAAAGATCAACGAACCTGCTCGACAAGGTTTTGAAACTTCCAGAGTCCGTCACGATCTGCTTGTCTTCCATGATCAAGCATATGTCTGAATATGGCCTCGAGCACGTGTTTGACTTGACTAAGTATTTCCAGTCGTTTGGTGCGAGGTCCAATATGCTGTTGAACGGCAATACGCTTACCAGTCTCGAAATATATCATAATCAAACGGATCACGCGGAGAAAGGTAGCTTGTTTTGGACCCTGGACAAAACTCAAACTAGATTTGGGAAACGACTTCTTCGCAAGTGGGTAGGTAGGCCGCTCATTGATAAGGAAAGACTCGAAGAGCGCGTTGCTGCGGTCGAGGAGCTGAAGGATGGGAACCAAGCTGCCCAAGTTGACAAGCTGAGGTCACTACTTATGAAGGTCAAATCGGATCTTGAGCGCAGTCTCATTCGGATTTACTATGGCAAATGCACGAGGCCGGAACTTTTCACAGTACTGCAAACTATGCAACGGATTTCAAACGAATTTGCTCATGTCAAATCACCTGCAGATGCAGGATTCAAATCCAGTCTGCTAAATGATGCTGTGGCAGCATTGCCTACCATAGGCGACGCTATTTCAGACTTCCTTGAGAAAATCAATGCGGAAGCTGCTCGCAATGATGATAAGTACGCTTTCTTCCTCGAAAGTGAGGAGACGGAAGACATCGGCGACCATAAACTGGGTATTGCATCAGTCGAGCACGATCTGGACGAGCACCGCCCCATTGCTGCTGCAAAAATCAAGAAAACGAATGTCCGCTACGTTACCTCGGCTGGCATCGAGTTTCTTATTGAAGTGGACAATACAAACCTGAAGCACGTTCCAGCATCATGGATGAAGGTCAGCGGCACCAAAAAGCTTTCCAGGTTTCACACTCCGGAAGTCATCAAGATGATTCGCGAGCGAGATCAGCATAAGGAAGCCCTTGCAGCAGCATGCGATGCTGCATTCTCGAATTTGCTCTCTGATATTGCAGCCCATTACCAGGCTTTCCGTGATTGTGTCGCATCCCTCGCGACACTCGATTGCCTCCTCTCACTTGCCACCGTCGCCTCACAGCCGGGTTACGTGAAGCCAGAGTATACTGGTGACACAGAAATCGCAGTGGTCGGCGGGCGTCACCCAATGGCTGAACAACTTCTGCTCGACGCGTATGTCCCGAATGATACATCTTTGTCAGCAGACGGAACGCGTGCTCTTCTCATCACTGGCCCCAATATGGGTGGTAAGTCCTCGTACGTCAGACACGTGGCATTGATATGCATCATGGCGCAGATAGGGTCGTACGTCCCCGCCGAGTCCGCACGGCTCGGGATGCTGGATGCGGTGTTTACGCGCATGGGCGCCTTTGATAATATGCTGGCGGGAGAGAGTACATTCATGGTGGAGCTGTCCGAGACGGCGGATATTCTCAAGCAGGCGACTCCTAGGTCTTTGGTGATACTAGACGAGCTCGGAAGAGGCACCAGTACCCATGATGGTGTGGCTATCGCCCAGGCGGTGCTAGACTACGTCGTTCGCGACCTGAAGTGTCTGACGCTGTTCATCACGCACTACCAGACACTCGCAGGCGTAGCGCGCGCCTTTGGGAGCGACGAGTTGAGGAACGTGCATATGAAGTTTACGGAGGCAGGGCGGGTTGGGGAAGAGGATATCACGTTCCTATTCCAGATTGGAGAGGGCGTGGCGCATAGGAGTTATGGGCTTAATGTTGCGAGACTTGCGCGGATCCCGAAGGGGGTGCTGGAGGTGGCGAAGGAGAGGAGTAGCGCGATGGAGGAGGAGAATAGGAGGAAGCTTGTTGGGGGATTGGCAGGGTTGTTGGGGAGAGTTGTAGATGGAGGGGCGGGGGGGGGGGNGGTGTAAGATAGATAAGATATGGATCGGTGGTGATGAAAGATGGAGGTGGCGCGATAGTTTATTATACCCCTTTGGAGCTACTTCCTGTTAAATGTATAGTATATTATTATATTATTATCTACTTGCTGTCGAGGCAGTCAGTATGAGAGTTTCATGTCTACTCCGCACCACCCCACAATAATGAGCCAAATGTATGATACTTCACGTGACAAGCGTGGTGTACACGAGTAAGCCAATAGGCGGGCCGAACAGTGGGGTTTTGTTTCAGAAGTTGAACATGTTCCTGACTACGGCGAGATAAAGGGCGCGTCAAACGGAAAGCCAATTGCCAGTTGCCAATTCCCGCGTTTCGTGTCCAGGGTCATCGCCAGGGACCAAAAAAAAAGTAAGCCAGTAAATAGCACCAGTACCCGCCCACTATAGCTACATTACTCGTGCTGGTGCTCTTCTTACGAGTTACGTATCTTACGTGGACTCGTACTATATTTGAGTATTTGAGTACCTTGGTGATCTTTGGGTTCTACAGTACACTACGTATGGCTTGGCTTTATAGCATTCAAGGTTATTGTTATTGGTGACGCTTTGTTAAATGCTTTTGTTTGCTAAAAAGCAATATAATTATCGGCGCGACTTCCTGGGCTGCATTCAACTCTCTACTCTACCCTCCTCTATAGTACGCATACTACAGCTCAGTTATCGTCAAACAGCAAAGCAACCCGGGGAATAGGCCTTCAATAGGGTAGACTGGCCACTACTGTGCTTTTGTATGCAGCACAGTAATTACTGCTATAACTCCGCATCCATCGCTAGCGACAAGGGATCAGGGCGACTCAGCCTCGCAAAACCACACCACTGCGACGCGCGACAACAAGCACCAGGGCCACCACCACCAGGAGACAATCAACCATTCATACAGCACCATCACAGCAACAACCCCATACCATACATATTTACCCTGGCGCTGGCTCCTCTTTTGCTTCTCACTGTCAATAATAACATCGACAGCAACGATAACAACCCTACATACCCTACATATCCCCTCCCCGTTTTGCGCAAACGGCGTCTAAGTCATTTAAGTAGGACGATCCCCTGTCCACCGCCCCTCTGACAAGGATACCTTTCTCCCACGCTCCACGCTCCACGCTCCATCTTGACGAGAGCACTGTGATACGCCTCCACGTTTTGTTTCGGGACACTGCCCGTTTGGAATGTACTCTTGTGTCTGTCAAAAGATTCTTGGTGTATTATTCGTGACCCAAGGAAATTCATAACTCGTGAACAAAAAACCAGCTGCCTGCGAAACACTCAAACAAGCCAACAAACCCACCGTTGCTTCAAGAAAGGTCGCAACCCCATAGTTGCCGTCTTTGGCGAGTTCGCATTCCACAGCGGCGGTGAACACACCCGCCCGCCTTACCCACCGCCCACGACCGTCCGACCTACCTTGACACGACTCACGCGCCTGGTCTTTGGGTCAAGGTTGGCTGCAGCACGCTGCGGCACAGTGCGAATCGGATCGGCCGCCTTCTGAGCCCATTAAACAGGGACCATGGCTCGGAAACCGACTCCGCTCGTCTTCAGCTCAACGACGTCGTCGAGCAATGACGGCGGCGCCAGTACTGCGAGCAACGAACCTCCCCAATCGGCCCACAGCCTCAAGTCGCCAGGGACGCCGCATTCGTTCCGCTTCAGTAAGAAACCCAGCCTCGCAAGTAATCCCGAAAACTTATCAGAGATGCAAGCTTCCGAGCAACCTCAATTTCCGCAATCAGCTCGTATCCCTTCTTCCCCACACCAGGATTCCTCGTTGGGTAACCAGCAGCCCGACGCTTCGACAATACCAGAAGGGCAACGCGCGTACACTCCGTCGACTTCGCCGCAGAGGACCGGCTTTTTCGCGAACATGAAAGCGTCCAAGTCATCGAACCGCCTGCAGCAAGCCGAGGCCAAGAGGCCCGCAACAAGGGATAGGACGATATCGAAGGACAGTGTCCACCAAAGCGGCCCAGGGGCTGGCGCAAGCTCGGACGCACCCAATAATAGTATGATCTCATTCTTTCGTTTCTAATCCCCAGTTTATCATGCTTACGTTTTTTTGCTTCAAACAGAACCTAGAGACGACAGATCCACCACACGACGACCCGTCGCAACCCCTTCCCGATCAGAACCACAACTAAATACTTACGCGGACTCAACCCCGGTCGATACTGTAGGCGCCGGCATTCCTACAAACTACAACTCTGTCGGCAGACGGCCAAAGCCCAAAGGCTTCAATCTATTACGACGAACAAGCTCAATACGAAATGACTCGGAACCAATGAGTCCTGGGGAACCATCAACACTGTCTGTGAACGACCCAGACCGCCAACAAGTACTGGAAGGACTACGCACAGCCCCCCTCCGTGCCGACAACGACAGAACCTTCAGGGAACTGATCAGGAACTCTAACTCCCGCAATCGCTCTGTGGACCGCCAACCTTCTGGACAAAGACCAGAGGCGAGACGGGAGCCGAAGGATACCCACCGCGGCACGGCCTCTATATCAATGTCGCGGGATATTGGCGGCACGTCGCTGATGAACAGCCTCAAGGGCGCAGGGACCAAGGCGGCGTCGTCATTTGGCAGGAATTTCTTCGGCAAGTCGGCACGCAGCGGGAGCACGAATGAAAAGGAAGTGCCGATTGATGATGAGCACTATGTGTTGAAGGTGTTGAACCTGCCGTTGATTGAGCAGACGAGGGTTTCGCGCATATCGAAGAAGCTGGAGACGTCGAGGGATAAGACGGAGTTTTGGATGCCGTCGTTTCCTTGGAGGGCTATTGATTATTTGAATTATAGAGGGACGGATGCTGAGGGGCTGTACAGAGTGCCTGGCAGTGGGCCTCAGATTAGGAAATGGCAGCGGAAATTCGATGAGGGTAAGATAGATGCCATTTGTTACTGCAAAAGACAAAGCTAATATCACTAGACCTTGATGTGGACTTGTTCGCGCAGACAGACTTGTACGACATCAACATTGTCGGCTCCATGTTGAAGTCTTGGCTCCGCGAGTTACCAGACGAACTCTTCCCCAAGGATGCGCAAGAGAGGGTATCCAAAGAGTCGCCCAACTGCGAAGAAGTGCCACAGATCCTCATCGACGAATTATCCAACCTACCGCCGTACAACTACTACCTCCTCTTCGCCATCACATGCCACCTCAGTCTTGTTCTCGAGCACAGAGAAGCAAACAAGATGAACTACCAAAACCTCACAGTCTGCTTCCTACCATGCATGCGAATGGACGCCTATTGCTTCCGCTTCCTCGTCGTCAAATGGCGCGACTGCTGGAGGGGCTGCAACACCGAGGCAGAGTGGCTAGCGAAGGAAGCAAAATGGCGTGAGGAGACCAACGGCACAAAATCCGCTGATGATGGAAGAACAAGCACAGCTATTGATGATCGAAACGTGTCCTCGTCAGACAGCAGTAACCCATCCAGTCTCAACCGCGGGAACCAGCAGCGAACCCCTCAAAGCAACTCCAGCCAAGAGCAAGCTGGGAAGACGCCGTCGACGTGTGCGGCGCCTGCAGAGAATGATAGGCCGTCCGGGTACCAATATCCGAGAGAGACGCAGGCGTCTGGGAGTACGAATGGCGGGGGCTCCTCGGCCGCTACTGAGCAGAGAAGCCTTGGTAGTGGGCGAGAGATGCTGTTGCCGATCCAGCCAATGTCACCGATGTACATGCCTGGGTCGGCATTGGACTCTTCTTGAGCGCTGGTCTGCTTCTGTTACGTCCAGTTGCTACCACAGGCACTGTTCTAGGCCGACGAGGGTTTCGGATATTATTCTTAACTACCACCTTTTCAGTGCTTATATATCACTATACGCATTATCAGGTTACGATCCGCATTTATACGGGCAACAATAACTCCTTTTTATGCACCATATCGATTAGCACCGTCTTTTTCCTCGGCATTTGACGTTTTTGAATACCCGTTCTGAGCGTTTCATTTCCCGTGTTAGATGCAGTTTTCGTCGCCGTCGTTGGTTTTCGTTGCACCCTTTTTGGACTTTTTTTTTGCATCGTCTTTATCGTTAGCTACCGTTACCGGAATTTTTTCTTTTTTTGGGGAGAGGAAAGGGGGACTGGGGTGGGAAGGGAGGCTAGAAGGCGGCTATATAAGTCTCACGGCCAAAGCTGAGTGCATAAAAGCTCGAATAGGTCAAGGGGAGATTACCTTGGATAGGAGGGCACAACGAGACATACTTTTTTTTTGGTCCTTTGTTTTTCTTTGGAGCGGGAAAATTGGGGTATGTGATGCGGGATGTTTTTTTTTGGGGCCCGTAGGAAGATTCATAGCCAGAGAGGCGGGGCGGTTTTTGGCACTTTGTACAATAGGAGAAGCAGAGGGGCGGTCAGGAGAAAGGAAGGAGGGGGGGCTTTTTATGACGATTACGTTGGTTGGCGTGATTATGAGCCGGCCGAGCGATGAAATAACGAAGGATAAATAAAGATTTTTGAGATTGTGACTTTTCTTGGGGCTTGTGATGGTTTGATGAATGTTATGGTGGTCTCCCTAATCAGCACACCAGCCTGCTCGTGCATTTCAATGAACTTTTCACAGTGTTCTAGACTATAGTAGAATTCTTATCTAGATGGAAAATAGGGCGTCTTTATTTAACATTTAAAATACAGTTTTCTAATTTACACCAAAATACATCTCTCTCCCCTCTTCTCCCCCCCTTTTCTATGCTACAATACGCATCTTCAACGCCTCCCTCGCAATCTCCCCAACAACCCCATTCCCCGCCAGCGACCACTTCTCCCCAACAGTTCTCTCGTCAACCTTCTGCCTAAGCACCCCACTCGCAGCCCAGTACTCCATCAGCCCCCTCGCCTCCCCCTTCGACATCCCCTTCAAAGACATGAGATCCACATTCTTCAAACTCTCCATCACCCTCCCATCCATCTGCACCCACGGCGACGACGCACTCGCCTCCTTTCCCTCCGCCCTCTCCTGGATATTCAGCAACGCAAGATTCATCGCCTCCGTCTTGGGAATATTCCCCGTCGTCGTAGCAGCCACGACCGCACCGCCATTAGGCAGCGTCTTAGCCCCCGAAATGTGGTCCACGAAGTGCTTCACCAGGACCAGGTCATGCGCATGCACTTTGCTGAAATCCGGCGCACGATACGCTGAGAAGGTCATCATGTGGTTCAGTCCATCGGCAGCCAGGAGGATGGGTGGGAAGCCCGCGGCGGTGATTTCGGCCCAGAGGGCTTGGAAAATGGGCCATGCGGCTTCGGGGTCGCGGGCACCAAGCTCGGTGAGCCGGGCTAAGGTGGTGTTGGGCGGGATGGGGATGGGGAGGGTGTGTGTTTGCTTTATGGTGTGGGCGGAGAGGATGGCGTCGTTGGCTTTGCCGATTTGGCTGAGGAGGGTGGCAGTGTAGACGTTTTGGGCGAATTGGGTTGGGGTTGTGCCGGGGAGGGGGGAGTAGGCTGTTACAGCTGTGGCGATTTCTTTGGCTGGAGGAGAAGGGGTTAGCTAAGTTGAGGTGTAAAGGGGGGGACGAACCATCGGGGACGTTGATGACGATCCAGCCTTTGGTGAATGCGGTGGCTATGGCTTGGAGGAGGAGCATGCTCTTTCCTGTTGCGCGTGGGCCGGAGAGGATTATAGAGCCGGTTTTCTTGGCCGCTGCGGCGTCGAGCATCTTCTTGGAGAGGGCGACCGTCTCCTCTCGGACGAGTATGCTTGGTGATCGGAAGAGATCCCACGACTGGTTGATCTTGAACGCCTCCACGACTCTCAATTGATCAATGACTGGCCCGGGGATAGCAACGACCTTGCCTACCATCGCGGGATCCACCATTGTCTCTGGGCTGAGCTCCGGGAGTCCCTGAACCTCCAAGGCATTGGTGTTGCTCAGCACGATCCGCTTCCGCATCGCCTTTCTTTCTCCGGGAGCAGGTGGTCGTCCAGTACTCATGCGGGGCTTATTCTTGATCTTCGCCGACCGCGAACCCCTCTGTGTCTGTGACGGGAGATTCTTCTTTACCTTTGCCGTTGCGCTTGCGCGACCAGCAGCAAGGACAGCCGTCGTGGTGGAGAAGGCGGACACCTGCGCGTTGGTGAGAGCATATGGAGATGCTGAGGAGGAAGGCCTGATCAGGCACTTCCAGCAATTCGTCGAGGCCATCGCCAATGCTTGGATTGGCGAGCTCTGGTGGGTTGGATGGGTGCTTTCGAAAGTTGGTGTTTCGCGGGTTGTTGTGGTTTGGGTGCAGTTACACTTTTGAAAAAGGACGCTAAAATGCGGCCGCTAAAAATGTTGCGGCATCCTTGCTCGTGCGACAGGAATCTCTCTCTCGCTCGAACTTTTTGCGCAGCGATAACGATACCACTATTTCACGATATTTATTTCAACGCAACGATAATTCGAAATGGCTGAAGTACAAGAACGCACACGGTTACCGGTCGTCGTTGACAAGCCTACGCCGTATACTTTTGATCTCGGATACCTCCTCGCAAACGACCCGAATCCGCTCGAGTTGAACAGTGAGAACATCGAGGATGATCTGAGTGCCACAGCAAGAGATGGTGCGCAGGCACTGATCAATCAACTCCTGGGCACATGCCCAATTACTTCGGCGCCAGCTGGCGTCCTCCTCACCCTCCCTGCCCCTAGTGCTCACCTTCCGCGTGAAAAGGTAAGCCTCTTAGAATTCCCTGCTGCGCAAACTACAGGACGCTAACCTCTGCAAAGCCTCTTCCACCACCAAAGGCCGAGACCACCTGGGAGCGCTTCGCTCGTAAGAAGGGCATTAAGGCCAAGACTGCCGATGTGCGCCAGAAGATGCAGTACGATGAGGCGACTGGGGAGTGGGTGCCCAAGTGGGGATACAAGGGAGCCAACAAGGCCGGCGAAAACGACTGGATCGTGGAGGTTGATATGAAGAAGGAGCGTGAGAGGAAGGAGGGCACGACTCAACAGGGTGATGGAAGGAGAGACCGCAAGGAGAAGGTTAAGAGGAATGAGCGTCTCCAGAGAGCGAATGAGCGCAAGGGAAGAAAGGCTGGGGCGAAATAAGGGCTGGAAAAGTAGCTGTGAGGCATTGCTCGGCGTTTGGGAATATTGGCGTTGGCTGGGTGGGAAGAAAAGGTTCGGCTTTAGTTTGATTGACGGCTAGCAGTGGACATGGCCAACGTCGAATACAAAACATGTAACTTTGATAACGCCCTAAGCACCTGTGAAGTGAATGATTTTGATTATTGCTAAAGCTCCGAGAGGCTAGAGCAACTTGATGCAGAAAAATGCAGCCTTTTAGGTGCATGCAACCTACAACATCATCATACGGCATCATACGGCATCATCTCCCAATAATAGGAAAGCATTGCGGAAATTTAGCTTTGATTTCGTAAACATCTACCCTGCGCTCTCCTAACGTGAACACACTGTGTACCATCCCATGAAACGCCAGCACTCCTATGCACATGTCTACATATAGAACATGTAAGAACACTCCCCCCCTTTTAAATTAGAACATGTCCTCGACATCTGCATCCTTGTCCACGTTCTGAAGGAACGCCAGTCTAGTACCATTACCGGAAGTCTGCCAAATCTGTGGTATGCATTAGTATAATACGAGCAACTCGGTGGGAAAGGAGGGCTTACATCAAGCTGTGTGTACTCGTCGATCGCCGCCTGGAACTGATCGATTGTGAACCCCTTGGCAATAACTCTCTCCTGGACCTTCCTAATGCTGAGTTCGCCGCTGTCCGATCCGTCATCAACATCACAGGTGCCTGCCTCAGCCAGTGCGAGAATGAGATTGTAGATTTTACTGCTTGGCGTGGCATCTCTTCCACGGCTTGTCTGCTCGTCATAGAGACTCTGCTTCGACGCATCGATAAGTCTCAGGGCTTCATCGACATCGGGCAAAATAACTTCATTATCTAATCGCAGTCGTGCCAGAGCTTGCGCTAGACGAACAACACCTAGCAGTGTACGAGCAGATGTATGGGTGAACTGCTTCGCGGTCTTTTCATCACGAGCTTGCTGTGCGCGCATATCGACATAGGCGCGGACCATGTACTCAGAAACCTTGTTAGTAATGACAGGGCGGAATGAGCGTGCCTTCGCCACGTATTGGCGAACTTCATCTTGCGATAAGACAACGCCATCTGTTTCCGGGTGCTTGTTGTGCATGTGCACATATGTGACGTGCTTAGCCAGCATAGCATCCGTCTCTCGAGTTGGCTTGTCTAGAATCAAGAAAAGCACGTCGAAACGAGACAGTAGCGCGGCAGGAAGGTTGATGTTTTCAACCGGGCTAATGCGAGGATTGTAGCGGCCGTATTGGGGATTGGCCGCAGCAAGAATAGAGGTGCGAGCGTTGAGGGTTGTTGAGATGCCGGCCTTCGAGATAGAGATGGTCTGTTGTTCCATGACTTCGTGAATAGCAGTGCGATCGCTATCGTCCATCTTATCGAATTCATCAATGCAGCAGACGCCATTATCTGCTAGGACAAGGGCTCCGCCCTCGAGTATCATTTCATCGGTGACTGGGTCCCTCATTACGGCAGCAGTGAGACCAACACCACTCGAACCGCGACCTGTGGTGTAGACTCCACGAGGAGCAACCTTGGTGATATATTTGAGAAGTTGAGATTTAGCAACACCAGGGTCACCCATAAGGCAAATGTTGATATCGCCACGGATTCTCATTCCATCGCCCATCGCTTTCGTCACACCTCCAACCAGTAATAGCAGCAGAGCCTTCTTGACATCAAGATGGCCGTAGATTTCAGGCGCAATAGATTTGGCTAAGTACTCGTACATGTGTCCTGACTCACTGTATGCATCAAGTCGTTTGAAGATTTTCGGGTCGCTTGCCATGTGCTCATATGCCTTCTTGTGTTGTATAACGTGCTGAGCCTCCAAATACGTATCTGTCAACAGGCCAGCTCTCATCGCTTTAAATCCTGTATATGGGGTCGGCAGAAATATGCCACCGCAATCGATGAGGTCCCCCGGGCTGATCTGGCGAACAAGTGCTCCGTGACACAGGACGGTCAGTTGTCTTGGGATATGTCCAACTGGAACTTGATCTGGGACTTCTTGGATTTTGACTTCCTGGAAAGGAACAAATTTGGAAGCTCTCATCGAAGTAAATAGGTTCCCCTTAGCCTTGTTTACTTTGCAGTCTTCTGAGGGACATTCAGTCAAAGGTCCATAAGACTTCGTGGTAACAGGTTGAAAGACTTCGCAACCACAAATACCACAGGTATATGCGCTGACTAGGATGGAAGGCTTGACGTCGGATACCCTTGTTGCGATACCACGAACTGTGATGAGGTGACCGAGATGTTCGCCGCGAACTTCACGGACAGCGAGAGCTTTGGAAAAACGGAGATCGCTGGCTGCCCTTGGCTTGAAGTTAAGGCTGTATCTGCGAGTCAATTCCGCGGGGTATGGCGCTGGAAGAACGGAGGGGTCGTCCATATTCTCCTCGTTGTAGCGATTCTCTGCGTTCCTTTGGGATCGCTGCGACATGATAATGTCGAGAACACTGTCTTTGTAGTTGATCTCCTCAGTCGGCTCCGGCATGACCTTGTCAACGGCCCTTGACATTATCTCTATGTAATGGTGGGTGTTCATCTCAATTGATTTGACCAAATCCAAAAAAATATCATCATCCTCTAAAGATTTCTCGTATTGCGCCAGGTCGTCGAGGTCTATTGTGATCTCATTCACTTTCCTATTTGCTACTTTCTGCAGCACATCCATGTATTTGTTTACAAATTTCTGGGGTTGCTGTTTATCAGCATGTCTGCGCGCAGCTGCCTCCTCATCGCTATCAGCGAAGTCGTACTCGTCACTAGTGTCTCCGTCATCGATGCGCATGTTTGATGTCGCATTCTCGATCTCATGTGTTGCCGACTTGAAAGACTGCAAAAAGCCTTCAAACTCGCCTTATATTGTGTTAGCATGTACGACGCATATCTAAACTCATGTTAACATACTCTGATGCTTTGCATAGTCGACATCCTTGCGGTAGGTTAGGAGCGCCATTGCGCTGACAGCTTCGTCGTTCCGTAGTTGCTTCGTAGGCGCTCTGCTTGGCTATAAAGGTCTTGCGGAGCGGTATCTAATTAGAACGTGGGTGCGGAATGTATTGGCGATGGTATAATTATGTGGAGGATGTTGTGTTGGGCACAATCGACGAGGTTATTTGGAGGGGCTGGTCGCAAGGAGTTGAGGTTGGATTTGGCGAAGCTTTGATCTTCAAACGCGACGCGTAAAGTGAACCCCCATGTCGCGTCCTTGAAAACTACTTAACGCGACGTCCTAAAGTGGAATGGTCAATCTCGGTGTACGCTAGCGCCTAATTTGGTCGGCCTCGGTTGTTCGAGATGGATTGTCGGCACGGGCTTGGAGTCCCCAAACTGCGGCATCTTGAGGTTCACAAGACAGATCACTTCTTCCGACGAACGGAAAGATTTGTTTCGCGCAAGTCGGCCTTTTGATCGCATTGTGTGTATCTATGGTTTAAGCTTCATATTTGTAATATATTTATTTCCATGGCGCCAAAAAGAGGCAGTGGCCAGGCGGCGCCCGCCGAGCTGTCATTAGTCCATCTCAAGAACTGTTTGGTCAATCTGCCGTCCTCTTTGGAATCTCTACTTGTCAATACCAATACTGTGAGATTATCAATATTCCTTTCAATGCGCCATACTAACGTTTAAAGGTCGCACAAAATGTCATTGTCGAACTTAGCTATAAGGAAACGCCCCCGCCATCCGCCACCAGCGACACCGCAGAGCCGATACAGAAATCGA
This sequence comes from Pseudogymnoascus pannorum, assembly GCA_001630605.1. Classification (NCBI taxonomy): domain Eukaryota; kingdom Fungi; phylum Ascomycota; class Leotiomycetes; order Thelebolales; family Thelebolaceae; genus Pseudogymnoascus; species Pseudogymnoascus pannorum. The sequence continues at coordinate 131,141 of LNAS01000150.1, forward strand.
TATATGTTGGATGGACAGGTATGCCGAGCAGGCGGAAGCTTGCACCAATAGTCAGCAAAGACGGCATAAGTGGGACACGGGGCAATGCGTCCGGTCGAGAGCAAGAAATACCACTCGTTGAGATAGACGCAACATTCGGACAAACCCTCGGCTTGTCAGATGGGCAGAAAGTCACAGCAAGCCTTCATCTCGATCCTCCCCTTTCTCACACTGTAAACATTGAACCACTCACCTCGGCCGACTGGGAAATCATAGAACTCCATGCTACCTTTCTTGAGCTGAACTTCCTGTCTCAAATAAGAGCACTACCCAACCCGACCTATGTGTCGGCTAATAGTTTGCCAACGAAACCGCAAGCTCTTACGGTACATCTTTCGCCAACTTCGACCGCAAATATCATAGTTACAGGGCTCACACCTGCGCTGCCATCGACTTCGCCCTTTGCCAAAATTGCTCCAGATGCAGAAGTCTTTGTGGCTCCGAAGGCTAGAACTTCGACTCGCGCAACCAGCAGAGAGAACCGCAGTAGCGCCGGAGCATCCAGAAGAAGCGCAGGCGGGAGAAGTGGCGCAAGCACCGCACGGCACAAGGCAGAGAGAGAGGCGGAAGCGCGACCCTCGATATTATTCCGCGGCCTCGATAGAAGCAAATGCGACGATTGGTTCCAGGAGAACGAGAAACAAAATCCGCAGAGCTTAACTGTGTGGGTGGATAGAGAAGTCATACAAAGCAAGAACTTGCGCGGGGTCTCCTACGTCTGTGTTACAGTGATTAAACCCGCTGGTCTCGATGCGCCGGTGGATCCTCAAAAGCAGCAGCAAGATGCTGAAGCAGCTGGCGAAGCAGGGAAACCTACACAGAAAGTCGTTGCTAAATTGGCCGAATGGGACGATCCACCGGATAGTCGCCATATCGCGCTATCATCAACACTGTGCGCATCTCTGGGCTGTGCGGGGTTTGTGGGAGGTCTGGTCAAGATTGAACCAGCGCCCCAGCAGATGCCGCTTCCACAGCATATCCGCAGAGAATCTGGCTCCGAACAAAATAGCTCCACCCAAAAGCTAATGATTTACCCATTTATTTCACCCAACACCAAACGATCTGACGGCATTAGGTTCGGAGGAGAGTCTAAAGCTGAGCGGGAAGAGGCTGCAAAACGAATTCTCAACGCATATGGCAGACTAGTTCCTGGTGGAGGTCTACTGGATGGGCCACTCACGGATGGGCTGGTCTTACCCCCACATACAGACCTTACGAGGTCCTCGTCGTGGGAGGGCGGATTAATACGTTTTGACCCATCAGTACAATCGGGAGAGGCAGGAAGCCAACCATGGGGGTGGATTATTGGGTCTGAGCGCAAGTTTTCAATCGATATCCAAAATCCGATACCACAACCAGGATCTCTGACTGGGAGCGATGCCATTGGAGAACCCTTACCGGCGGAAGCTCCTCAATTAGTCGGTATTGACGCTTTACAGTCCCAACTACAAACTCACCTCACGCATTTATCTGGAGTCCTCCTTACTGGTGGCCTTGGTGCTGGAAAGAGCTCTGTTGCGCAGCTACTGGCACATAATCTACAAAGCGAAAATTTGTTCCATACCACTTATTTCCCCTGCCGGAAATTGGTTACGGATGAAACCCGCGTAGCTACGATTAAGGAAACTCTTACTCGTGTCTTTATGGATGCCGGTTGGGGTGCACGCCTTGGGGGACAGTCTTTGGTCATTTTGGATGACTTGGACAGACTATGCCCTGCAGAAACAGAGCTGGAAGTAGGCAGCGAGAACGGTCGCAGCAAACAGATTAGCGAAATTATTTGCTCGATTGTGAAGCAATACTGCGGGCAGAACACTGGGGTTGTTTTACTAGCAACTGCTCAAGCAAAGGAGTCTCTTAATAACGTTATTGTTGGCGGACATGTGGTCAGAGAAATTCTTAGTTTGAAGGCGCCAGACAAGGAAGGGAGACGAAGGGTCATGGAGATGGTAGTCAACCAAAATGTTGTGGCTAACTCGAAGCACGCCGAGGACGATGAAAATACAGGTAGTCGGCCGCCTACTGCTGATGGCGAGACGGACGAAGAAGACGCTGGCGGTTGGATGGCCGTCTCATCGGGGTCTAAGCGTCCCGGATTGGCTTCTGAGAACCCCGAGGGGTTTGTTCTTGGTCGCGAAGTCGACTTTTTAGACCTTGCAGGCCAGACGGACGGGTATATGCCTGGGGATCTTGTCCTGCTCGTATCGCGGGCACGGAATGATGCACTTATCCGATCCGTTTCGGAAACCTCGTCCACAATCCAATTGGGCAAAGTGGACTTCCAGAGCGCGCTGAAAGGGTTTACCCCAGCTTCCCTTCGAAATGTGACTCTGCAGACCTCGACAACTACCTTTGATTCTATTGGAGGTCTTCATGAGACCCGCAAGATCCTGCTCGAAACACTTCAGTACCCAACGACTTACGCACCAATTTTTGCACAGTGCCCTCTTCGACTCCGCTCCGGTCTCCTCCTTTACGGATATCCTGGATGTGGTAAGACGATGCTTGCAAGCGCCGTGGCAGGCGAATGCGGCTTGAACTTCATCAGTGTCAAGGGCCCTGAAATTCTTAACAAGTACATTGGTGCCTCTGAAAAGTCCGTCCGCGACCTGTTCGACCGAGCTGAAGCAGCAAGGCCATGTGTCCTCTTCTTTGACGAGTTTGATTCCATTGCGCCAAAGCGTGGCCATGATTCAACTGGCGTCACAGACCGCGTGGTAAATCAGCTGTTGACACAGATGGATGGTGCAGAGGGTTTGTCTGGGGTGTACGTTCTTGCGGCCACTTCCAGACCCGATCTGATTGATCCTGCCTTGTTGCGTCCGGGTCGTTTGGACAAGTCGCTTATTTGCGATTTACCAACATATGACGACCGTATTGATATTTTGCGCGCCCTTGGAAAGAAATTGAAGCTTTCTAACGAAGTGATCGACGGGCCTGAAGGTGGACTTCGTGAGATCGCGCATCGCACGGAAGGCTACTCAGGGGCCGATCTTCAGGCCCTAGTGTCAAACGCACAGTTAGAGGCTATTCACGACGTCCTTGGTGACCAAGATCACTCAAGCAAGGCAAATAATAAGCGGGCCGCGAAACCGACCGTGTCTCCCACGTCTGCGAAGTCCTTCATCCAGTTCCGCTATGGAGAAGCAGAGAATGAGGCGGAAGTAGAAGCTCGTGCTACTGCAGGATCAAATCGTTCCAAGGCGCTCGCAGAACAGACAGCTATCACTGCTAAACTGGATGCACTTAAACTTGCCAAGAAGAAGCAGAAGTTGGCGCAGCGGGGAGATCTTGGGAAGGACAAGGCGGATGGTGAACCAGAGGAGAAGGAGCATAAGGAGGTCATGATTGGGTGGAAGCACATTGTGAAGGCGTTGGAGGGTACGAGAGCGAGTATCAGCAAGGACGAGAGAGGAAGGTTGGAGAAGATCTATAGGGAGTTTGTAGTAGGGAGGAACGGCGAAATGCCCAATGGGCAAGGCCCTACTGAGGTTGGTGGGCGGAGTAGTTTGATGTAAAGACGTGTAAATCTATACTATAACTTATACAGGATATGACATTTACGATATCTAATTAATTATGTGGGTTTTTCATATTCCTCCATTGAGTCAGAGGTAGAAGTGTGCTACTACAAGCTGTGCGATTACAAATGAACAAGAAACTGGAAACTATCGGAGGTTGCGTTGGTCGGGATGAAGAGGGTACATCAACCACGATAAGGTTGATTACGGAAGTATGAAGCCTCCCTTAAAACTATACATATCGACTACTAAATGGTGTATACTACACATATGACGATAGACAGGTTCAGCGAGAAGTCAATAGACTTGCACGGCGATTTCAGAAACAGCTTAAGAACTCTTGGATTATGACAGAGCATTGCATAATACATTTTCTTACTTTGACTCAATCACAGAATCAAAGAAATCCTTCCCTGGTTTCTCTAGCACTACAGGAATCCATGGCAACGACCCTAGAATGTCTTGCATCTCGCTCCATGATTTAACCACACACGACTCGCTGCTTTCTCTTAATCGAAGCCTGAGCCAGGAGTGGTCGGACCGTTCGAAAACCGAGACTGCGCCAACCATTAAAAGCCAAGAAAGTAGGCGAGGCGATATACAATTTGAAGTAGACGGTGTAGACAGTTCCGATATGAAAAGCTTAGATGGGCATAGGTTACCCTAGTTACTTTCCACTGCAAGAAGATATGAGAGGAAAGAGACAAGAGACCCAGGCGTATTGCTTCATTGACAGAGCTGGTGTCGAAGCTCATATACAGGAGCGTATACATGAGCGAAGTCATCGTGCTCAAGAATGATTCCCAGGGGATCCTGCCTTGAGCTTCCGCGGCAAGATTGACCGACGAGCAGAAGCTTGCCATGAACTGCCATGCTTTAACTATATCGTCATCTAAGCCATCTACATCATCGAGGACTCTGTCTTTTTCGCATGGGAGGATTATTCCGTTTGGATATAGTACCGAAATTTGCAGATGGTAGTCATCAGGAGGAAATAGAGGGTTTGCACCAGTGTGCAGCGCCATCCCTATATCACACCTAATTTGGGTTATTAAGATTTTTGCAATTTCGTGCCAGTGAACCACTAACCTGAAAAGCTCAATCAAAAGTTTAATCTGCGTGAGATTCTTCAGGCCACCTCTCAAGTCGATAATTTTGCGTGTGCCCTCTAGATGATGCGTGGCGGACTTAACCTCCCCGGACATATGTGCATGTACAGCTAGGTTCACTACGGCAAACACCGTCGGATCTGCCACCTGTGTGCTCTCACTCCCATACGAAAGTTTTTCGCGCAGTAGTTGAAGAGTCTTTAGGTGTATTTTACTGGGATAGCTACAGTTGCGACCTCCCATTATGTCAAAGTAAGTCTGAGCCATAAAAATCACTGTCTGGATGAAGAGGGCATCGACTGATAGCTACTCGATCCAGTAACCGTGAAGCTCATCAAAAATAAGACAAGGTTCTAGCACGTATTTTGCTTTCGACATGGTAACGGCATCTATATTTAGATCATGTAAGTGCATGAAGGGCAGGTTGTCCACGTAGAGATGGCATCAGCAGCAGCTTGCGGGTCTATCCTGTCAGGAAATGTGCTGAAGCTTAGATCTGAGCCCACTTTCTGAGGAATAACAAGGGGGTAGGGCATAGCGAATGCTGCTTGGTTGACATAATCCGCCACAGCTCCCATTATTTCTTGGTCTCTGGCTTTGAAACGTTTCCTCCTTTTACTGTTTTTTCCCAGCATTACGTGGCTCCGAATAAGCTTCCTTGATTCGGAGTCCGTCTTCGTCGTATCATTGGAAATAATGAACGGCCAGTCTGCTAATATGTTTGAGTTTGACATGAGATATGTATCTTCAAACTGGAGTATTCTCTGACTAACTACTCACAAGATGGCTTCGCGGAGTGCATGCCGGCAAGATAGAGGGACATAATCTAGAAAGTGCTTGCCGGCACCCCGACGGGTCAATTTAGACGGAGTATTTAATTTTGGGGGAAAGAACTGTCTCTGTACGTTTTGTGCCCAGCGGATGCAAGTTATCAAGGAGGTTCGCATATGATTAACACGCGCACGGGCAGGAGTGGATGAGTGGATTATACCACAAGGATCAAATGGCCTAATAGCAGAACTAATCGGAGCAATAGTCACCCGGGCGGGGAAATACAATGGAGAAGAAACACATTTCCACTCATCGGTGTATCTAGCCCTTGATGCGCAAGATGAGATAGCAGCTCACAGTTCAGAGAGGGAGATAGTCCGGACTAGAACCTGACGTTGAAATATCATGGCATGGACCCACAGCGTACGCGTTGATTCGCGGAGGCAGTCGAGAATTGATTGCCGATTCGGGGATAGCTCCAGATTGGTGGATCACATTGCCGCATGGGCGGGCCATAATAGACTTATCTGGTATAGTAGCTTATCCTGGAACTACACTGCCATGCAGATTTCACAGCAATAGTAACAAAATAGAAGTAGCCATCGGAGCTCATTGCTCTAATATGTTAAAGCCGGAGATGGCGGCCCTTGGAATGGAGTTATTGTCTTATGGCCGGTTAAGACCAACTGGGTAGCACTCTCGCGACATATACTTATATGAGAGAGGTTGACCTACCACCGCCAGAAAACCACTTCAAACTCCTGCATCCATTAGAGCTATAAATCTCTTCATTTTATCAAAAGACATCACTCTACCTCCTCTCGCAATGGGCTCAAAGGATATGCCGCCGCTTGACTATTCATTCTGGCCAATCTTCATGAAGTCCCAGCTACGGCACAAGGCTCAGTACCCGCCAAAAGACACCAACCTCTCCGGAAAAGTCGCCATCATTACGAGAGGAAACCAAGGCCTTGGCTTCGAATCCGCACGTCAATTTCTCTCGTTTAAGCTGTCTCACCTCATCATCACAGTACGCTCGCAGGAGAAGGGAAAAGCCGCGGCGTCAAAACTTCAGGCAGAGTACCCGAAAGCGACCATTGAAGTGTGGCTTCTAGATATGTGCTCATATGATTCGGTCCAAACATTCGCCCGGCGTGCAGACCGCGAGCTGCAACGCCTCGACATCGCCATTCTTAACGCGGGCCGATCGAAGGCTAGACTTGGCATAGTCCCTAGCACCGGTCACGATGAGATCGTACAGGTTAACTACCTCTCAACGATACTACTTGGGATTTTATTGCTCCCTATTCTGAAAAGCAGGTCTCCGCCCGGAACGCCTGGTAGGCTCTCGATTGTCAGCTCAGGAACAACCCTCTTCACAAAATTTTCCAACAGCCAGCAGTCACCCCTCTTGAAATCTTTTGATAACGTCAAGACTGCTCCGGCTCTGGGTATCGAGACGTACGGCGCAAGTAAAATGCTGGGTCAGATGTTCCTCTACAAGCTTGTGGACTACATTGCCTCAGAAGACGTAGTCGTGAATCTGGTGGATCCAGGGATGACCAAGGGGACGGGATTGAACCGTGATCTGCCTAAAATTGTGGCAGTATCAGCTGCCCCAGTACTTTCTGCGATTTCTCGCAAAGTATCGGATGGCGCTTCTGTATATCTGGATGCTACCCTGGCTAAAGGAAATGAATCTCATGGGTGTTTCATTATGGATTGGGAGATCAGACCGTGAGTTGAAGCCGACTCATTTCCACCAATGTATTTATTTCTGATAAACCCATTCTCCTTCCAGATTCCCTCCCCTACTATACACCACACATGGAAAGGACACTATTGAAAGATTATGGCAAGAGACATTGGTTGAACTGGACTTCGCTGATATTCGGGGCATAATAGAGTCTATGAAGAAAAACTAAGAATCTTCTTTGGCTACGATCGAAGTAATCACGCACCCCTCCCCATACTACAACAGGAGGAGATCTGCTTGGTTACGCAGCTCAACCTTTATTGGCCTACACCTACTTTGTTAATATTTCAACCTAGCTTAGTTAATTCATTAGATTATGTTTCGTAGCAGTGCAACCGTAGTGTCTGATCTGTAGCTGTGTCCTAAATTTCATATTAAGTTCCCTGTTTTCTAGCGGTACAGTCGTAATTTCCAACCTGTAGTGGTGGATGCTAAAAATAGAGACTATAAACATATCTACTAGAGGACTGTCGCAGTACAGGTGGCAAGAGATGGAAAATGGATAACATCCATGTGATTTATTGTGAGAATTTCCTTGCTCGTTAGTAAGGCGAGGCTATTACAGAGTAAGTAACCATGTGCCGAGGCCGAGGCATAATATTCCCATATTCTGTTTCTTATTTTCTAGCAGTACAGTCGTATTTTCTAACGTGCAATAGTACAAATGACAAAAAATTGAAAGTGGATAATATTCTTATGATTTATTGTGAGAATTTCCTTGCTCAGCCTCGTTGTTAACTATGCTCGTAAGGCTAGAGTAACCGTGTGCCGAGGCCCAGGCGCAATCGCCACATGCGCGAATGTGGGGTAGTTTGTGGGGAAACGACCCCGAGGTTCCCAGCTTCTTGGGCCAAATTATTCCAGTATTTACACTTTCTCTGGTTCCATTAATCAGTTGTTTATATATTATCGAGTCTATCAAAATATTATAATGTCCAGAAAGCCGGCTCCTACGCCCTCCAGCTCCACGGCAGGGTTCTTTCAAGAGCGTCCAATCGTTCCAAACCAGCTGCAGGATGACCAGGCACTGCAGCGTGTGCTAGGATGTATGTTTCACACAAACTTCCTGTCAGCACTAGAATAACGCAATTAATGACAACATCTACAGTATATCTCCCATCTGAAATTCAGCAAGAAATATATCCGGACCTTAACCGCTTCGGCAATGTGGTACTATCCAAAAAAGTCCTTGATTGGGTTGCGGATTCAGAGAAGAACCTTCCATATCTAAAGACATGGGACACGTTTGGAAAGAGGCGGGATGAGCTGATCACAAGTGAGGGATGGAGGAATCTTCAAGATTTAGGAATTGAGGAGGGGATAGTAGCAATCCCCCATGAGAACAAGCACAAGGAATTCAGCCGAGTGCACCAATTTATCAAGTCAGTGGCCGACAATGTTACTGGTCTCGTGAGCCCAGCACTGACATTCAATACAGATATCACCTTTGGACGGCCTCAAATTCTTCAGTGACATGCCCGTCCGCCATGGCTGACGGTGCCGCAAGATTCCTATCGAGGCAAATGGAATCGCCAAACCTCTCCCCTGAACTTCGCCCCATCCTCCAATCCGCTCATTCACGCCTTATATCGCGCTCCCCCTCCAAAGCGTGGACATCCGGCCAATGGATGACGGAGCGCCCCGGCGGCTCCGACGTCTCCTTCACCGAAACGCTTGCCACGCCCTCCGCGTCCCCCATCTCCACCAAGTCGATCGACGGCAGCCCCCTTGGCCCTTGGTCCATCAACGGCTTCAAATGGTTCAGCAGCGCCACCGATGCCCAGATGACGATCCTCCTCGCGCGCACCCCGGATGGAAAGCTAAGTACCTTCTTTGCGCCGATGCGGCGCACCACCGATGGCGCAGAGACAGAGCTCAACGGCGTGACGATCCAGCGGCTTAAGAACAAGATGGGCACGAAGTCACTGCCGACGGCAGAGTTAGTGATCAAGGATATGCGTGCGCATCTGATGGGCGAGGCGGGCAATGGGATCCGTGAGATCTCGACAATTCTAAATATCACGCGCGTGCATAATTCGGTGACGGCGGTGGGCGCGTGGGGTCGCGGGCTGGCGATTAAGCGTGCCTTCGCAAGGGTGAGGAATGTTGCGGGAGGGAGGAGACTGGTGGATATGCCAAGTCATCTTGCAGTTATGGCAAAGGATGAGGTGGAATATCGAGGGTGGATGCATCTTTCGTTCTTTACTGTTTTGCTTCTTGGTATCTCGGAGCAGGGGTCGGCGTCGACAAAGGGTAGGATCGATACGGCGCTGGTGCCAGATACGAAAGATGTATCGAATTTGCTGAGAGTGATGACGCCGGTTCTAAAGGCGGGGAGCGCGAAAGCCTGCATTACTGGATTGCAGGAATGTATCGAGGGGCTTGGCGGGGTTGGATACTTGGAGAATGAGGAGATGGATTTGAATGTGGCAAAGCTATACCGAGACTCTAATGTGCTGAGTATCTGGGAGGGTACGACGGAGACTCTAAGCTGGGACTTGGTGAAGATCTTGAAGGGCCGCAATGGTAACGGGGTTCTTGAAGCACTGGCTAGGTGGATCGGTGGCGCCAATGTCGGGTTTGACGTTCAAAGTAGATGGGAGCAATGGGCTGTGAATGTGAGGGAAAAGAGCGAGGAAGAGTTGATAATTGATGGAAGGGAAGTGCTGCTTGAACTAGCGAGAGTTGTAGGGGCAGTACTGTTGGAGATCGACGCGAGAAGGGACGGAGATGAGGTTGCCAAGGAAGTGGCTAAACGTTGGTTAGCCGGTCCGAGTGATTGGAAAGCTCAGGGAACAGGGAGTCTGAAGGAAAGAGTCAGGATGAACAGTAAGATTAGCTTTGGGGAACCCCCAAGCGGTGCGGCTTCAAAATTGTAAGACGAACATGAAGTCCGGGGCTAGTTGGCGCCTAGCTTTTCTAGCTCGCAATAGGCTTCTGTGTAAATAAGAACAACATGTTGTAAATTCCAAATCATCATTGTTTAAGTACAGGTCTTTAATCATTTCGATCATCTATACGAGATAAATATGGGGTCTCAATATGGCCAGGCCCTTTGATTATTTTGGTCATCTTTACGAGATCAGGATGGCGTATAAAAACAGAAAAAGTCCCTAGCTGAAAGTAAATTATAGATTTACTACTTACAAACTATAAAATGAAGTTCTCTACCCACCTTGTTAGCCTCTCTATCATGAGCCTTGGGGCTGCAATCAGTAACCTCTGTAAGCGTCACGGATCCCCACGCCCCCCACGCCCCCCACCCCCACCACCCTCGCCAATTATCATATCCCAAAATTAATTTATGAATACACAGCCTCTAAGTGCAAAAGTAGCCGCTTAACCTTCGACAGCGCAAATGCAGACACTCTCGCCAGCTGTGCAGGTCTTGCTTACAGTTGCGATGGCGAGGTCGTACAAGTCAACACAAATGAAGCTGTTCCTGCCAAGTGCACACCATTTCCGTACGAGATCTTCGTCAATGGGAGCATTAAAGGGCCGCTGGCGATTTCTGGGATGACCGAAGCGACTAGTATTACAGTCAATGGCAGCGCTGTACCAAGTTTATCAAACAACTTCGGCGCCGTATACTCCAGCAATATTACTAGCCTCGACCTACCGGATCTCGAGAACATCGCATCAAGCTTCATGATCTCCCATGTGTCTTCGCTCTCAAGTTTAAACGTCACAAAGCTCAAAAACGTCACTGAGAACCTGAACTTTGATTTGTCAGGAGAGCCAGCCATCAAGCTTTCCTTCCCAAGCTTGTCCTATGCTCGTAATATAAGCTTGACTGGCAATATCGATGCGTAAGCGCCACCTGAGACATCCTCATAGGATCACCAACACTAATGCATCTTCTCAGCCTTGAATTCCCCGCTTTAAATCACACGTTAAGTCTTGATATATACACAACAGGAAAGCTTGACTGTGAGGCATTTTTAAAGAAGCTCGGTGGTGTGGTTCACACTGCGGGCCAAGGTAAAGCTTGTACGTCGCTTATAAGTCAGACTACCACTACTTCCAGCTCCCCTGCGCCAACGGATACAGGAGACAGCATTAGATTCAAGGTCCGTGGGGGTTTTCTGGCGTTTGCAGTTCTCGTTGCGTGCATAGTGTCGCTATAATTCTCGGGGAAGCCACAACGCTTCATTCGAGACAAATAGCTCTCGCTTCCATGCCAGACGACGATTCGGAAAATACCCCAATCCCGTCATCCGGAAACACGTCCCATATAAGATAGAGATGCCATGGGTTACATATGATATATAGCCAAGGTTGTGTGGTTAGTAGATGGGCTGATATGGGGGTAAGTGAGAGCAATTACACCACAATCACACCACGGATTATAAACTACACAGAACTTTATTTCGGGGTCCGTGCACGCCCCAGTTATGCATATATCAGAGCCGAGTGGCCCTTCCCCAATAACCATATCTCATGGGATGTTTCCACATCTAGCCAATGGAGCACATCTATATCCATATGAAATGTCAATTGCATGTGCACTGTCACTTATTTGACGTAAATTTCTATAAAACATTATTCAGTCCATGTCAAGATGTTGCGCGCATCTGTAGGAGAGCTGCTCGTCCGTCGTTCGGGCGGCATTGGATAAATAAATGGTTACATTTTTATTGTTGTGGTATAAGCCAGACTTCACATCAGCTTGACTACAAATATAGGATCGAGCTGGAGCCACTTTGGGGTTAACAAGCATGGCCCAGGGCGGTAGTCGAGTGATGTACTGTAGTATATCGGTCGGACAAGGTGATATGCGAGCGGTTAACTGGTCAAGTAACACGGACACGGTGATGTTAAACGCCGCTAATTGGGCCCAACGGAGAAGTCAGCTTACATCAGATTTACCCCTCCTAGAGGTTATAAGTAGTGATTTTCGTCATCAATTTGCTTCGGAGAGTAGTTTTAGGTCTTGTTTTGCTACTAAATTATTTTAGCTTGTTAGGTAGGATATCGTCTTTCTCTGCTTTGGCAGATTGTTGAAACTGATATTTTTAACAGAAAATCAGCTGCGATGTCAGAAACTATAAGTGCCGTTGGAGGGCTAGATGCCTCTATAAAAAATGTCGTTGCGGACCTAGCTTCGAAGCTGAGCCCCAGTGCCAAAATCGTAACCGAGGGAGGTGAGGAGTGGAACAGCTTGCTCGTGCGATGGAGCGATATTGGGAGGCAGACACCAGCAGCCATTGTCTCCGTTGCCACTGAAGCTGATATCCATGAGACTGTTCGCCCCCTCCAACCCAGCGCACCCATAAATTGATAGTTCTAACATAACCCCAGGTTAAGCAGTGTCTCGCCCACGGCGTGAAATTTGTCCCCAAAGCCGGTGGCCACAGCATTTGGTCGTCGATTGGCGCAGACGGCATCGTTATCGATCTCAGTAATTTAACCGCCGTTTCTGTTGATAAAGAGGCAAGCACAGTGACTCTGAGTGCGGGTTCACAGATTAAGGATACCATTGCCCCGCTCTCTGAGGCGGGCTTGTGCGCTCCATTCGGTGGGGCAAAGACAGTGGGTGCTGTTTCTCAAGGTTCGTTTCTTTGCGGTCTTCTCGCCCCTATTCCATAGCACAAAACTAACTACCCACCCACACAGCCTCAGGCGGTGGTCTCACCATCTTCTCGGGTATTCTAGGCCAAACCTCCGATGCCATCCTCTCGGCACGCCTCATCACCGCCACCGGCGAGCTTGTGACCGTTTCGTCCACGTCTAATCCCGAGCTCCTCTATGCCATCAAAGGTGCCGGTACATACTTCGGGCTCATAACCTCTCTCACCCTCCGTGCCTCCCCCTTCTCCGCCCTCAACTCCTCCGACGGCACGATCTGGAAGGCCGCCGCCCCCTTCCCCACCTCCCGCATCAGCGAGGTAATCGCCGCCTTCGCACCTCTCGCCGCCTCCCCCGAACCCCGCGCCCTGGGCGCCATGGTCATAACCAAATCGCCACAGGGTGACGGGTCGACAGTCCTGGTCGCCTCGCTCGGCTTTTTCGGCAGCAGCGAGGATGCTAATGCGCATTTCGCGTCTATCAAAGCGCTTGGGCCTTTCGTATGGGGAGAGCACCGCGTCCCGTATTCGAAGATCACTGATGAGTTTGATGCCTTTTGCGTAAATGGAGGTTTCAAGAAACATGCTGCGGCGGGGGTGCCAAGGGTTCCGGGGGATGCGGCGGTGTGGGAGGCGGAGTTGAAGGCGTATGAGGCTTTTGTTGAGAAGGCGGGCCCGCAGGTGGCACGGTCGTTTGTGTGCTTGACGTATGTTGGGAGGGGAGATGTGGGGAGGTGGGAAGAGAGTGCGTTTGGGCATAGAGGGGTGGCGGCGTGGGCTGAGGCTATCGTTTGGTATACGGAGGAAGAGACAGCGGAGGAGGCGCGGGACTGGCAGGCTGAGTCGTTGAGACTTGTGACGGAGAGGTATGAGGTGGGAGAGGTGGAGACGTTCCAGAACGCGACAAAAGACACGCCGCTTGAGAGTCGGTACCCTGGTGAGGGTAGGCTAGAGAAGTTGACGGCTCTAAAGAAGAAGTGGGATCCAAACGGGGTGTTTACTAATGTCTTTCTCTAAGCAGAGAGATGATAAGCAGGCCTATATTCCATGATTATGAGATATGATGTGCTCCTTAACATTAGATGAAGAAAATAGTTTCTACTTATACAGAGAATCAATTATTTTCTACAATTATCTATATCCATAATATTATTCATAAATTCATTTATCTGCATTGGCTATTAAAAACTATAATTTATTATTTTGGAAATACCACCATAAAATAAATAAAACCATCGTAAATTTTATCAACAAGCAACAACTACAAATCCGAAATTAAATCCAGACACTATCCCTCTTCCAACACCACCCCCAACTATATCTCTATAAAAAAAATCAAGCTGAGATGCACGATGTTAGTGCTATATGTACAAAGTTTCAATTTTAGCGCCGACCGCAGGTCGTATGTCCGTTGGGTGGCTGAGGAAGGTGCGGAGTGTGGGGCGGTGTTGGTGGGATGTTGGTTTATGTTGGAATCATTGTGTCGCTGGAGGGAGGTATGTTGGGGGCTGAATTGAGAAAAGAAGAGGGAAGAGCGTAAGTCAATGGGATTGGGATATGGAAGGCACGATGCACCCGTTATGTGGACATGGTAGGGGCGATGCACTTGCAACCGTAAAGGAAGGCACGCGAATAGGATATCGTGTATACCTCAGAAAACGCATTCACAGCTACTAAAAAAGTGAAGATTTTGGGTATGTTCTTAGATTTCCTATGTCCTATACTAAGTAATGATTGTATATCACGAATTTCCATGCTATATCCCATCCCGTCCCGTCCCGTCCCGTCCCGATCCAATTCCAATTCCATGCTCCATCCAGGCTGTGAAGCCGCTCCTAGAAAAGTAAGGGTAATAGTAGACGTCGATCATAAAAGATAAGAACCGCTAAATATGCGAGCAGATAACATAACCACCCAAACAACCAAAGCAAAAACATACTTCTTCAGTCTTCCGGGCAACCTAGATCATATTCCCATTGACATTGATCTCGAAGCCCTCGCTCTTCTGCTTCAGTGCCTTCGCCAACATAAGCTCTCTCATCCAATCAATCCTCTCATCCCTCGATTTCACCGCAAAGTGATGCGTCTTAACCTTATCCTTCTCTCCACCTCCAAAAAGCCCACTCTCCCTATTCTTCCTCAACTTCTCCGCCTTCTCCACCGCCGCGGGAATAAGCTGGAACGCAAACGCGCCCTCCTCCTCCTTCTTCCCAAGCTTAATATTCATCGCCTTAAACGCGGTGTTGATCTTCGAAGAAGCAAGCGAGCTGCACGCAACAGCGTAGTCATCCACATCAATTGACTCCAGCACCTCGAGCGCGCGCTCATCCTTGTGCATCGCCAACCGCGTCCCGCGAAGGGTGAAGTGGTGCTCGTGCCACTCATGCCTCAGCATGCGAGTCTTGCGCTTGCGCATCCACCCCGCATGTCCCAAGTCATCCGCCGCACGCTCAGGGGGCGAGCGAACAGGAGAATACGCATTTGAAGCTGCGACTGGACGCGGTGGCGAGATCGGGCTAAGGATGCTTGAGCGCCGGGGACGGGGCGGTGCAACGACGGGGTCCTCGTCCAGGCGCGGGAGACCGGCTTGGTACGAGGGACGGCGGGAGGAGCGGGATGCGGAGCGGGAGAGGGGTGGGCCCGCGGGGGGGTTGATGCGGTAGGACATGTTTGGTGGGACGGATTGGGAGGCGTCGCGCGAGATTGGGCCGAGGTTGATGGCTGTGACGGGGACGTCAAAGTCTGAGGCTGGGGTGCCGAAGCGGTAGGGTTGGCGGTCGCGCGCACTGCGGAGGTCGGGAGAAAGGGCTTCAGCGCGGTCCATGGGGCCTGGGGAGAAGGCCATTGCGGATGCGGAGCGTGGGGGACGGGGTGGGGGGATGGCAAGTTTGGGGAGGTTGCGGAGGTTGGTGAGGGGCACCGTGGGTTGGACGGTGTGTTGGACGGGGGCGGGGAGGGAGGGGAACATCTCGTATGGTGGGGTTGGGGGTTCCTCGGAGGACCAGTTCTGCTCAACGTGTTGGAAGTTGAGGAACTGCTTGACGTTGTCCTGGGGGTCGCGCGAGGCGATGGCGGCGAGCTGCTCGGGGTCGAGGTGCGAGAAGGCGGGGATTTCACCGGGACCGAGGAGGTCGGAGGAGGCGACGACGGAGGGCTGGGCTTCGGAGAAGGGGCGCACGGCTTCGGCTGTGAGGGGGTTGCCTGGGTCGCCGGCGATGAGGATCATGCCTCCATCTGGGCTGACGGGGTGACCCATCTTGAATTGCTGGATGAGGCGTTGTTGCTTCTTCCAGCGCGAGCAGTTCTCGCCCTTGGAGCACTTGTGCGGCTTTGGCATGAGCTGCTCAATGCCGACGATGGATACGGACTCGAGCGGTGAGATGATGTCCTCGAAGCTGGGCTTCTTGTGCTTCCTCCGCGGCTTGGACTTCTTGTGTGTCTTCTCATCCTCGTCGCTTGATCCGCAGTCAATCTCAGTTGGGGAAGTTGGTGCGCCCACTGCGTCGCCGCGGAGTGTGTGGATCTCAGCCCATAGCTTGTGACGCTGACCAAAAGACTGGATGTCGAGTTCTCGGAGGTCTTCAAACTTGAGCGTGGTTAGGATCTCGCCCGAGATATCGTTCTCCTCGAACTTCTCCACAATAGCTGGCTCGAACCCCGCATGGTACATCCACCTCGCCACCTGGCGGGGCGTCCACATCGCCACTTCCATCTTATTCAGCTTGGTCACCGCCGCTGTCAGCGTGCTGATTGGCCTGTGCTTTAGCTCTGGCTGTGGATATGGCATTGATGGGACTCTGAATGCTGTCTCGGGCCGCGATGATGGTGCGTATCGCGGGGTCACTGGCGACATCGTCAGGTAGTACTCCTCCTCTGGAGTCACCTCCTGCGATATTCTAAACAGATGCGGTCCCTTTGGCCCCTCCACAGACTTGAGCGGCGGTTGCGCCTGCTGAAGTTGGAAGTCGAAGCCTTGGAAGCTATTCGACTTTGGTGTCGGCAGGTCTTCATATGAGGATAGTGTGGTCTGACTCCTCCGTCCAGCCTGTGCGCGCACGTTAGCAATCCATCTTGAACAAGAAACACCGCGCCACAGACGGGCACACTTACGGAGTTAATGCTAATTCTGGGTGAGTATTCGCCTTCCTCGATCTCGCTGCCATCATCCTCAAAGTCTGTATCAAACATCTCCGTCGACGTCGACATCGGCCGAGGCGCCAGCGCCTTCATGTCGAAGAAGGACCCGGGCTGGCCCTTTTGGAACATCTCGCCGCGAGTATCGAGTGGAGGGAGGGCGGCGGTGCGTTGATGTGAGAGTTCGGATGCGCGCCAACTGCTGCTTGCCTGGTGGCGAGTCGCCATGGCTCTGGCTGTCTTGCGACAAATGTGGTAATGCGATGGGCGTGATGGTACGACGATGTCTTGTTTCTCGTTTCAAACTCTTTGACTCTGGGGATATATAATCGTTGTTTTTCCGTTGCCGGTATTCGTTATTGTGTGTATATAAAAAGATACTCAATTTTTCTATTTGCCGAGCGAGATGATACTGCAAAAGGGAAGATCTGATTGAAAACGATGAAACGCTACTGGGTATAGGGAATAAGTGAGAGAATGATTTTTTTTGCTTCAAGGAAGTATCAAAAGAGGAGGGGCATGAAATGCCTGGCGGCTACGGTCTGTATAAGTAAGGAAACGGCCGAGGGCATCGTGGGGTGTGCAAGAGGTGGCTTGTTGTGCGGTTGGACACTATGAGTGAAAAGAAGCATGGTTTCATGGCGCCAATCGGGCGACCACGATGGCTGTGCTGGGGGGGGGGATGGGGGCAAAATTCTGTGCCCACTGTGATGGCGATGTGATATTTGCTGTGATAGCTGCACGAGATAGACATGGGAGTATGCTGCGATGCACAATTGGAGGGACAAATGCTATTCTGGGACGGGACGAGTCGTCTCTCCGATGGCCGCTCTGGAGAGGCCAAGGTTGGTCAGAGATGGTACTGGAGTTGGAAGTACCTCAGTTGGTGCTGTGGTTAGGAAGTGGCTGGGTTGGATGATGGTAGCTGGAGGGCAGTTGGAGGGGAAAGTGGCGGTATGGGCTGTGGTTGGGGGCGGATATAGTTGGTTGGAAGGTGATAAATCAGTGGACGACCAATGCAACATTCAGCAGCATTCAGCACCAAACAGCATGCGCCCAACAGTTCTCAACAGCCAACCTCAATCCCCATCATTATGAAGATACATGCAACCAAAGTATCATTTCTTTTTCTCTCCGACATGGATCAGGTGGTGGTGTGTGGTGATGGTGATGGCTGGTTACCACAGCAAAGTGCATGCATAGTACAGGAAATGCTCCCTGTTTAAAACAACTCGAGCCGATGTGTGTCCTCCGATTTTTTTCATTGGTCGGTTATTTATGGAGATATTGTGTTTGGCAATTCTCATTGGCTCATCACACTACAAGACTAGCAACGATGTCCAGCTGTAAGCGCCCTACCCTCGCCGTCCCTAACCTTTGCACTATTTTGCCCCAATTCTGCCCCAACCCCCGCTGCGTAATGCAAGTGGCCGGTTATCTATTCTCAGATATCCTTCTTACCTGTTTTAGTACCCATCGAGTGCCAGTAGCTCACGTTTCTATCAACGGGCCGACACTGGGGCGCCGTCGATAGAGTAGAGCATCCGCTCTAGGGAATGTCCTCCGTCCCGTCCCTGCAAACCCTGCCAATGGGGGACCAGAACCAGTCCCTTCCTGTCCCCTCCTTCCTGTCAACGTCAACAACAGACCCTGATTCAAATAGATAGGTGATGTGACTGACAGTTGACAGAATGAGGGCTCACAAGCGGGGCGGATGGGAGGGAAGGAGCGGGCCGATGGCGAGAGACGGGCAGTGACTTACATTACTGTCTTACTCTCTCACCCTTTTAATGTCTTAATGTCTGACTGTCTTACTGTCTAACATCTTACTAACCCCGCTCCAACCTAGTGACGAAAAAAAGGCAAAAGAGGCGAAAAATAATGCAATGGTGGAGAAGCACACAGCGGCATTCCGAGACAGGTGTGTCGGAAGGGCGAGATATGCCGATAAAATCGAACTGGTTGCTCTCTCACTATCCCCACTCTGTCTATCTGCATGGTTATATGGCTACATGGCTGCCAAAAGTGGGATGTGCGGGATGTGTGTCCCCTCTTCTCCTCTTCTCAACCCCGCTCGATTCGAGGCCTGCTTGGGTTGGGCGCCACTATACGCCACAGTTCTGCTCAACTTTTCCTCTTCAAGCCCAATGCGACGCTCGCTTCCCTGCCACTTCACAGTCGACCAGCCGAGTCCAAGCTACTGCACACACCGCCATGCACATCCCGATCCCCTTGCCTTAGCAAGAGCATAACCGCTGCACCACCCCCAGTCTCCGTCCGTTCCCCGACCGTTTGATCTGAACAGATTGTGCAGTCCGTGAGGAATTGCTCAAAGTGGTGGCGTTGAGTGACGACATCGTAATCGAGGTTTGTGCGCTGTGGAGAGGTTGTGCGTGCTCCAGACCTCGACAGGAAAGCGAGGGATATCTGATCCTTCAACATGATTATTACATTTTTCTTTCTTTTGTACCCTTGGGATACCAACCTCACAATTTGTTACCATGTCGGAATATTTTGAGCTGGGACCGTGACTCGTAACCTATTTCACTCTTACTGGTAATGATTGAGTCGTACACGTGCATCAATTGGCGGGTGGTCACATATCGGACCGTACACAAGGAGGTGTCTACTGTGGATTGGCTTTCAAAAATGTTCCAGTCGCATTAATTGTTGTACGGCATTTTACGGCATACGGCATACGAGTGGTCGTACACATAATTCTACCCGAGCTTCGCGCGCTCAACTCCACAAGAGATCCTTCACCACTCTCTCTGCCGCTTTCTATGACTCTCACACCAGGACATCCACTCGGAAAAAGATTCCAACTGACTCCCCCCCCTCCCTACTCTTATGTACCCAATTGCCATCCTATACTCACCCACACTCGCTTCACATGACCAGACCTTGATGCGATGAGCCCTGTTATCTCATCTTCAACGGAAAATGGCCTCCGACCTAGCTTCGATACAAAATATCGTCGCTCAGCGAATAGGTCGCGCGAACACCACGATCTCGATGATGCAAGAACGGCCGAAGGAGTGGGGTGTATGGCGCGCATGAGCAGATGGGCCGGGTGATCAGCGTTGAGGCCTTCTAGCGACCGAAACTTCTTGCAGACCGCTTTGATCGGTTGAGTGGGACGCGGCCGAAGTTGGAGCAAAGTTGGCTGGAGGAGAGAGATGGTTGGGTTAAGCCGCACACATGACTGTCCTCGTAGTGCTGAGACGAAACCCCAACGTGACCTTGTCGGAGCATGTTGAGAGGACGGCGACGTGCTCTCCTCACCGTATTTTCATGGTGCGGAGTTGCCCGAGCAAGCGCAAGGCTTTGCCCTGGTCTACTCTACGAACGCCTCGTCGGCCCAACGCGAGACATATTCAGAGACAGTGAAGCCTCCATCCTGCAACGTTCAAACAGTGAGTATAGCCGACTAGCGGACTCCTCACTCCGTCATCCGGCTGCTGTCACGGCTGATCGGTGCTATAGCACTAGATTGCTCGTGGAAGGATTCGCACTGTCTGCGTTTTTACAACCAAATTGGGAATATTAATTGGGCTAGGACGCGGCCAGGATTTACAGTACAGCACGGCATTTTAGTATAGATTGAGTACGGCAGAGTCGTATCGCCCGTCCGGCCGCACCCCCCCACATCTGCGATCGCAACCGGCCCCATCTCGCTCGCCTACCCTTGACGTGACGGCTGCCCACCCGTGCACGTTCATCGTTCTCGTATATGTCAATGTGAGCGATGGCGGGATTTCCCATCAACCTTCCCCGCTCACACAATAGCCGGTTATCAGCACCGATTGACTGCTGAGAGCTGCAGCGGGTGCGATAGCGATCACGAGGGAGCCAACTATGAACATAACGAGCGTTAAACCCTCGAACCATCACAGCGACGGTGTCAAAAGGATTGCTAAATATAGCCTTCAGACGCGATCAGACACGATCAGACACATCTCCGTGGGTGCATATCGCGCTCCTTCGGCGCAGACACAACAGCAAAACCTCACTCCTCCATCACACCTACTAACTTTTTCTTCTGTGATGTACCCGCAAAGTGCGTGCATGGAGACGCTTCCTCTGTGCAGGCGATCTACACACAACTTGGTTTAGCCCCGAGAATCCCTGGCCCGTCTACCTCGACTTTTGTACTTGTGCACATTTGTACAGTATTCGTCTCCTGCCGCTTACCCGCTGCTGCTGATCGAGGGTGGAAGGTTTTCGCAACGCTCGATTGGGGATAAGATGATCTGTGCGTGCGCGTTCTGGTGGGTGGGAGATACTCCGTGCGATATTGGAGGCGGGGGTAGGCGAGGAAAGCCAAGATGGGGGGGCTGGATACCGTCGAGTCCCACAGCGCAACGGGTATGTCATCATCAGATCTGATTATCCGACCGTGTCCCACCGGCTAGTAGACTGAGAGCTATCTCCTTGTTCTCCGAGAAAGATGCGCTGGTGCGCTGGGAGGATGCGGTGACACTTCGGTGGGTAATTACAATTACCATCGCATAGTTCGCTGGGTGACGGAGGGCGCGGGATAGGTATTTGAAGATTGTGATACCCTCCGTACCATACTGCACTACGAGTCGAAATTACCCTTCAGGCACGAATTTACCGTGCGACCACCATTTCCCATCCATCCCATTCCACTCTCGGTCAGTTCAGGTCCGAGTAAGCATACTCTGGTCTACATCGACTGTACCCCCAACCCCTGTCCACATCAAAAAGAACCATATCCCCTCCTGCACCTCTTCCCCATTGGCCCAAGCTCACCCCGGTCCCTTCTCATGCCCCCCAGCTCCACACCGCACGAGCCCCATATCGGGGCTAGCGCGTAATCGCCGGGAGGCATCGATTGGTGACGGTCACTCCCGCAGCCTAGGGGACTAATGCACGCTATGGATGTGCTAATGCGGTATCCCTGCACTAAGGGCAAACTGTCACAGTAATAGGACGAATGGGGTGCTGGAGGAGCAGAATCACGCGCCGGCGCGGGGCGGGTGAATTTGCGATGAGGGCTGGTGATAGGGAGGGGGTTGGGGTGTTCTGGGGGGGTTTCTTCATTTCGGAGGTACGCAATGCTTTGTTCTGGTGGTGCTGACCGCCCTCTAGCATGGTGTCTTTCTGGCCCTGGACTGGAGGACACTGGAGATTGCGATGTGATGGGCGGGCGTTGTGGACGTCTCATTTGGTTATTGTTTCTTTTCGTTAGGGCATGGGACGGACGCTAGTTCGGTGCTGTTTATTGTCCGTCCGTCCACCGCCGCTGCCAGACGCACATTTTGTGCGTGAGTGGTGAGGGGACGTCCCCACCTGACGTATGCATGGGAAGAGTGGATTTGACCGCGCGGCGTATGGCAGAGCGAGGAAGGGGGATGTCGACGATCACGGGAGATGAGGCAGACTGCGGTTTCTATTTTATTCAGCTGCTTGTGGTGCGAATAATTTTGTTCTTGATCCCGTGCTGGGGTGGGAAGGATGGAATATGGCGTTGGTTGGCTGGGCCGGGAGATAACGAGGCCTTTGGATCTTGGTGGTGAGGAATTTGGGTAAATAACGGAGGGATGCTTCCTCATCTGGCATGATACGCGATGGGGGGGTCAAATACATGAGGGAAGTTTATTTAGGCGGTATTCGCGGCTTTGGTTTGGTGGAGGCCATGTACTGGATGTACTCGATATACCCGCAGTGGTTGCCCACTCTACCAAAGTTTGGATGTGTTGATGATTGATGGAGGGATAGATGATGGGGCCTGTCGTGCTATCGTTATCGAAAGCTGGCTGCTTGATAGCACCACCCACTTCTCTTCCTTGCTCTCCTTTTATCTGGTTGCCCTAGTATCAGGTGGGGGAACAGCATCCTGCCGGCAAGATGTGAAGAAAGAGTCTAGCTGGATGACCATCGACATACCTGTGCGCATGTACTCCCTCCATATTTTACGCACACAGCGCAGTAGCGTCGGGGATCGACCAGAACCTTTTTTTGGAGTCCTCTCAGAGAACACTGTTTTCGCTATCCCTTGCTCTTTCTCACTTGCGCTCGGCCACTCACAGCAGAGATAAGCTCATGTCTGTCGCTCATCCCTGGCGGGTTGTCAATACTTCGTTACAGGGAAGGCGCATGAGGGCGGCTGCTCAGCGAAAATAGCTATTGGGCGCAACAGATCTGTTGGTCTTACTGGCTGGATGGGACAGGCTACCTTCCGTCGCTGCAGCTCACCACCCCTCAAGACCTCGTCCAGCACCCAATATGGGGAGAGATAGACAGCGCTGGGCATGGGGGACAGTGAGACTAGTGGATCTTGGCTGAGAGAAGGAGCAGAAGAGGAAAAGAGTCGACGAGACCCTAGTTATTGTGCATCACTGTCCACCACTCTCCGTCGAGTATTCAGCTGCGAGGGTTGGACCACTGCAGACAAACATGCACACGCACACAACTTCCCCCAGCCAACTCACACTCACACTCTCACATTTTACACGCCCACCACCTTTCTCACCCACACCACCCACCAACACGCCCACATACAACATATGCAACCCATATAGATCACCGCCATCAATATGGATCTATCCACTCATGGCCCTCCATTTTTCGCCTAGTCACCTATCTAGAGTGTTTTCTGCCCCGCTAGGCCATGTTTGTGAGAGCCAAAAATATCCACGACCAACTCGAGCATACAACATCCTATTCGAAGGATGTAAATGATGTAAAAATAGAATCAGGTCTTCTGGAGGCCTTCACTCGACCTGCATCTTGGTCAATATATAGACCACATAACACCACGAACCTCATCTTGACCAAAGGCAGACCGTGTGTGTTATTCTTCTCGAACCTCTCTCCCTCCCACCTCCACCTCTTCTCTCTCCGACCTTCAACCTATTACTACTCCTTCATTTTATAATTTATATTATCTTTCGACCCAAAGCCAAGCTGGACTTCGCTTTGATCCTATCATTCATTTCGACGCATTACTACTAATTTTCCCCAGTCTCGCCAATATCCTATCATCCCCTGGTCGCCGACTCTCGCACTCTCGCACTATAGAATTCGCGTCCCGAAGTGGCTTGCCCGACCTTCACCCAAGTCACACCCACCCCCTCCTTGCACCCCCACACACACTACGGACGACTGGCGCGCACGTACCTTGCAAGCATAACACCACCCTACCTTATACCCTTTAATACCGGCCATGTCTCTCACCTCGAGCTCCATGAGCAGAACGAATCCTCCCACCACAATGGCCGTGGCACAACCAAAGCCCAAGGCGGCTTCCAAGGCCAACAGCAGTACTCAGCAGAACAAGTTAAAGGCACAAATGCACAGGAGATCACGCACAGGTTTGTCCGCGATGTTTACTACTACGATACTGGTCAATTTTTCCTTCTGAGCTTGGTGTCGCTTATGATAAATATGCATGTGTACTAACTAAACTCCCCACCATTAGGATGCTACACCTGTAGGTTACGAAGGAAGAAGTGCGACGAGGGCAGCCCGTGCTGCTCGGCGTGCAAGAACCTTGGTCTGGAGTGCAATTACAAACGGCCAATGTGGTGGAGCAATGGCGACTCGCGACGCCACCAGAAGGATACCATCAAGCTCATCATCAAGCGCAAGAAGCTTTCTGAGAAGTCGCAAATCCTGCCACCGGGCGCAGACACCCCACCAGGACTCTCGCACTCTCTGCCCACCTCGGCGACTTACTCGGACTCGATTGATCGCACACGCTCCGGCTCGGCCGATTCCACATTCTCACTCGACTTCAACTTTGAGGTCGCGCCGGCAATCGCCAACTACGACTCTTACAATGCGCAGATGCACTCGTCGCATGCGCAATACGCCCCAATGTACTCCGAGTTTGCGCCGTACGAGGTCGGCGTCAAGACTGAGCGTGAAGTATTCATGGAGGACGGCCTGACAAGGCGTGAATCGACGGTGTCCACATTCAGCACTTACCATACCCCCCAAGAGTATCAGCCGGGGCAGGACACCTCGCTGTCTTCCTACAAGGGCGAGGGCGAGTACTTTGACGACATGTACTTCGAGCGCCGGGCGTCGATGCCAGAGGAGCTCACTGCGAACTTCTTCGACTCGTCGGACGTCCTCGCTACTCCAGGTCACCCGCTCCTGCCAGACCTTGAGCAGAGCGACGAGTCCCTGCTTGGCCACTTCATCCAGAACGTGCTCCCATCAATCTTCCCCGTCCTGGAGGCTAAGGTTGGCGCTCCAACTCTCTCCGACCTGATCCTACCTGCGCTCGAGACTAACAAGAGCTACCTGCACTGCGCCCTCAACATCTCTGCACAGCACTACAAGTCTACAACGAACGCTCAGCAGAACAGCGATGCGATCGACGCAGATATCATGCGCCACCGTCAAGCAGGTATCCGCGAGCTGTGCGCATCAATTGGTCGCAATGAGCCGACCGAGCAGATCCTCGATACGACCCTTGGCATGATCTTCCTCCAATGTGCTGTCGGTCGCGTTGACGAGGCCCTCCCAGACGTCTCATGGCACCAGCACTTCCAAGCTGCCAGCGACCTCGTCCACAAGCTTGAGCTACCTGAGCATGTCACATCAAACTCGGCGCTTGCGCCATTCAATATGACACTTATGGCGTGGATTGACATTCTCGGTGCTTCTCTGGTCGGCCGCTCCCCAACCTTCGCAGACACCTACCGCGTCAAGAACTTCAGTTCCACCAGCCTTGGGCTGCGCGAGCTGACCGGCTGTGACGACCGCGTGATGTTCCTCATCTCCGAGATTGCGTGTCTCGAGGGACTCAAGCTCAATGGCATGGGACCGGAAGATCTCTGCTCTTTCATCCAAGTCCTCGGCGAGCACATCACCCAAACTGAGGATACCCACATGACCCTCAAGGCTCCCTTCGACGCCAACGGCGCCATCGATGCAGACCAGCTCAGCATCAACATCACTGCCGCCTTCCGCATCGCCGCGCGCATTTACCTCTGCTCGCTCGTCCCTGGATTCACATCCACACAAGAAAGCTGCGTCAGGCTTGTCGATAACCTAACTCGCGTCCTGGCATACATCCCAGCCGGCGCGCACGGCTTCGACAAGAGCATGGTCTGGGTCTACCTCATGGGAGGCGCAGTGAGCAACGCCGGATCCAGCTTCCGCGCCTTCTTTGACGGGCGTATCGCTGACCTCGGCGCTGCGGCCGACTGTGGCAGCTTCGGTCGCGTCGCATGCCTCCTGCGCGAGGTGTGGGCGTGCGCCGATGCGCAGCCAGAGGTTGTTATCTCCTGGAGAGATGTTATGCAGAGCAAAGGCTGGGACTTCTTGTTGATCTAGAATGTCCTTTTTCCCTGTGGGAAGAAAACACAGCTAGCGAATTCTGCGAATACTTACTTCTTCTTTTCTTTTTCTGTTGGAAGCTGGAAATGGGGGTTAGGGCGGCTGGACATTTGGGGAGGGATGGACTGGACTGGACTGGATAGGGACTGGAATGGAAGGGAACATCATCGGCTCGGGCAGCGGACCTTCGCGGCCTTTTTTGCCATCATCATCATCACCACCACCACACCGCGGCATACACTACTACCTACTTCTTCACACCTTTTTCTTTACGGGTCTTTGGTACATATGCATAGCAGGCAGGCATACCCTTACATCGGCGCAATACAGGAGTTTTTAATTTTTGGGGATGGCGGGCAGGGTGGTCGGGGGTAGTTGAGCACAGCTCCTACGGGGGGATATACTAGGGATAGATAGGATAGCAATAGCAAATAACCTCCCCTTCGGGTGGAGCGAATAAAATTTTATATAAACGAGTTGTGTTTGGGTTTTTTTATTGCTGGTGTTTGTGAGTGTGTGATGGGAGGGGGTTTGGGTTGAATGGCCGGAGTGTACGAAGCAACTGAAGCAGTTGTATATTTCGCATTGGTAACGCTGGGATGGGATGACACCGAATATATGATGCTCAGTACAAGAATTAAGGTTATATGATTAAATAGTATACATTGTATCTCTCAACCTTCTAGCCTTTTCGCCGAATATACAAATCCTCGATCATGGAGAACCCGGAGTGTCGACTACACAAGCACAAACACGAGATACTGAGTGATATTCGGGTGCGGCCGCACCGTAGTGGAATCTCACATGTTTTTGTCTCATCTAAAACAAGTGTGCTACTCTCAGGTAGAGTCATATGAGTCGTTGTAATGTACTAAACTTGGTCCTTTCACATGGCTGTTTCGAGGGTGTGGGTTTCGGGGAATCGAGGCCAGATTTGAGAAGTTGGGATTGGGCCAAGTTAGACGTCGGTTGGATAGATTTAGAGGGGCATGAGAACTGTTACTTGGTAGTGGTGTAGAAATACTGGGTGGCGTCTCAGGGAATGAATGTGGTATGGTGGAATGCGATGTTTCGGTCCTTCTCCTCAAAAGCCTCATTTTGTTCGTGGATTGCCGTCTTGTTGGCAACTATAACCATTAAATTTATTGGTGAGGCTCGAGGCTACACCAAATCATCTGACTTCGCGTTCCTCCAGTCTGGTCTCTTACTGCTGTGTACGGATTGGTAGTCGTCGATTGATTGGAAACTGAGAGTTCCCTTACGAGCCAATCAACACGCCCACCCTCTACGCGCCTCGCAAGCGCCGAAACAACCTCTCGCTCAACCCCCAACCAATCACCCCCAATGACCACCTCCCCCCCAAAAACCTGCAAGAGCACCATAGGTCAGGCTCCACAGCATAGCCACGCTCATGCCTTATCGAACTGCAAGCGCCGATAGCCAGTCAATCTGCAGGCGCGCGCAAGCTTTGTTTCGGCGCGCGCGTCGGGGGATTAGGTTGAGTGGGCAGGGGGGAGTAGTGACGTGGGTGGCACGGCGACAAAGGTGAGTGGTGTGAGTGGGAGTGGAAGGGGGAGAGTGGAACGGACGCGATGTGCTATTTGTGGTGGTGGTCGCGCGTGTGTGGTGGAGGGCGAGCGCGAGCCATGGGGGATAATGGGGCTCTTTGTGTTTCCGGGAAGGGGATGGTGGGACTGGAGGGAGTCAGATGCGTTAGTGCTGGTGGTAGGTGGTTCTTTGTTTTCTTTGGATTTCTTTTTTGTTTCACTCACCCTCTGTTCTTTTCTTGTCTTCTCTCTCTCTTTTGGATGCAAGGGACGGAAAAGCATATACGACAATATTGAGATTTGGAGAAGGAATCTTGCGGTGACATCGACTCGAGACGGAAAGGACACCATAAGTTTGGATAGACTTCTGCCTACTACATCAGCTTCGAGGGCTTGGAAACCAGCCTGCATATATTCGAACATCACGACCGCCATGAGGAAACAAAACCTCAACCCCTTGGGCCTGGGTCTGGCACTCATAGCCACCCTCACCCTCCTCATCACCACAACCTCAGCAGAATGCGCTGCAAATTATGACTTCTGCTCCGGCTCCGGATTTCCCTCCGACTTCTGTTGTTCCAGCGGCACAAGTTGTGTCACTCTTGCCTCCAACACCACCCTCCTCTGTTGCCCAGCCGGCGATCCTTGTGACGGCATCAACCCAATAGTCTGCAGCATATCCCAGCAAAACGCGACCCTCCACCCCCAATCACCCATCAAGACCACGAATCTAACCGGCGAACTGTCAAAATGCGGCACAGACCTATGCTGCCCCTTCGGCTTCTCGTGTAGCGGCACCGGCAAAACAGCACTCTGCATCAAGGATCTAAACCAGAAACTTCTATCTCCATCATCCTCATCCGACGCATCATCTACATCTGCGTCTTCCACATCTTCGCTCCCAGCAGACACTTCTACCACCGACTCCGCCGTCAACATCACCCCCACCACCCTCCCAGAAACCTGCCCCCGCTTCCCCGTCATAGCCATCATCACCGGCCTCCTCCCCGGCATCTTCGCCGGCATCCTCCTCTCCCTCATAACATTCTGCCTTCTCGGCGCCCGCCGCCGGCGGGCCGACGCCCGCGCCCCTAAAATCTCCTCCCCAACCTACCAAGGCTCAGACTTCCGCACCGACTTCGTGCGCCGCTATCAACCCTCCAGCCCCGGCACCTCATCCGCCACACCCGCCACAGGGATCAGTCGCGTGCGAAGCCTGTTCCGGAAATCCTCCTCCGAGGCACCGGGGGCGCGGCAGACGCGCGGGCTGGGAATGGGTCTCCCCTCCTCGCCGTCACCAAGACGCGCTGTCCCGCCGATGCCGGATCGCGATTTAACGGCGTATCGACAGGAGTTGCCGGCAGGAGGGCAGCTAAGGAGGGAGCCTAGCTCGGAGAGTATTAATATCTTTGCCGATCCGAGTACGGCGCGCAGTGGTGGACTGGGGGTGGAGGAGCGCAGACAGTCCGCGCAGACGACGTTCACGGAGATGATGGAGCGGGCTGATTTGAGGGGGGTTGGGCAGGGGGAGCCGTATGTGCCGGTAATGCCGTCACGGTTGGGGGCTGGGGAGGAGACGAGGTTGGGTCCGGCGACGTTTAGTCCTGGGATTGAGAGGGGGAGTCCGAGGAGGTAGTTTGTGTGAGTTTTCTTACGTTTTTTTGGGGAAAAGTGGTGTTGGGTTGGGTTGGGGAGTTTGGTGGTTACATGGGTTTAATAGTCATTTCTCGTATACCTACGCTGCGCTCTTTGGAAACATCGAATATCCGATGTATCAATGTATTAATTCTATCAATCATCCAATCACGCATGCATTGCATACCTTCGTTACAACAACTGCTTGATTTATACAAAATATGATGTTATAAACCTGGTATCACAACTAGATTCAACCATCCTACAATCGCTACAGGTCCCCTCCATCCACCTCCACCACATCTCCAACCCTAATCGTTCTCCCCCCAGCCCCAGGGTCAACGCACATATGCCCTCCAAAAAACACCTTCCCCTCAAACCTTCTCGTTCTCGCCAGCGTCACAAACGGCTCTTCATCTTTCACTCCCGTCTCCTGATCCACACACACCATATGACACCGTCTACACGCACCAAGCATCTTAAACCCCACCCCTCCAATCCTCACACCACCCCACTGATCCTCCGCATACGCCTCCCCACCACCTCGCGAGCTCACAACTATATTCCCACGAAACACCGCAGCATCAGCCTCTTTCCCGCCTGTGGAGCGAATAGTGGTGTTAAGCGCACCCAAACTCGCGCGGTGCACCAGCAATATCGGGCTCTCATTCGACAACAAGATCGGACGAGGCGCCATGGCACACTCGTTATCCGAGTCCGGCGGGGTTGGGGGAAATGCTCCGGGGATGGAAGAGTCCAATGATGGCGACCGCCTGGGGCGCTGGTGTCGCTGCATGTGTGCTTTTGCGTGGCGGGTGGACAAGCCTGCGCCGCCCGCAGGGAAGCGCGCGAGGGTGCAAGGGACGGAAAGGGCATCGGAGAAGAAGGCGCTGATATGTGGTTGGGCGTAGGTTTGTGCTGCGACGTCGTCGCCGCAGACGCGGGCGCCGAGGGCGCGCTGCGCCGGTTCAAAGAGGGTAGGGTCTGCGGAGAGGGGTACGAGAAGGACTTGGTCGAGGTAGGTGACTATGAGGTGGCCGGTTGTGAAGTTGAGGGAGGGGCGGAGGAGGGCCATGCGGGGGTAACGCTTTTGGCTGAGGGCTTGGCCGGTGCCTTTGTGTACCAGACACCATTCGCGATCCCAGGCGAGACCTTCAGGGCGGACCTCCCAGTCTGTGGCGGGAGGAATAGCGAGACCGCCACAGCTTTTGATGGGGAAGATTGTGAGGCTTTCCACGTAGAGAGTGTTTTCGGTGTTGGTGGGAAGGGGAATCTGGGCGGGGTCAAGCACCTTCTCGACGTAGAATTCTTCGATGAATTCGATGAATCTGTCTACATCCTGGATGGTGCTCATGGCTCCTAGACTAGCTCGAATGACGCCGGTTGGCTTGCCGGAAATTATGTCGTTGTCGCCGCCGCATCTATAACCCGCAGCAAAATTTCTCCTAATCTCCCATGGCGAGAGATCAAGAGCTTTGGCTATGCCACCCGGGTTACACAGCCCACCAGTTCTGATATGTATTTTCCGCACCGTTGCTAGCTTCTCGACCTCGGTGTTGCTGACCCATGCACCATGACTATCCATCAAGTTAAATGTGACAATAGGACCTTGCGTCGACTTATCCTCGAAGGAATGAGCATCTCTCACATAAAGTCGACATACGTCAGCCCCATTCGCATGTTTCAGCAGTCTGAGGCTAGAGTATAACTTTTGTGCTAAAGAGAGAGTGTGCTCAGATATCCTATCCATCGACATGTATAGCTCTTCATGGACATCCATGGCTATTCCGAGGGCCATAATATTGTGCATTGGCAGTGTGCCATCCTCAAGACTAGCGTGTATATTTTGAACCTTCGGCTCATGCCATTGCTCCTTGATACAAGCGACAGTCTCGACCGTTCCGCCTCCAAAGTATTTGCGGCCCTGCAAAACATCTGCAGAGTCTCTTCGCACTATCAACGCACCGAGGTCCGGGAAGCCGAAGATTTTATTGAAGCTTAGGACCGTGAAATCCGGGGCGTTGTGGACATCACCCAGGTCTAATTTCGATGTTGATACCAAAGCCGCCGCATCTAGCAGCGTATATATCTTTGATGTTCCTTTAGATGCCGTGCCGATTTGGCCTGCCCAACGAAGTGGTAACCTCCTTCCATTCATGTTGGATTGTGCAGGATAGGCAAAAAGGGCTGGGCGGGCGTCTCCGCCATCGTTAAAGAACGGCACCGACCCAGATATCATGGCCTCGACATCATTACTATCAAGGCAGTAGCTCTTTTCAGCCGTTTCCCTAACGCCAACGAGACTTGTATGCGCATCGCTGTGGTAGCCATATGTGAAACCATGGGCACGCGACCGGAACGCATCCATGACTAGCTTTATCCCAGCAGTCGCATTGGCGACGAACACGACATCGAAGTCGACCGGATCGGCGTTAAAAAACTCCAGCACTCTTATTCTTACATCGTCAATCCGCGCCGTCGATGCCTGAGAGGAGGGGGAGGCAGAGTGGGGGTTGCCGTAGAGGTTCGATATCATTTCGGTGGCGAACCGCTCCATGAGAGACTTTGCGTAAAGAGTTGTTCCGGCATGGTCGAGATATATTTCATCTACATCAATTATTAGTTTTATGTATAAAATATATTGAATATAATCAATTTGCGCATACCTTTGAGCATGGGATACTCCCTCTCTCGCATGAGATCCACTTGTTCGTTCATAGCTACTATCCAAAGGCTCGTCTCCAGAGGAAACAAGCATGCAGAGTATTCAGGGGGGATGCCGCAAGAATCCTACTCTTGCCATACGATTTCTGTAACTTTGCATATTAAGAATGCACGTATGGGCATTAGCTGATTGATATCTCGTCCACGTTCCCGTCCGTATCCACGATCTAAGAGTCGCTCATCGGAGCTCGCCTGGTGTCGCACGGAGATACCTCGGGTGGCAGTACCCCCTGCATGTCGGGAAATCGTATTTCCGTTACCGCTTCAGCCTTGCATCCTAGGCAGAAATTATTTGTAGAGCTTCAGTAAAATCCTTGGGGTGCATATACAGCGACAGCATCAATACCATCAAAATGTTACGGCCACGCATTATCCGGGCACTGCCGACTCTGCGGAGATCGATACACAGACTGCCGCCTCTGGAGAAGTTTCAGGAGGGAATTCCCGGTCTCCTCACTCAGGATGGATTCAGAATTGCGTGGACCGAATACCAAGGGTTGATGCTGGAGAAGCTCAATGCCCTCACAGTTGGTGCGTATGCTCTTATTTGGTTTCTACAATCCATCTCGCCCTGGCAATTTGCTTGCACAAGTGCATGAGTTTGCAATTGGCTTGCGCTGCATCCCCTCCTGCCAGCCATCATCCCTTCTGAAGCCTCCGGCTAACACCTCCTAGGTTCTGGTGAAGACTACTCGAGCTCGACGAAGAACCTCCTCATCAAGTACGCGCGCCAGCCATCAATGGCCTCCCTCTTCAACCACGCCTCCATGGCGCACAACAACCACTTCTTCTTCTCCACCCTCTCGACCGACACGACCACCATGCCCGCGACGCTCCAACGCGGTCTCGAAGCCTCCTTCTCCTCGATCGAGACCCTCCGCCGTGAATTCATCGCGACCGCCAACGCCATGTTCGGCCCCGGCTACGTCTGGCTTGTTAAGACCAAGGAAGGCAAATACGCCCTCCTCACGACCTACATCGCCGGCTCCCCTTACCCGGGCGCCCACTGGCGCCGCCAGACAAAGGACATGAACACCGAGTCTGCGCCCGTCACTGCTGACCCTGCCAACGCCGCTGAGTACTACCGCCGGCAGGCTATTGCCAACATGCCGATTGCCAACACGGTCGGTGCGCATGGCCCGTTCAGCGCGTCGGCTAAGTCGGCGCCGGGAGGTATCGATGTTAACCCCATACTGTGTGTGAGCACGTGGCAGCACGTGTACATGCCGGACTGGGGTGTGCTGCAGAAGAAGCAGTTCTTGGAGGCGTGGTGGGATCGTATTGATTGGAATGTTGTAGCTGATGCGGCGGGGGATAAGTTCCAGGGCTCTTCGCAGTTCACGCGGTAGAGGGGGAAAGGGGGGGAGGTGAAGTTGAGTGAGGATTGTAGCATATATAAAAAGGCGTTTAGGCTTACATAGAGACGTGTATAGTAGGCAGTGTACGAAGAGTGTTATATTGAGATGTATAGAATTGTATCATCATGGTGCAAGTTTGTTGAATTGCCTCTGGTGAATGGATTCCGGGTTTACAGCATCTTTCCTTAGGAGACACCCGAATTAACAAATATCATCCATGATCTTGTCTCTGAGCCGCCTGCCTAGCACTTCCGCCTCCTTTCCTTGGGAGAGGAGGTGGAATTATTAGGTGGACACTAACAATCTCACATCATCGTCGTATTGGGAAACGTTAAAAGCGCAAGAAACGCCATGGAACTGCACCATTAGAATAGCCAGCAATAAACATAAATTCTCAGTCCCCTCCCCATTTTCAATTCGAGCTTCTCGCCGTCCCCCCGCCTTCCACTCTCCTCAAAATCTCCGCCTTACACCCCTCCACCCCATCCACCCCCGCCAACCCCAAACTAATCTCAAAATCCGCCAACAACCCCCTGAGCACCTGCTTCGCGCCCTCCGCGCCCCCAACCGCAAACCCATATACAGCCGGGCGTCCCACTAGCACCGCTTTCGCGCCCAAACTGAGCGCTTTAATCACGTCAACGCCGGTGCGGATGCCCGAGTCGAAGAGCACGGTTATACTATCCCCTACCGCTGCTGCAATCTCAGGGAGCACTTCTAATGAGCCGATGGCGCCGTCGAGTTGTCGGCCGCCATGGTTAGATACTACTATCCCATCCATCCCCGCCGTAACAGCCATCTTCGCATCATCAACGTGCTGAATCCCTTTTAATACTATCGGCCCATCCCACCATTCTCTCAACACCTTCAGATCCTCCCACGTCCTGCTTTTCCCAGGACACACCTCCTTAACCCACCCCATACTCGCCATTACCGTCTGCTCCTCGGGCATCCCGCCATTAGTGGCCGCTGCGAAACCAGCGCGGAAGACAGGGTCGCTGAACCCGACTGCATTACCCACGCCCTGCATGAAGGGGATGTAGCCATCATCTAGATCCGCGGGGCGCCAGGCTAGTGCCCAGGTATCCAGCGTCACGACGAGGACGGAGAAGCCGGATGTTTTGGCGCGGGAGAGGAGGGAGCGCGTTATCGCGTCTGTGCTGGGCCGGTAGAGTTGGAACCAGCTGGAGCGGGCGGGCGTGTGAGTTGGTTTGGGGTTTTAGACTTGGAAAAGGAGGGGGTCTCACCGATGCCCAGATCCCGACGCCTCGCCCACTTCCTCGATGGTGCTACTTGCGGCCGTGGACATTATATACGGGACTCCTATCTCCGCGCATGCTTTTGCGAGACCGATCTCCCTATCGGCATGGAAGATGGATTGGACGCCTACGGGCGCCATTAGGATGGGGGAGTCTGCGGGCGTAGTCAGCCACTGCCATAGTCCAGGTCCCCCATCGCACGTTGGCACGGGTCACGAACCATATTTGACCCCAAATAACTCCACCCCTACCTTCATCGCCGACGTATCCCTCAGCATCCGTGGCACAAGCGCCCAGCGCCGGAAAGCTTGCCGATTTGCGTCCATGGTTGCGCGCTCGCCGGCGCCGCCGGCGACATAGTTGTAGGAGCGGGGGGGGAGGGCGGCGCGGGCTTGGGCTTCGAGGTTGTTGGGGTCGGTGGTTACGGATGGCTTTTGGCCGTGGAGGATGGAGTTGGTATAGAGGGTTGTTTGGTAGGCGGCATAGTTGGGGGGGTTGGAGGTGGGGGTGGAGGAGGACATTGTGGAGTTGGAGATATAAGGGGCTGAGTGCTAATAAGGGGTTGAGGTGTGATAAGAGTTGGGAAGTTTAGGAAGTAGGGTTTGTGATGTTTTGATGGGTGGTGGAAGTGTTGGGAGGGTTGAGAGTGTGATACTGTGGTTAACCTGAATGATATGTTGGAGGGGTTCATAAAGTGTTCATTGTGCTACTTTATCTGTTCCTCGTAAACGACTTTGTACGATTCTCATGCTGGTCTGGTCATAGCTAAGGTATGCGGATAACAAGAGGACCCTTCGGCATAGTGGGTGTCTAACCTCCAAATACTAGACTAAATGCTAGAGTAATTACTTTGCCTCCATCTTATATGGATTATATAGTCTATAGACACTGCGGTATGTTCCACCACGGAGCAAACAACTCAACCCCGCGTGAAGTTCCAAAAAGCTTGTTGATCCCAGCCCCATCTCACAAGCTGTTTCAAGCGAGGTTAACCCCAACCTACCCCGCAATATCCACCACCCCACATCCCACAGCCAACCTAAACAACCACAAGCTAACTGACTCGGACATATCGACCACCAATTCCATCTAAGCGCCGTCAACGCCGAGGATACAGCTTCCTCTACGGATGCAACGGTAGAAAAGACACCGATGTAGCGTTGATCAAGCGCGGGGTCTATAGAATAATTCTCATATATATACACAAATTCCACCTCCTCATCCCCGGACTCAAAGCTTGAACCTTGAACAAACACTTCATCCCACCTCTATCCCATAACTGATTAAAAGGAACCTCCCTACCTTACCATCCATCCCTTACCACCTCTAGCAAAACATATCCCCAGCAAACCATCGCCTCGACACCCACACCTCAAAATGGCCGAAGCACCAGCAGCACCCCCCCAAACCTTCGACATCCCCACCACCTACAAAGCAGCCATCTACGACGCCCCCGGCACAATCTCCACCAAGATCGTTGACCTCCCCACTCCCACCCCGGGCCCCGGCGAGGTCCTCGTGCGCCTGTACTTCCTCCCCCCCCCGGCATCCAAAACCAACTCCCTCCCGCTAACCACACCCCTAGCACCCACTCAGGCGTCTGCCACTCCGACCTAGGCGTCATGACCAACTCCTGGAAAGGGCTTCCCTACCCCACCCAGCCCGGCCAGGTCGGCGGCCACGAGGGGGTTGGCATAGTCCATAAACTCGGTCCTGTGGCGGGGCCAAGCAGCGTCAAGGTCGGGGATAGGGTTGGTATAAAGGTGCGTCCCCACATACCATCTCCTTGTTATCTTCCCGTAATTCCTTGAGAGGGGGAAGAATAAGAAGCAAAGAAGCAAATCAACGAAACTGACACACACACCCCAGTGGATCTCCTACGCCTGCGGCACCTGCGCCGCCTGCGCCGAAGGCGCGGACGGTGTATGCTTCGTACGTCCCCTGCCTTTCCCCCCTTCCCCCACCCCCAAAAAACTAACTTTCTCCCCCCCCAGAACCAAAAAATCTCCGGCTACTACACCCCCGGCACCTTCCAACAATACGTCCTCGCCCCCGCCGCCTACGCGACCCCCATCCCCGCCTCCGTCCCCTCCGCCGCCGCCGCGCCCCTCCTCTGCGCCGGCCTAACCTCCTACTCCGCGCTCCTCAAGTCGCGCGCCCGCGCGGGCCAATACGTCGTCGTCTCCGGCGCGGGCGGCGGGCTGGGGCACCTGGCCGTGCAGATCGGCGCGCGCGGGATGGGGCTGAGGATGATCGGGCTCGATCACGGGTCGAAGGAGGCGCTCGTGATGGAGAGCGGCGCGGAGGCGTTTTTCGACGTCGCGAAGTTCGGCGACGATGGCGAGGGGCTGGCGGGGGAGGTGAGGAAGGTCACGGGCGGGCTGGGGGCGCACGCCGTGGTGGTGTGCACGGCTGTTAATAAGGCCTATGCGCAGTCGCTGGGGCTTTTGCGGTTTGGCGGGACGGTGGTGTGCGTGGGGATGCCGGAGGGGGAGGCGGTGCCGATTGCGAGTGCGGTGCCCGGGGCGCTGGTGGCGAGGCAGTTGGCGATTGTGGGGTCGGCGGTGGGGAATCAGAGGGAGGCGGGGGAGGTGTTGGAGATGGCGGCGAGGGGGCTGGTGGAGACGCGTGTGAGGGTGGAGAGGTTGGAGGGGTTGACGGAGGTGTTTAAGGAGATGGAGGCGGGGAAGCTGCAGGGGAGG
>LNAS01000150.1:169423-226465 GCA_001630605.1 Pseudogymnoascus pannorum
TTCTCCCTTTTTGTTGTTGTGTTGTTGTTCTTCTTTGCGCTCCCTCCCCCTTTTTTTGTCTCTGTCTGCTCTCCCCCTCTATCTCGCAGAACGCTTGAGAAATCACTTAGGTAGTAGTGCGACCTGAGGGTGGGGATATTTCATGCCTTTTTTTTTTTTTTTTTTTCTTTCCGTTTTTCTGTTTTGCCAAGGTTGAACCGAACGAGAGGTGCTGATCCGATGGGGGTTCGTCTGTTTTTGTTGTTTTCGATTCGTTTCTTCATTCGCCCCTTTGTTTATTCGTCTGTGTTGCGTGTTGCGGTCATCGGAAACGGATAACGTATATGTATTGGGTACAGTGTGTATGCGTGCTCAGGCGAGGGATATGGGTATGCATGCATGGCACGGCGAGAATATGAGCAGCGTAGACCCGCCGTGCCAGCCAGCAGTCTCACTTCCGCTCGCTATCCCCTATCCCTCATTGCCCAGAAGCGAGCGAGCGGCATGACAGACGCAGCAGCACCAGGCCACACAGCGGCCATCCCGCACCACCACCTCCTGCACTCATGCACACACGCACACAGTCCTCCTTCTCCCCTCTCACTCCATCACACGGCCCACTCAATCCATATAAAACTCCCCCCTCAACATCCTCTCCCCCACCTCATCCGGCTTCCTCCTCTCCCTCTTCTGCGGCGGCGCATGCGCCTGCTGCCTCACTGGCGACGCCAGCGTCTGCTCCCCGCCCTCGCTCTTCGCTCTAACATGCGGTGGTCCCTGTCCCCCCTGCGCACTCAAACTCCCACCGCCGAATCCCGCAGTAGCAGGCGGCGAACTCCCCATCATAGGTCTATGAACGGCGCTCGCAGCGCGCTCGCGGAACTGCTCGGACCAGTTCAAACCCCCTGCATCAGAGGGACTGCGTGATTTGGACTGTGGGCTCGTTGGCCCCCCTCCACCACCGCCACCGCCTCCGCCGCGGGGAAACAGCGAGGAAGACCCGCTGAAGGACATGTGTCTTGTGAATGGGGTGGTGGGCACAGATCCACTATCGGGAGAATCGTCTTCGATAGCTGATTCGGAGATTGCGGAGTTGGGGAGTGAAGATGCTGTCGACGAGGCGATGCTTGCGCGGCGGTCGCGCGGGAAGAAGGGGACGGGTGCGGAGGCGATGGGGGAGCCGGAGAGGCCGAGGGTGGAGATTGACATACGGCGGCGGGAGGGAGGGGTGGGGAGGGGTGCGGTAGCGGAGGTTGAGGGGTTGTTGTTGGAGGCGATGGTGGAAGCGGGTGGTGAGGGTGTCTTGCGGGAGCCGGAGGGGGGGTTGCCGTTGGTGGTGCTGCCGCGGGGGCCGAAGATGGCAGAGAAGGTTGCGCTGGAGAAGGAGCCGCGGCGGCGATTGGGGGTGGGGGTGGGGATGTCGTCTGTCATTGTGGCGGTAGGTTGGTGGGCGGTTTGTGTGGTATGTGTGGCCTTTGGGGTGGTGTGGCTGTTGGTGGTGGTCGTGGTATGTGGGATTGGTGGAATCGGTATGGAGTTGTCGGAGTTGCTCGTGAATAGGTATCGCCGGTCGTGTAATTAACTGCAGATTGGATACTTGGTCAGCGTCTCTCTTCTCGCAGTTGAGTATTGCCTTGACGACGCCACTGACCTTGTCACTTCCGCGGAATGGTCGAAGTGGTGGGGGGTTGGGGGTTGGGTGTGTTGTTGAGGCGGCGAGGTATTGCGTCTCAGTCAGGTGGCGTACAATATGTAGAGTAGCTACCGACAGCAGTTCTCGTTGCTGTGGTTCACTCTCTTTATACTCGCACACTGGCAAGGTCGTTCTGTTAGGCGGCAGATCGGAGTATGAGTAATCGTGTGCCTTTACGCCCGTTGTTTGAGATCGTGACGCAGCAGTTGGGGGGCAAATGGAGCTCTCTGCGTCGTCTCAGTCACAGCTCTCACTTTGTATCCACAGCTAGCAGTCGTTGAGCAAGCTGCTATCTCCTCGGCTGTGATCTTACAATCGAATGAGGTTTGTGTGTGTGTCTGTGTATAAAGGGTTGAAAGGTGTTTCTGTGAAAGAGGGGAAAGGGTGGACGACTGGATATATGTGTGGATGGTGGATGGTGGATGTGGATGTGGGTTGTTGTATAGTAGGTAGGTAGGTAGGTACTGCAGGTGCAGGCAGGCGCAAGTGGTTGTATCTGGTTCTGGGCAGGCGTACATAAGCAACGCAGTAATGTCCGTATCTTAGCGCAATCAGTTGGAAGCGACCGATTGGATTGGATGATGGGGGGAGGAAGGGAGGAGCGGTTGGAGGGGGGGAGTTTTTGGTATTTTGGGTTGGGGGGGGGAGGTAGGGGAGTGGGTAGGAGGGGGAGTAGTAGNGCGATTAGTGGGTGGTAGGTGGGTTGTGGTGGATTGTAGTGGAATGTGGGGTAAAAGAGTGGGAAAAGGGACGGGGGGAGCACGGAAGGTTAGAGGAATAGGGATGGGGATGGGGATGGGGATGGGATGAGGTGATGGCGGGATGGAATGTTAGTTGGGTTGACCACTAACATGTGTTGTAGAGAGTAGAGTAGAGAGGAACTATAGTTAGTGTATAGTGGTAATGTCTTAGATTTGGGGGATTTTGGATAGGATGGGATGGGGAATTGGGTTGTGGGATTGGCAATTGGGGGCTGGTGATTGAGGATGATGGAAGATGGAAATGGAAGAGGAAGATGGAAGGGCGATTGATGATGTAGCCTCCCCTTGGACACAGTGCTACGTATGTATGTATGTATGTATGTATGTATGTATATATGTATGTATATATGTACATATTTATACTATATATACTACTAACCATACTATCTGGGGAATGTTACTTTCTTTGACCATAGAGTATACGGTTCGGATGGAATGGGTCAGGGCGGGATAGATGAGGTAGTTGACAAGCTTTGGGGA
Organism: Pseudogymnoascus pannorum; assembly: GCA_001630605.1. Taxonomy (NCBI): domain Eukaryota; kingdom Fungi; phylum Ascomycota; class Leotiomycetes; order Thelebolales; family Thelebolaceae; genus Pseudogymnoascus; species Pseudogymnoascus pannorum. The sequence goes on from LNAS01000150.1 coordinate 172,337, forward strand.
TGTTGGCTGTTATGGGATAGTATTGTAATGGAGTGCTGTGTCTGTGTTTGTGTCTGTGATGGTGTATATATACAATTTGTACGATACTATATATATCATTACATCCTGCTATTACAGATTACAGAGAGTTGAGAGTTGAAGTTGAGGACAGATGGTAGAGGATAAGGGATAAGAGCCTGTGAGTATGGGTGTATGTGTGTATGCTAAAATGCGTGTAGTGCGTGTTCATGCATACAGTGCTTACATTCCCCTCCCTCTTCTTCTCTTTCTGCAACTACAACTGCACGATTACTATAATCAATCAATCAATCGACAGCAATTGGACAATAATTGCAGCAGAAAATGGGGTCTGCACCATAAATTGCCGATTGGTTAGTGCTGTATTGGATCCCACTGTAGTAGCCTGGTTGACTGTGGCTGTAGATATCATACCTGACACGTACAGTATAGTACAGTACGCTACTCTCCTCTTCTCACGGTATGGATATAGGCATTCCGTCATCTCACTGTCGATGGAAACTGTAGAAGCAGGCGTAGAAGCAGCATCGTGTGAGCATCGTGCGAGTATTGTGTCGCACTCGTGCAACCGAAGATAGGAAAGAAAGACGGCACGGCAAGGTCGTGTGTCGATGTAATTTTTAGTTTAGCTGGGCCGTTTTTTGACTGGATTGAGTTTTGTTCCATCGCATCATCCTGTTGGCGTTGGTGTTGGTGTGTTTGATCTTGTGGTCAGTTCTGTGCCAAAGTATGGTAGACGCCTACAGTAACGCCTTCAGCGGCAGGGCAGGCCATAATAACACACTACGTCATCATTGATTGATGGTCTGTGTTTGGATTAAGCTGTGATTGTTTGTCTTGTGTGTGGACAGCACGTGTATGTATTTGTGTAGGTTTGTGTAGGTTTATGTCGGTGGCAAATACTTATATAAAGAAGGAACTCATTCAACGTCAGGGCAGGACAGGATGGCATTCCCTATTCCTGGTACTCCATACAGTAACCACAGCCAGCTGAACGGAAAAGAAAGAAAGAGAGGACCCTCAACTCAGCTTTCCCTGGATTCCCTGGATCTTGGTGAACTGGACCCCACTACACACTACCCACTCTTTCTTCCCGTTCCTCTCGTCCTTTTAGTTTAGTCCCTTCCGTCCCTTTGTCCCTTCGTCCCTTCTGTCCCTTTCATCCCCTTACCTCATCCTGTCCTCATGTCTCAAATGTTGCATCGTCACATGCAAAATGCTTTGGGAGAGATGATGTATACCTTATATGTCAGGCTGTAAGTTTATGACGAGAGGGTATTGTTTGTGCCTGGTGCCTGAGGATAGATAGATAATGTGCATGTGAAAGCGCAAGTCAGTGCCTGAGGACAGCAGAAGGGGTAACACTGACACCAATTGGCACTGTTGGCACCGTTCCTGATGAAGAGTAACACCATCACATCACCGTACAGACAGGAGATGCCCAACTTGAAGTAGCAGAGGATACGTGGTATTTTCCTTTCTTTTCTTCAACTGCCATATAGTACCTGCAGGGTGATATATACGCTATACGCATCACCAACGGCAAGTGGCAACCCTGGTGTATCTGTTCTGGGCACTCTACGACCATCATCAACCTGAAGCTGTGTTTTATGTTGCATGTGAGTGTATACGCGTGCATATGTACGTATTCGCGTCTATCTAGCTAGATTGTATGGTGTATACAGTATGTATGATGTGTATGGCACTGTATACTGCAGATTCCGTTGTTACATACTTTTCCTTGCTTGCTTGCTTGCTTGCTTGCTTCCTGTGGTTCTCTTCAGCTTACCCTGTCTTCTTCTGCCCCTCCGTCCTGTCTCGTCTCCACCCCACACGGCACAGAGCCCACCACTTTACACCACTTTACACCACTTTACACCACTTTATACCACTTTATTTACATACCGAGTATACTCTAGTATAGTACAGTATAGTACGGTCTCGGCCCTCGCTCGCCCACTGTCAGTGTCTGTCGCTTGTCACTGCCAAACCCACAGTGCTATTCTAGGCGGACGGGGTGGAGCAGTGGAGTAAAAATCCCACCACGGAGAAACAAGGCAGAGAGGCAACATTTCTCACACAAATCGCACAATTACAGAAAGACGCACAATACAAACAGATGGTCGGCGTACTGCACTCTGCTCTGCTCTCGACACTCTCTCGACACTCTCCAGTCTCGACACTTCAACATGCATAACAGTGCAGTACACTACACTCAACCGGCGAGTCGGATGTTACAGTACTTGCTACCGAGTACAGTACAGTACTGTCTGCACCACCTGCTCCAGTAGCTCGGTTTCATCCAAGTGCCGGGACCATTCCGACCATCCCAGGGGCCCCAGCCACAGCCAGTCGCAGTCCAGTCACAGCTGTTCCCATGCACCCATGCACCCACTCAACCCTGCCGCCAGAACTGCCCTGCAGAATGTGAGACGTAGCCTCCTTCTTTCTAGTGTCTCAATCCACCAACCACCTGCCGCCACTACACATCTACGCATCTGCGCACATCTACAGAAGATCCACCCCACACTTCAAAAAAAAGAAGCACAAAAGGAGAAGGCAGGCCGAATAGAGGGAGAGACTACAGAGAAAACTGACAGCTAGCAATGGGGATTTTCATCACTTACTGACTTACTTTCCTGCTTTAGGGAGGTTTGTTGGTTATACTATGCATACTGCGCACCTATCATTCTCTGTCCTGCCGCTTCTAGACAGATGGAACGGACATACTGTATAGTGTATAATATATATGGATCTGTAGACTCGACAAAGGGGCCATACTAGGCCAATCATTCATCTAGACCACCACAACGGGAGGGTGTACTATATACTCTACTCTAATCTACTTCTCTACCCTACTATAACAAGAGTATATCCCGTATAAACTCCACCCTCATCCTTACCACCTCCCCCTCCCCCCATCCCTCACCAAAATTTTAACCTTTTCAATCCACCTCCTGCCCTGCTCGTCCTCCCCCAACCACCCCTGTCCAACCCGTCTCCTCTGCACCTACCTCTCCCCTTCCCATCATCGGGGTTGTGGTTCTCCGAACCAGCTTCTCTTTCTTCTCTCTTCCTGCCTTCCTCTCTTCACCTCAAACAACAGAACACACCTACCTACATACCTGTGCTTCCACCTTCTCCTTCCTCCTCCTCCTTCCCCATACCTCCGACACACATACACACGTCCCCGCCGATCCCTCACCGACGTCATCCCCAACCCACTCACCGACCAGACCAGCCCCAACCGATCGCCGCTCAGACGCCCCCGATTCCAGCGGCCACGCCGATCGAGCTACCCACACACACGTATACGAATTCGAGGGATTGGTCTTTGCAAGAGGGAACGACCAGGAGGACGGATTAATTGCCATCCAGTCGACCTGGAGGGATTGAGATATATGGGATCAGAGATCGCCGAGTCGATACTTCTTCAGATTTCTCGCGTCGAGACTGGCAGGCTTCTTTTGAGAGGAGGGGACTGACTGTGTTTAACTCCTGAAGTGCGCGGTGCTGCACTGGTAATATTCGACAAGGGGAGTTCAATTCAATCTCAAATCACTCGTGTTCGGGGAGCAACAACGATTAAGGAAGCTGCAACATCACCTGGAAGTGGGACCGGAGGAATTACTCTACCTTCTTACTTATCTTGTTGGAAGTAAAAAAAAAACAGGGACTTGGCTGGTCAATTCAATCACCGAATTAGTTACAGTATATACAACAGTACCCGTACAGTACTCAGTACCGCCAGCAGGACAGGGTACCTCCGACGGGTCGGGGCGATCTACGATACTGTACCGAGCGAGACAAAAAGGCGATCAGCAGCCACCACCGAAAAAGAGGATCGACGCAACTTCAAACAGCCCTGCGACGCGATTCGATTGATTCCCTTTTTTTTTAACCTGGGCTGGACGGGGGACCACGCATACCCACGCGGAACGACGATTAGCGCCACGTCTTTTTCTTTGGATTCTGGGTTCTACTTCTACTTCTTTATTTCGACATCACCTTCTTTCGTCTTTTATTTTCATTTTTCATTTTCTTGCCTTTACAAGTTCATCACGTCACCTCGGGACGTATTTCCCTTATCCGCCGTTTTTGTCAACGTGGATAAGAGTCCAGACAAAACTTCTGGACAAACGATCGATTGTCGGTGCTGGCACGGACCGATTTTCTATTATATTCGAGAGAGAGCTGGAGGGTTATAAGGCCTTTGTTCTCTCGTATTGCTGTTTGAGTGGAAAGCAACTTCTTCTGGCCTGTTTGGCATCGATTATCGCCGGGACAGCTTCTTAAGGCCGGCCTTTACTCTCACCAACACTGGTCGACAACCTCAGTGTTGCCTACTTGGGCTCTTACATTCACCACCACCCATTTGGGCCCCTCAACCTCACCACCCACCCGGGTCACCAAACTCACCCACGCCCATCCCATGACGAACCACCTCGACCTCACGCTCTCCCCCACCCGAGCCAACATGCTCCTCTCTCCCTCCAACGCCCCCACGCGCATGACCCTCCGCCGCAACAACCCCTCCTTCGAACACGGCCCCCTCTCCGCCTCCTCCTCACGCTCAACCTTCGCGCGCCTCCTCGCCTCCCCACCACCCTCACCCAGTCTCCCCGCCCTTGTCCCGCGCCATGGCAAACCCCCGCCATCTCCCACCCCCCGCCGTCTCCGCCGCCTAACCCGCTTCCTCATATGGCTCGCCGGCGTCTCGACAATCCTCTACTACGCCGCCGCCCTCCTGCGCGCTAACCGCCACCTCCCCTCCATGGGCGCCTGGTCCACCGACTCAGGTGCCTCCTACGAGCTCGTGGGCGACGACTCCCTCCCCGACTTCCCCACCCCGGTCGTGGTAACAGATACCTCCGGGCGTCCACGCTGGACAATCTCCATCCCGCCCCACTTCTCCTTCCCCCTCGCCCCCGGGGAATACTCCGAGCTCTGCTCCCAAACCGCAGAAATCGCAACGCACGTCACATCCCTCCTCCACAAATCCGCCCCTCCCGCGGCTCACCCACCATACACCTACATCGACCGCAACTTCCTCGACCCCACCCTTGCCGACCGTCTCGGCCTCCTCCTCTCCGCCTCCCAAGCCGCAGGCCTCACCTACCGCCCCTCTCGCCCCCCTCCACCTCCTTTGTTGGGAGAATCCTTCTCCTCACCCTCCCTCCCCCCCTGCGCCCGCTCCCTAACCGTAACCCTCGAAACCTCCTCCGCCGGCCTCGGCCCAACCCTCATGCTCCTCTGGACCGCCTACGGCCTCGCTCTCTCCGAAGACCGCGCCTTCTTCATCGACGACACCCGCTGGTCCTACGGGAAATACACCGATTTCTTCCTCCCGCCCCCCGCAGCAACATGCCGCCCCCCTCCACGCCACCACATCACCCCCTGCCCACACTCCGCATCGCACCTCCTCGTCTCCGCCGCAACAGCCTCCCACACCTTCGGCGGCGCCTTCCACGACCACTTCGAAGACGCGCATAAAGCGGGCAATCCCCGCCAGAAACCCATCTTCGCCCTAGCAAGGAAGGGGTACGAAGCACTCTTCCGCCTCCGCCCCGAAGACGCCATACACGTCTCCTCGCGCCTCTCCGAACTCCGCTCCATGGTCGCCCACCCCGAGGCGCCTGGGAAAATCATAGCTATGCACATTAGACACGGCGATGCGCATCCCCTCGATTTCCAGTACCGCGACGCGTATATCCCAACATCGCACTACATCGACGCCGCCACCTCCCGCGTCGCCACCCTCTTCCCCTCCCCCAGCTCCACCGCCCAGCGCGAACGCAGCATCTTCGTCGTCGCCTCCGACGACCCAGACGTCTACACCGACGACGAACTCTCCGGGGCCCTCCGCGCACAATCCGTCATCCGCCTCGCTGCGCGCCCTGCTCCTCCCCAAGACGGAAGCGGCGGCGTAGATGAGATGGGTATGTTCCGTCGCTTTGTGGAGACTCCCGTGGGGTGGGAGGGAGGGTTCTTCGCAGGCATGTTTTGGGGCCTTGGGAAGGGAGGGGAGGAGGGGGGGGAAGGGTGGAGGTTGAGGGGGTTGCTGGGACGGGCGTATTTGTTGGATTTGGCTGTGCTTGCTGGGGGGGGTGCGGGGGTGGAGAAGGATGCGGGGGATGGAGAGGGGATGGGAGGAGGGGTGGTGTGTGGTGTTAGTAGTATGGGGTGTAAACTCCTCGCCGTCATGGCGGGGGGGGATATGCTCGAGGATGGGGGGTGGATTAATGTTGATGGCGAGTTTGGGTGGAGGGGTGTGAATTGGTAGATATTTCCTCCCCTATTTTGTGTTGTGTATTGTTGTTGTGTTAGCAAAAGGGCTTTTTTTTTCTTTTTTTTTGAAGCGAAACTGGGATAAAAGGGGGAGTTGCATAGGCGTTTTAAAAGGGGGGGGGGATGGGATTATACCAAAGCATACTCGTACAGAGCAATACCACGCGCGATAGTTGATGTGGTGTAGTAGGTAGATAAACACAGACATATAGTAGTATATTGAATGAAAAAGAGGGGAATTCATATAATCATCCATCACCTCCGTCTATCTATCCATCTATACTCTAGCGCATACATATATACAGGCAAGCAAGCAAGCAAGACACAAACTCATTCATCACCCTTGATTGAGTAAATGAACAAGGTTAGATGGATGCGAAACCCCCCCCCCCCCCCCTCCCCCTCCAACTAGCTAGCCAGCCAGCGAGCTAGACGCTAAATAAACGATACCCCTGCTACACGACACTCCTCCCCTCTTATTTCGGCCTACTCTACCTACCTACTCCACCTACCCTGGTAGCAAAATAGCAGGTGAAGGTAGATGGAGGGGGAGGGGGATGTAATGTAATGTGATGTAATGTAAATTCACGGGCTGTTTAATGCATGAAAGAGGGGACGGTAGCGGCAAGTTAGGGGGCGGGGTGGGGGGGGGTTAAGGGAAGGTGGAAGGTGGAAGGTGGAAGGTGGAAGGTGGAAGGTGGGAGTTGGGTGGCTATGTGTTGTTGGGGAGGGGAGGGGAAGGGGGTGATAGACGGTGGATGATGGATGTGTGTATTAGGGGGGGGAGGGGGGTGTTTGAATTTTATAGTTTGTAGCATAATATCCAATGAGTGAGACGTTATGTTTTCGTTTTTTATGTTTTTTTCGTTATTTTTTTTTGTGTGTTTATATATATTTTATATCTAGTCTTTAAAAAAAAAAGTCCTTCCCTGTCTGTCCTGCAGAAGAAGAAGAAGGAATAAGAATGAGGAAAACAAAACATTAAGAGTAATCTTTTTTTTTTTGGTGTTTTTGTTTTTATGGTCATGGAATTTCCAAAGGAAAAGCAACAGCAACAACGATAATGACAACACAAAATCCTCCTGATTACGGCTTCATACCAAAACCCCCACCCCCCTAGTGACCGTCACAGACGGGGTCAGGAGGGAGGGAGGCAAGGATGAGCGAAGAATAGTGGGAAAAAGTGAACAACAACCAAAACGCAAGAGATAAAAGGATGACAGCATGAGAGAAAAGGGGGCAGAAGAGGTGACGAACACAGAAAAAGGAGTGGGATCCGATCAACAGAAGGCCTCCTTTTCCGTTTCACAACTGCCTCCCACTCTCGCACCGCCAAGAAACGAAGAAGAAAAATCGCGCAGAACCAACAAAATGAAACGAGACAGCCACACTTCGAACATTTCGAAAGGGCAAGAGAGCAAGGAAATGTAGAAGGGACCAAGCCACCCCATCACCTCACTTCATCCTCTTCCTCCCCCTCCCCTCCCCCTCCCCCGCCCCCCTCTTCCCTACACTCCCACCACCCCCCTCCTTTCCCCCCCTCAAACTCGCCACCAACCTCCCCAACTTCTCCCTATAAACAACTGGGGCCTGCACCCCCCCAAACCCCTCCAGCGCCTCCTCCACAACCGACACAACCCCCCTCCCCGCATCCCCCAAATCCGCCAGCCCATCAACAAGGAACCGCTCCTGCCCAGCAGCCGGCTCGCTCCCGAAGAAACGCGCGAATATGTTGCGCTCCGTCAGGGGGAGAGTCTGCTGACGCGTCCCCTTCCATGTTGGCGTGGCGTACACGTCGATGTTGCGCTTCGACAGGTCCAGGAGCGTGAGGGCCAGGCTCTCGGCTGCGGCTTGGCGGGCTGCGATGGAGAGCGGGGAGCGGGCGGAGTGCACGCGGGACAGGATGGCTGCGACGGCTGCCGAGACGGCGGTGGCGGCGTACTTGACGTCGTGGACGACTGCTGGACTAGCCGCCGTAGCAGCCGCGCGGGGTCGCGTAGCGGTGTAGACGTCTAGTTTCGCCAGCGCAGCAGCGGCGCGGACGCGCTGCTTCCGGAAGAAGGAGGCAGCGCAGTGGGAGGACGGGACGAGCGCGCGGAGATGGCGGAAGAGATCTGGATTCGCGAGGGCGGCGTGGGCAAGCGTCTTCTCCAGGTCCGATGGGGCGAGGAGAGGGGCGGATGGGTCGGCGGGGAGGTCGTCGAAGATATCGGGCCGGTAGTCGTCGCGGGTTGCGGTGGTGAAGGAGGCGAGGATGTCGCGGATGTCGGTGATACGTGCGGCGGTCGCGGCGGCGGGGGTGGGCTCTACGTAGGTTGGTGCGATGCGGAGGTCGCAGTCTAGTTCTTGGAAGAGGTGTGGGCCGGAGGCGGTGATGTGGTGGTAGGCGTCTGCGTTTGTGGGGGCGCGGGAGAAGCCGCGGGGGGAGAGGGGGAGGGGGGATGTCTTGTCGGTCGTGGAGAGGGTGTGGGCGGCAATTTGGTCGAGGAGCCAGAAGACGTGGCGGCAGGGACCTGGGTCTTCGTCGCAGTGGCAGGTTAGGGTGCGGTACTCGGAGTCGGGGGCGCCAACGCGGACGCTGAAGTTGACCGTCTCGAAGATCTGGAAGGCGAAGTACTCGCTGGTCTCGGAGGGGTTGTAGACGGAGCAGTGGCCGAGGGTGAAGGGCTCGTTCAGGCCGGCTTTGGCGCGCCGTGTGGTGCTGCGGGTGAGGCGGCTGGTGTCGTATCGCAGCTTGGTGTGTGCGGAGCGGATCACGGAGATGTCTTCTGGACTGGAGTCGTCGCCAGAATCATCGTTGCTATCTTCGCTCTCGGAGGCGGAGGAGTCGTCTCGGCTTGGCTGGGTTGCACCAGCTTCTGGGCGGGTGGATGCCATCCTGGAGAGGGAGAGTCGGGAGAAACCTGAGGTGGGAGAAGACATGTGCGCCTGAGGTGAGGATGCTCGTTGAATTGTGAATGAAAACCCATGATGGCTTCCACAGAAGTCTTATAGTCCTCACCTCCTCACCGGAGACCATCCCGGCGTGTTGGTTGGTGTTTGCCTTCGGCCTGAACCGTCAGTACCAGCAAGGCTTTCCGGCCTAAATCGGCATGCGGTGAATAATGTGATATCAAGGGATGGTCAAACCCAAGGCCTCTAACTTACAACGGCGCTTACACAGCACCCACGGCGGCGGATCCCCATCAGATGGAAGTATAAAAAAATGATACCAGGCCGGCCATGGCGAGGCCCAATGCATGTACATGACATCGCGGCGTTGGTTCTATGGAAACCTGATGCTGTGACCTCAGACCACAAAGTATGGTGACTTGGAAGGTAATGCGGGCGTCCACTTTCTTGGAGCTTGTCCTGCCGGTTAAGCCACAATATCCACAGCATCACTCAACCGCCAGATGGTAGCGAGTTAAAAACCGCAGACGCCTGAAGCGAGCACAAGGATGGCAGCCCTGTCCCCGTCAGTGGCATGTCATAACGACGGCCTCTCACAGAGACCTCATTTTCTTCTACATCCGCGCGTGCCCAGAATAACCGTAAGCGTCATAGTCCCCGGCGTCGACGACGATAGTAGAGCTTCATTTCCCATCAGGCCACCACGACACTGCCCTCGTATCGTGGCTGAGGCAGAAAGAATAGGGCTTGCACCATGCCGTGAAACAAAACGAGACCTTGATATCGTTAGTCGTCGTTCCATGGGATGCAGGAAGATCGTAACTTCGACATGTAGAGTTCTAAGGGATTGATGTTGGGGGCGGAGACATTCCTGCCCAAAATGGACTTACTAGGGTGGTGGACCGGCGATAGACTCTAGACTAGAGTTCCATCAAGAAAAATATGCCATCATCGGCCGATTTTGGATCATCCCATAGTTGCAGTATCAGAATCGTAGAATCATTGTTGGTTAGGCTGCCACATTTGCTGCTGTTTTCCTCTGCCTCCCTCTCTGCCTGGTCTTGAACTTGGCCTCCATGGCCCGCATGGCCGCCGATATGGTCTCGACATGGCCGCCGATGAGGTCTCTGAACAAGTCCAGTCCCAGGTCTAAGTCTCGAGGCCATTTCAGAGGCCATGTCACTCCATTATATGTCCATGATTGCCCCAGGCAGCATAGTTAAGCGGGTGAGCGCTGTAATACCTGCTACCTACAGTGTGGCGCAGGTTCATTTAATGAGGCGATGCACACTCCAGCAGCACCACTACCCTACTACAAGCGCGTGTAATTTCTCAGATATCCCCTCACAACTATCTCGTTGGATAAGTTTGAGAATTATAGCGGCCAGGCAGATAAATTATCGCAATGGATCGTACTGTAGTGGACTGTATTGTCCAACTCAGGCTCAAGTGCCGGGGGCTATGTACTCACGCCAGTTACTGTTCGAACCACCGGTCTCATCCAACATGGCCATATCCACTTGTCGAATACTTCTCGAAAGCTAGGAAATGTTCTGCATGTACTCTCAATCAAGTGATCTCTGCGCTACGCTTCAGCAAGAATGACGGCCGCATAGACACGAGCAGAGAGAAGCAGCTGTCGTGGCTCCTCTCAGACTCATCTCCGATGCATTGTCTGATTGATATCCATTGCACCGGATTCACCAACTCTATCTTCACTCTGTCCTCCCTCGAGAATCTAGATATCACATAAAATTTCGCCATGAGCAACTCCTTTTCGCCGTGTAGATCCCCTTCCTGATTTTGAATAATTCCAGGCCACAAGAATTAGACATCCCCCATCCCGCATCATGGGATTTTAGACAGACGATGGCTCCCGCTCTCGATCGTCCAATGGCGACCACGAAGCACACAGTTCTGCAAAAGACCTTAAATCCCACGACCGAGGGACGCGTGCTTCTTCCTCCTTCCACGATGCGGGCAACGGTCACCAAGTCAATGCTTGGCCGAATGCAGGGTGGTGAGTGGCGCGGAACCCTGAGCCTTGTGGCGATGCTGGTGTTGGTTTTAGGCCCCCAATAATTCGACAACCCTGCGACGGAGCAAAGAAAGCAAGGAAGATTTTCAAGAGGTCTCGCGAGCACAGAAGTACGATTGTGGGTAGGATTTGAAATTAGTATTGGGACGTTGGTAGCAGAATAATTGCCAATACGACATGACTCGGGGATCAAGCAATATCGATGTCTGTTGGAAGGAGAAGGGCCGTTGGAGACTCGACCACCGGCTGAGTACTAATGGAAGGTGCAACAAGCAACTTCACAAACACAGTAATAATTCACGAAGCCCACAGTACCAGAGCAAGCATACATAGCACAACACCTGGCCTCTCCAACGCCCTCTTCCCCATCCTCCAAGGCTGTCCACCCAACACCCACCCTTTCCCACCCACTCCTCTCCCAGCACCCCCCCCATCACGAAACCCCCTCCAGGCCTCAGCCGCAGCCCTCCCCTATCAACGCGGTCGCATTAAAGTAGCCGCCCCCAAATGCGTTGGTCACACATTATAGATGAGCACGGATCGCTACAGCACCACGAATCGTAACGGCCAGCCGCGACGCGGCGCGGGCGCTGCTTTACCGCTGGCGCCCGGGGGTGGGAGTTGCGGGTAACACAGCCGCATGCATTGTGGGGTGGTGAATTGTCAGCTTATTTGCTTGTGCGTTATTGCGCTCTTTACTGGTATGTGTGATGTGTGAGGAACGGCACGGTGATGGTAGGGCTGGCGGACGGCCTCACCGCTTGGAGGGGGAGATGAGGAGGGTGAGCTAAGGTGAGGCAAGGCGAGGTCTGAACGTTCGATATGCGGTTGCCTGAGGAGACGGGGGTATTTCACTGTGACTGAGCGAGAGTAGGGGAAAAGAGCATTCCCATTCATTCATTTCTATCTAGAACCGGCTGCTCAAACTATTATGTGATATTAGGTAAATCTATATATCTCCTCTTTCCTGTGTTCCAAACGCCGCCCAGTACAATTATTTACACCCCATCATCACATCCCATCGTCTCCTCGGAGCCAGCCAATCCGCGCTCCAATATCTTTTCTTCCCCGCGGCCGCATCACAGGCCTCTTAGTTCTTCTCCCGCTTCTCCCACACGATATTGGCCGGGGCCAGTGGCCGCGAGAACAGCGAGCTGTAATCCGTCCCCACAACCTCATTAACACCGTCAGGAAGCCTCCACTTGAACTCACGCACCATGGTCGCGATGATGGTCCCCAGCTGCAGGCTGGCAAATTGCTCGCCGATGCAGCGATGGCGGCCGGCGCCAAACGGTAGGTAGGGAGAGGTCGCACCCTTGCTGATCATGCCGTAGCCGTAGTCCTCGTGCTCCTCCTTAATGTCGCCCATCTGGACGCCCACAGCACCGGCATCCCAGCGGTGGGGATCCCACTTGAGAGGGTCGGGGAAGTATTCCTCCATCCGCGCAGTGACACCGGCGGAGGAGAGGAGGGTGTGGGTTGTTGGGATGACAAAGTTGGTTCCGGGGACGGGCATGGGTGACTTGACTTTGCGGAGGATAGAGTGGATGGGTGTGTGGAGACGGAGGGTCTCCTTGAGAACGGCCTGGTTCAGCGTGAGCTTGCTCATGTTCTCGTAGGTCAAAGGAGGCAGGTCGGCGCCTAGGACACGGATCTGTTCTTGATAGAGTTCCTCAATGATATCGGGGCGGGCGGCGAGGTTGAGCATCATCCAGGAGCTCGTCGACGAGGACGAGTGCTGTCCGGCCATGAGCATAGCGATCATCATGTGTGCAATCTCCTTGTCTGGGATAGGGTTGCCATCCTTGTAAACCGCTGCCATCAAATGGCGGATCAAATCGTGCTCATTTTCATCAGGGACGTTTCCAGCGCGACGGGCCTCGATGATCTCCGTGTATGTTTTAGCAAGAATTTTCTGAGCGCGATCGCGGGAACGGTTTTGCGGCAGAGGCGCCCAGTGAAGCATGAAGTTGATTGGGGTGAAGCCCATGTCGAGGTCGTGGAAGAGGTCGGCGAATACAGCGTTGAATCTGGATCGGACTTCCTTTCCTTGGAGAGTACGGGAAGCGGTATAGATGGTGATCTCAGACATGGCCGCGGGAACATCGGATTGCCCGGTGGGGCCCTTGAATGTCGGGTTGGTCTTGATGAAGTTGGTGACCTCCTGGACGATAAGGGGCACGTATGACCTGAATGTCTCGGTGGTGAGACTGACTTTCACGAACTGCGCCAGTTAGCAAATAATCATTCCTTAATTCAATCTCCGTACCTTCTTCTGCTCCATGAGCTTCGAGTTGGGGCAATCGTAGACGACTCCGCTGCCGAAAACTGGCGTGGTGAGTACTGTGTAGATCTCCTCCGCGTTCACATCCTTGAGCTTCCCATTGAGGATGAACTCGTTGCCAGCTGTTCCAAGGTATACGGTCGTCTTCTTTCCGAGGAGGATGAAAGTGAAGATATCGCCATACTACTCAAGTCAGCTTGGTCCTTCGCCCAGCAATCGCATAATCACGAACCTTTTCTCTGCACTTAAAGAAGAAGGGGTACGGGTCCATTCCATAGCTGATGGTGTTTCCGATGATGGGGAACCAGTGGAAAACAAGCGGTGGCTCATTGGGGTTCTTGAAAAGGAGCTGGCTCAAGACATTGAGAACAACAGCGAGGGCGATGAAGGACGCGAATCCGACGGCAGCTACGACGGCGAGACCGCGCTCCGAAATCTGCGCGTTGAGTGGGATGAAAACGGCCCCAGTGAGGCTCTCTGTTATGCCCATTTTGCCGTTTATGATCGGCGTGGGAGCGGTCCGGGTGGTCGAGGTGAATTCGGAGAAGCCAAAGTGGTTATTTGGTTTAGATAGGAGGGAGGGACAGGAGACAATTTGTATAGTTTTCTGGGGGAGATAATCCAAATAGGAAAGGTGGCTGTGATTGGCCCCTCAAATCTTGGGAAGTATTTTATTAAAGTTACTTGGCTTCTCCCCTGGAGTTGCCACACCGCCGGGCAGAAATGACTATTTAGATGTAGCCCATACACTGTGGCCAATAAGGATGTGTCTTTACTTGATTGTAATTGGACCCAGAATTTCAAGGCACAAACGAACCCGAAGAGCAACCCGAAAACGAGCACGAGCACGAGCACGAAAGGCCAGAACACATGGCCGATCACGTGTTTCAAGTTAAAGATGCCTAAACAGCACCATTTGACTTATAAGACATATACGGATGATGTTTGATAGTCGCTCAAATATCCACTGAGCCGCGTGTCAACAACTTACAACGCAAGTCGTCTCCGCATTCTTCTTGGCTAACAAGCCAATAAACTCCCAGCTAAAGTCATCTATCATCTTCCTCTCTTCCGAATGAGCATCGCAACCCCGTCCGGCCCTTTCCTCTCCCTTACCCCCTACCCCTTGGCCCATCTGCCCCCATCTCCCCAAATTTACGGCTCATCAGAATACCCCAGTCTCCCCACGCCCCCTCCCTCGGCACCCTCAGCCACCTCCCTCCTCACGTCCCTCCTCAACGAAGCCCTCTCCCTCCTCTCCTCCGCCGCCCCCCGCGACGGTTACCGCCCCTCCTGGAAGCAACAACCCAAGCCCCGAAGCTACCCCCACTCTGCCGCCCCCGTGCACCTCTCCTCGGCCCCTCACAACGACTCAACATGGTTCTGCAGGCGCAGCACTCACCGCGATGCCGCTGAGCCTGGAACGGCGTCATGGTCCGAGTTTGAGGCAGCATTCAAGATAGACCACACCTTCAATGAGCACTCTTTCACGCCGTCAATTGCTACCTTCGCGAAAATCGTTTTTTGGGAAGAGGGAGTGGAAGGCGTGAGTCTCGAGGTCCCGCACGAGCGGTGGAAAGGGGTTAGCCTCGAGCTGTTGGAGATCGTGCATCGCCTCCCCCGTCCCTTCCGCCAGCGCTCTTTCACCGTGCTCCAGGGGATCGCGGAGCGGGTTGATGTGGATAGGGACGGCGGGGAGTTTGTGGTGGTGACGGTGCCGGTGGATGCGAAGTGGGGCATGTGGCCGAAGGAAGTGCCGGCGAAGTATGCGGCTGTAGAGCGGTTGCGGACGGTTGGGGCGAACGTGGAGTGGGTTATGGCGACGGCGTCGAGGGCAGGGGGCGTGTTGCCGGGGTGGGTGCAGGACATGTCTGTGCCGGGGGTCGTGGCGAAGGACGTGGATTTTTACTTGAAGTGGGAGGCCGAGCAGCGGGTGAAGCGGGCGGCGGAGCAGGCTGATAATGAGGTGGATATGGAGAGGTCTATAGACAGTGTCTGACATTGGGCAGCTGTTGGATGATTTGGTGTCGCTAGCTCCAGGGGTATTTGGAGGGAGGGGTACCATGAAAGAGAAAGCCGCAATAGGCGTGTCCGCCTCGGACTGTGATGGGGGAAGGAAGGGAAAGTCACTAAAGACTCCATGAAACCTCAAAAGACATGCATAATCTCTATTTCCCTCCCTCCTTTTCCCTCCCCTCCCACAGCTCCTCACTAGCCTTCCTCGTCCCCTCCACAATAATCCCATGCTCCACCTTATGAATCCGCTCCTCCAGGCCCTCGAGCGCCTCACCCTCCTGGAACTCAATCTCACGCACCAATATCGGCTGACCGCGATCCACCTCCGCAACAACATAGTGCACCATCACCCCCGTCGGCCCCTTAGACCTCCCAGCCACGAAATCCTCGTAAGCACGCTTAATCGCATTGGCGCCGTCGTAGGCACCAGGAAGAGCAGGGTGCAGGTTTATGACGGGGACGTGTTCCTTTTCGAGGGGCGCGAGGAAGGGGGGAGAGAGAATGTGCATCCATCCCGCCTGCGTTTGTTAGCTTTCATCCTCGCCATGGTAATATAGGGGCACTCACGCAAACGATCAGGTCTGGCCCGTCGCTCAGGATCAGCGCTGCGAGATCGGCGTCATAACGCTCGCGGCCGCTCTTGATGGCTTCGGGGTCCTTTTCACCGCTCTTGAGGTAGTGGCCAGCGACAAGATTGTGGTAGGATGTCTTTATGCCGGCGGAGTGGGCGCGCTCGAGGCCGTAGGCGTTCTTTTTGTTGGAGATTACGTGGGTGATGATTGTGTTTGGGAGGGCGGGGGAGGGGCCTGTTGTGGCGTCGATGAGGGCTTGGAGGTTGGTGCCGGAACCAGAGATGAGGACCGTGAGCTTGGTTGGTGGGTGAGAGGAAGAAGACATGGCGAGGAGGAGTTGGGAAAGCTGGAGATGTGTTTTGAGAGCTGGTTCCGGTGTAGGAGGGAGGTGTCTGGCGGGGTCGAATTTTTAGGTTGGATTGCAGCTGCACCAGGCGCGACCGAGTCTTACAGAATATTCGCCCTGTTCAAACGTCTCTACACAGATCAGCTCTAATCTGAATAGATGAGCTGGCTATGTGAGAAAAAAAATACAGTGTAGCACTCCCTTCCCAATCGACGTCAACGGCCTGGCAAATAATTCTACCCCACCACACGTGACCCAAACTGCCCCGCTTCTAGCGTGGTCTCACAGGTAATGATCTCACACCTGCCAGGTACGACGACGTCCTCCCCGAGCTCATCCAAGCTATCTATTCTTTCCTACAACCATTCATCGCCCCTAGGAACGCTTATCACTTGTTGAAACAACTCAAAATCACCATGTCCCCCGCTACCAAAGGCATCGGCGCCGCCCCCAAAATCGACGGCTCAGACCTACGCATCGGCATCGTGCACGCGCGCTGGAACGAGCAGATCATTGAGCCACTTCTCGAGGGTGCCCGCAAGGAGCTCCTCGCCGCCGGCGTCAAGCCCGCCAACATCGTTGTGCAATCCGTGCCCGGCTCCTGGTATGCTCTCAATTGACCCTACTCAACCCCCACCCCACCCCGCGCCCCGAGCATACCGGAACAAGAGAACGTACGTAGCTAACCTCGGCAGGGAACTCCCCATCGCTGTGCGCGGAATGTACGCGGCTTCGCAAATCCAAGCGACGCAATCCTCGACTTCCTCCGCCGGCGACCTCCTCGGCTCAACCTCCGACCTTGCATCCGACGCGGCCGCAACCCACACTCCCCCCTTCGATGCGCTGATCGCCATCGGCGTGCTGATCAAAGGCGAGACGATGCACTTCGAGTACATCTCTGAAGCGGTGTCGACGGGTCTTATGCGCGTGCAGCTTGATGCGGGTGTGCCGCTCATCTTTGGGCTGTTGACGGTGCTGAGTGAGGAGCAGGCGTTGGTCAGGGCTGGGCTTGGAGGGGGAGAGAAGGGTGCGAAGGGATATGCAGCGCATAACCATGGTGAGGATTGGGGGAGGGCTGCGGTGGAGTTGGGACAGAGGAGGAGGGAGTGGGGAGAGGGGAAGATCAATTAAAGGCCATATAAGGTTGAAGATGATATAGAAAATAAAAAACGTCTGCATTAGATCTTTGTTTGGATTGGAGGTACACAATAGAGCGCTGGCAAAGTGGGCTGATAAATCTTCCCTTTTCCATTTTCAATTCTCCTATGAATGCCATATATGTTTGGTAAACAACGAAATCTGGCTTGGACTCTGTGAGCTTGGATTCATGGGTCGGGATCTATATCCAAGTCGAGAATGGGGTTTATAACCCTGCATCCGGCGCCATTGTAGCTGCTCAGGATATGAGCACTCATTCTGGATGCACAGCATAGCACATACAGCGAAGTCTAGTGGACAATCCAAACAATTCTGTCTCTTTTCTAACTGCCCAGGCTAGAGATTTCTTACCTTCAAGGAAACGCAACAACTAACTTACAGCAAATAGAGCACCAAGTTGCGGTACGAGTCACGCAGAGTATAGACAGCGGTCACCAACAACCAAGCTTTAGCCCAGCGATGATGCCGCTATAAGTTGTGACGACTCTGACGGCGAATGCACTCCAGTCCATCGCTGTAGAACAGGGCTGAGAAATACAAAAGTACGACAGAGCACACCAGCATCACATACACTGTGCTTGACACAACCAGTCCAACCTAATTAGGGAAGTATCGTGCGAAGTGAGAAGCCGTCAACCGAGAAAACGATGAAGGTTGACCGCTGATTCGCTCTGTTCCGGCGACTCCGCGATCCTAAGAGTGATAGTGGACTTGATTGCTGACGCGGCCCTGTCAAGTCGAGAATGGGTACGGATGACACCCCCACAATTATGGCTGAGCAACAGGAAGCCCATTTAGCTTTTCAAAGAGCTTTATATTCTCCTCGCTGATGTCCGCGGTGTGACATCTCCAAGGGATTTCACCGTCGCACTGTCAAACCACGCGCCTTTTCAACTCTGCCACACGCTGAAAAGTTAGAACCGTCAACGCCAAAAAAAAACCCAGCACCACCGCCAAAATAGGAAACCTCAAGAACTACCTAACCATGGCTCACAACAGCCGTTATGAGCGGGTTTGTCTCTCTTCTCCCCACTACGGAATTCCACCCACTAACCCTCTCCCCCAGATCGCTCAAGACGACGACGCCGTCTCCCTCCAAACCGTCGCCCAGGACTACAACTACAACACCGGAGTCCCGAACTCCCCACCCCCATCCTTCCGCTCCACCACCACCCAGCTCACCCCCTCCACCCTCCAGTCCCTCAACGCTGCCTGCACCGACCCCACGCCTCCCTACCCCTCTACCATGGCCCCCTCAGAGGCTGACCAAGCACGCGGCGACCTCCTCCACGAGACCTGGTCCGGGACCGTCATCGACCCTCCTCCCAACACCGCCGCCACGATCCTCAGCCTACACCGACGTCTCGCGCATATCGAAGAGTCGATGGGCCGCCTGCTGCTGGAGCGGGAGGAGTGGAAGCGCGAGGCGACGCATGGGAGGCAGAGGACGAATTGCTGTGCTAGTCTCCCGGCCGATGATACGGTGCTGAGGGATCGGAGTAATTGCTGTGTTAGTGTGGTGCCGATACTGAGCTCGGAGGCGCAGGAGAGGAGGCACAAGATGGCGTTGGGGTTTGTGTTTGCGGTGGTGTTATTGGGGTGTTTGTTTGCGTTTCTGATTGTGGGTTCGGAGTGGGAGAAGGAGAGAAGGCCGTGAATGTGAAGTCGGGAGTTTATGGGTGGGTAATTAGTAACTTAATGTGTGTGTGATGCTTGTGAGCGCTTTACCTTGGTATCTCTTCCGGGAGGTGCTGCTTAGCGTTGCAAGCGGAATGAGTGACGAGATGATGGATGGGATATACATGGTGTTTATGAGGTTTCTTGGTTGGATATATTTCGGGTCAGGTGTACAAACATATTTTGAACTCTACTACATAGAGTCACTAGCGACAGTCAGCCATTTCATTAGTCAATAATAGAGCATTAAGACTTGATATCTCGCTCTACAACTATGTGTGAATGCACCTTCCAACTCCCCCAAGTCAGAAACAACCGCTTCCAAAATTGTACTATTATCCCCCTTTCAAGACTCCAGAACGCCATTTCTAATCAGAAGCTAAACTCATAACTCATCACTATCATCATCACTATCCTCTACCACCCGCCTCCTCTTCCTCCTCACCCCACCCCCATCATCTGTTACCTCCACAGGCTTCCCAGCTGACCTCCCCCACTTCCCAACTAACGTACTGATATCCGGCAACTCATCCTCACCATCCATCGAGTCCTGCGTGGCCGTGAACTGCGTCGGTTCAAAGAGGGGTTTCGCTTTCGTCGGGGGGTTAATGGATGAGAAAATAGACTCCCCTGCTCGGCTGGGATGTGCCTTGGGCGTCTCGTCGTCGCGAACAATGAAGTCGTCGAGGTCGCTGTCTTCTTCATCGTCGGGGTAGGGAGGCGCTGCTGAGCTGCTGGACAAGGTGCTGAATGAGTCTATTAGTGGAGGTCCGACGTTCTCGCGATATCTAGGTCTCGCAGCCGCACGGTTACGGCGTGGTGGGGTTATAGTCTCTGATTCTTCGGCGGAGAGGGAGAATAGGTCTGCCTGGCCTATGGAGGACTGGCTGGTCGGGAGATCTGGAGAGTTTTCCCTGGGCTTTAGAGGGAGGGGGTCATCTTGCATGCGCTCCCAGTGGTCCAGTGTCTCTTGATCGATGGTTTGCATCGACTGTAGCATATTCACGAGCCTTTTTGAAGCTACCCCGTGCTTGACACGCTTTGTCGGTCGTAAAGATCGTTGCAGCTTAGGATGCTTATTTAATTCTGGGACGCTGACATCCAGCGTTTCAAATTCGCCAGCGATGTTTTGATATGTCTCTAGTAATAGGACTTCATCGGATGGGGATAGAAACACTGATTCGAGGGCAGGCTTTTCCATTCGTTGGTCCTCTGATAATTCCGATACCACCTCTTCCGCGGCTTGTGCTAATGAAGAGCCCTTTCGTGAGGTTTTCTTCCCAGACATCATTGACGCTACAGACTGGAAGCCAGTCTCAACATCATCCGGCATGTTGAATTTCTTTGGCGGTCTTTTTGGTGCTCGTTTTGCCCGGCGCCTCGGCTCTGGCAGTGACGGATCTTGGGTATTTTCTACTGGTATTTCAATGTTCCTTTTGTCAACAGCTGGCACAATATCCCGGGGTACTATGCGTGTTGATAAGTCAAACCGAAAGTTAAATCGAGATCCATCACTGATCATCCGTTGCATCGCCTCATAGTTATCTTTCGCCTTGACGAAGGAGTCTTCTTCTTTCCCACGCATCAGGAGTAGTACGATGTTACCGGCTCGCTTTCTGCCCGTCCTTCCCATCCGCTGCAGCATGCGTATCGGGGAGGAAGACGCATCGTAGCAAACAATGAGATCAACCTGTCCAATATCCAACCCTTCTTCGCCTATCGACGTCGCAACTATGACATTGAAAATGCCCTCTTTGAATTTTCTGATCGTCTCAATCTGCGTGGCTTGGTTCATTCCATCAGAATGCTTGGTGCCAGCTTGACCGACAAACACAGACGCTCTAACCATCGGCGCATGTCTATTGAGTACTCGGGCCACTTCTTCGGCGCTTCCGCGGTATTCGCAAAATACGATGATTCTTGTCTTGGATGGTAGCGCTCCATCTTCCCGTCTCCCATCACCAGCATCGAGGAAGTGATTCAAAACCGTGTCGCACAAGTAGGTAAGTTTTGGATGGCCAACGAAATCATCCTTGTTGATCCACATATTGACCAGATCCATCATCTTCCGAAAGTGAGGACTGTCCATAATTTGTTTCTTATATTTGCCCAGTTTAGCACCGCGTTCCTCGGCTTCAGATCGAAAATCTTTCATCGTTTGGAAAAAGGGCCCGACGCCATGGAAGTTTAGCAACTTTATCCCATGCGATACGGTGGCGAGAACAGTGAACAGACTTCTCATCATGCCCTTCAACCCAAAGTTCGCCGCTTTGCCTGCAGGAGATTTCAACCAGGCCTCTTGAGCCTTCACCATTCCAAACGCCGTCAGCGATAGGGGATCCCTGTTGTAATATGCATTATGACCGCATAATAGATCCACCAGGGGTTTCAGTGTCTTTGATAGTAGGTCTTGAATCTTAACAATCTCTTCTGATGGGTCGAGAATGACTTGGTCAATGTTGCGCTGGTGAACGTATTGCTGAATGTCAATAGAGTCTTCGGTCCTGATTTCTACCTTTGAAATCTCAAGGCCGTCGATGACTTCTTGAACGGCCTCGACAGACGAACCAGGGGTGGCTGTCAATGCAAGAATTCGAAAACTCTTTGTGAAGCGCCGCATAAACTCGATGACCTTGACATATGAGTAGTTTCCCGTTGCTCGATGCGCTTCATCGACCACTAGGAGCACAATCTTCTTTGGATCGGCAAGACCGGTTCTTAAATCATTCTCCAGTGTTTGGGGTGTCATGAAGAACACTCGTTTCGAAGCCCACTCTTCCGCTCTAAGCGCCGGACTGATCTCGCCAGTGAGCATGGTTGTTGATGATCTCGGAATTCCAGCAATATTAAAACACGCATCCACCTGCTGCGCCACAAGCGGTTTGGTTGGAGCCATGAAAACAATCTGGGAGTCTTTTGTCCACCGAAAGTAGTTGAGCATGATCGTAGCTGCAATAAACGTCTTTCCCAAACCCGTTGGGAGTGCCACAAGCGTATTGTTGAAGAGGCCATTCTTCGTAATCGAGTACTGGTAGTCGCGAATTGCTCCGAGGTTTGTTGGATATACCCATGTTTTCAGCGCTTCTGTGTCTAGCGAGTGATGTGTAGGAGCTTCGGGAGGCAAATCAACCCGGTAGCTGTGGACTTTGTTTACCTGGGATGCTGGGAGTGGGCTGTCGGCCGCTCGTCCACCAAATAAAGTAGTTTGGCGCAGGCCTGTCAGAGGTGCTACGACGCGCTGCCTGGGTAATATTTGGGGCTCCGGCGGGCTCTGAGGGGTTGGCTGTCTCGCATCAGGCTCTGGTGATGAGCTGAATGCATCTGACGGAAGACCCTCAAGCTCTTTGTCGGCGTCAAACTCGGAATACATCGTAGCCATGGTGCTTCTGGTTTCCAATCTTCTTTTTCTTCCTGCTCATCTTGAGCTGATGTTACCTCATACTTGTCATTGATGCAGTTGTGAGAGCAAGGGAGCGAGAGAGCTGTTCAGGAAGGAGTTTCCACGTGGCGAGGCTGAGAGGCTGAGAGAGAGGTTGCCATTTCTGGGAATGGAGACGCGACTGAACTGGAAGACGCGTTTATAGCCTTAGATACTAGGCACCCACAGTCTAGACTTTCGTTCTAGCTTACGATGCCTTAAATAATAGGTATGAACAGTTGCCACCGCAATCTATTCTGGATCAATGCCTCACATACTAGGCGTCCATGATCCCTTCTTGGAGAAATCTCCGCATTGGAAATGTCACTCTATGTATAGTTTTGGGGGTACGTACTCCATTTTTGTCTTGGCCCCAAGTCTTCGTGGGTCCCTTGTTCTCGTACCATCAGCCAACCACATGGCAAGATCATGTGACGTGCTTATTTTTTGCATTCGTCATACTTAAAGAGTTATCTAGCCAGTCATCTAGGGGAGTTTAGAGGAGCGAAGACTCGGCTAAATGCATCACATGACTAGTATAGTTCCTTCTTATCACTTGGCGCTGTTTGCGGAGGGCTTAGCGTCCACTCCGCGCCTCCGCTGCCAAGATACAGCCAAGGGAGCCAAGAGAACCCCGCTCCGCCGAGACTACAATGTGTGGCGGACACGCCTTCTGAGCCGCACTACGGCGTCATACTTATAGAGTACCAAGAATACAACGTGCTCATACCTCCCCAGGTCTGTCTTGGT
The DNA here is from genome assembly GCA_001630605.1 of Pseudogymnoascus pannorum. Classification (NCBI taxonomy): domain Eukaryota; kingdom Fungi; phylum Ascomycota; class Leotiomycetes; order Thelebolales; family Thelebolaceae; genus Pseudogymnoascus; species Pseudogymnoascus pannorum. The sequence goes on from LNAS01000150.1 coordinate 195,794, forward strand.
GTCACCCTTTGGGTGTTTTCTGCTCCAATAGCTCCAATGAGGCCATCTTATTCGACTAACCCTTGAATGAGCCAAGAATATTATTTACTCGTAAGTCTCCAATGGCGTCAGATGCGTCTCTTGGTAACTTTTGTATTCTTGGATTCTTTCCGATATTCCAATCGCGAGATAGTTATAAGGTCTAGCCTATCCCCCTCATTCCTGTTTCTTTTCGTCATAATAGCAAAAGTTGAAAATCCAGTCCGAAGATTCCCATTTCAACATTATAAGCCTATGCCTCGCCTCGATGGCTCCAAAGAAGAATGCCAACAAGCAGGTTCTTAATCCGCACCCTTTCTTACTGTCTGTCGATGATGTTGCCAGTCAGCTGGGAACAAATATTGAAACCGGCCTGAGTGCCAGGAGGGTGGCTGAACTCAAAAATGAATACCCTCCAAATGAATTAGAAGGTGGGGGAGGTCCTAACTGGAGTACCCTGTTGATGAAACAAATCAGTAATGCAATGATATTGGTATGTCCCCGCAAAAGACCCCGAAAAGCATGACAACATTTCTAATACCCCAAATAGGTGCTCGTCTTTGCCATGGCTCTTAGTTTTGGCGTTGGAGATTATATTGAAGGTGGCGTTCTTGCAGCAGTCATTGTTCTCAACGTTACAATCGGATTTGTCCAGGAATTGAAAGCGGAGAAAAAGATGGACTCTTTGCGGGCACTGTCATCACCCAGTGCTGCCGTGCTGCGAGATGGGAAAATAGACGTCATCCCGAGGTAAGCTCTACGCCCCGCATAACCATTTTCTGGAGAGTTACTAACATGTCGTAATTAGTGCCGAGTGTCTTCCAGGAGACATTGTAGTCTTGAAAACAGGTGACACTGTTCCGGCTGACTTGCGAGTCTTCGAAGCAATGAATCTCAACTGTGACGAGAAATCGTTAACGGGTGAGGCAGAACCGGTAGAGAAGATACCCGAGAACAATATCACAATCCCTGGCACAGAGACGCTGGCTACCAGAGAAGAAGAAGTAGGCATTGGCGATCGCCTGAATATTGCATACTCCACGACTACTGTTGTAAAGGGCCGTGGGCGCGGTATTATTGTTTTTACCGGTATGTTAACTGAAGTCGGACGAATTGCGAGTGCTACAAATAAGAAAACTCGCAAGCCTGGCCGTTCAATGAGTGCAAAGAAATATGGTAAGGCTCAGCCGATCAAGGGGTTATCTCGACGAATGTATGATGGAATTGGATGGTTTCTCGGCCTCACAGTTGGGACCCCACTCCAGCGAAAGTTGGCCAAGTTGGCTTACCTTTTGTTTGGGTGTGCTATTTTCCTAGCAATAATCGTATTCGCCGTCAACAAGTTCAACGTTACAAACGAGGTTGCCATTTATGCCATTTCTACTGGTATTGCCATTATTCCAGAATCTCTGATAGCGTAAGTATCCCCTACTTTCCCTACATGGATGGACCTTAAGGCTAATTCATATAGTGTTCTTACTATTACTATGGTTGTTGGAATGACAGTCATGAGAAAAGCCAATGTTGTCGTCCGCGATCTTTCTGCGCTTGAAGCCCTTGGCGGCATCACCAATATTTGCTCTGACAAGACAGGGACTTTGACTCAGGGAGCTATGATCGTAAAGAAGGCTTGGCTGTGGAAGACAGGCGTCTACACAGTTCAGCGCTCAATGGATCCGAATAATCCTACCCAAGGAGAAGTTACTCAAAATGTTTCTATACAGGGCATCGAAGAGGCACAACCAGAAGCAAAACATGTCGACTATGACCAGCAGCGCTCCGCTGCTGCTCTAACGTTCGATGTACCGGCTGAGAAAGCAATCAAGGATCAATTGAATGGCGAAAAGTCAAACGCAGACGAGGAGAGCGCGGAGATGAATCCTGCCCTCGAACAATTTCTGCAAACGGTCGCTCTATGCAACTTGGCAACGGTCGTGAAAGAGAAGCCCGAAGGCTCCAGCGAGGAGATATGGCAGACTACGGGCGAACCCACCGAAATTGCTCTCCAGGTACTTGCCTGGAGGTTCCAAATGGGTAAGAAGTCTTGGGAACGCCAAGGGTTCAAGCAAGTTGCCGAATTTCCATTCGACAGCAGCATCAAGCGAATGTCAGTCGTCTACAACTCCGGAGCAGAGAATAGTCTTATTTTCACCAAGGGCGCTGTCGAGCGAGTCTTGGACCTGTGCACAACCATTGGCTCTGGTGAGAACCAGGAGTCTCTAACAGAAGAGATCAAAGAGAAGGTTCTCAAGCAGATGGATGTTTTTGCAAACCAGGGACAGCGCGTATTAGCTGTTGCAACTCGCACATGGAACGGTGATTTTAAGGAACACGCCGATAACATAGCACAACAAAACAAGGCCAAGGGTGCAGATGACGAGCTCAGAGGCGAAGTCGAGCAAGATCTTACACTCCTTGGGCTTGTTGGTATCTACGACCCTCCGCGTGATGAGTCTAAGGGTGCCGTCCAGCAATGTGCTGAGGCCGGTATCAAAGTCCACATGTTGACTGGTGATCACCCTGCGACGGCCAGCGCAATCGCTAAAGAAATCGGGATTATCCCTCAGAACATGTCTGTCCTGTCGCCAGACGTTGCCGCTTCGATTGTTAAAAAAGCCACTGATTTCGACAATATGACGGATGAAGAGATCGATGCAATGCCCGAGCTTCCACTTGTCATTGCTCGTTGCGCTCCCAGCACCAAGACTCGCATGATCGAAGCACTCCGTCGCCGTGGACTATACATGGCCATGACCGGTGACGGCGTCAATGATGCTCCATCTTTGAGCAAGGCCGACGTCGGAATCGCCATGGGTCTCGCTGGATCTGATGTTGCAAAGAGCGCTGCTAAAATTGTCCTCACGGATGATAAGTTCAACTCCATCGTCTCCGCAATCAGTCAAGGTCGCCGCATGTTCGACAACATCCAGAAATTTGTCCTTCATCTGCTGACTTCCAACGTTGGTGAAGTTATCCTTCTGATCGCCGGTCTTGGTTTCCAGGATAACAATGGCTTCTCTGTCTTCCCACTCTCGCCACTTCAGATTCTCTGGATTAACATGCTTACATCCTCGTTCCCAGCATTCGGTCTTGGTCGAGAGAAGGCTAGCACTGAAATTATGCGTCGCCCACCTCACGACAACAAGAGAGGTGTCTTCACTGTCCAGATCATGGTCGACATGATGGTCTACGGTCTCCTGATGGGTGTCTGCACTCTCATGACTTTCGTGGTCATTATCTATGGCGTAAATGATGGTAATCTTGGCCACGATTGCAACCGGTCTTACAGCCCCTCCTGCGACGCTGTATTCCGTGCCCGTGCCGCTGTCTTCGCCGAATTGACCTGGCTCATTCTAGTCTCTGCTTGGGAATTCAAGTCTATCCGCCGCAGCATGTTCCGTCTCGATCCAAGCTCTGAGAGTAGATTCCCATTCTTCAGGGACATATATGAGAACAGGTTTCTCTTTTGGGCCGTCGTTATTGGAGCCCTATCTGTGTTCCCAGCTGTCTACATTCCTGGCTTGAATACCAGCGTTTTCAAGCACAAGGGTATCGGATGGGAATGGGCACTCTCGTTTGGCGCTGTCTTTGTATTTGTGATTGGCGTTGAGGCCTGGAAATGGATTAAGCGCCACTACCATATCTTTGAGCGTGGCTTCGAAGACAGAAGTGAAGATGAGCGCCAGAGTAGATTCAAGAAGTTGAGCTTGAGACAAGGATTCTTTTCCATGACTCGGGCTCGGACTCTGAGTTTCAAGAGGACTCTGAGCACCAGAAGCAACCGTAGGAAGAAGAGCGATGGTGTGAGTATCGCAGAGGTGACGACAGATGATACTGGGCGAGGTTCCATGGATGTCAATAACAATGGTCGTGAGATGGTGCAGGTTGGTCAGGTGAGGCCAGAAAACCAAGTTTAGATGCGTTTTCCGTCTTGCTACTTTTTTTTTGATACCATTTCGCAATTGCTATATCCTGCTAGTGATGAACATGGCAGCATTTCTATGTTTGGAAGGAAAAAATTAGATGTCTAGGTGTAGGGGAAGACAATATATTTTAGAGTCACAGAGATTGTCTAATATAGCTATTTCTTAGAGATTGGCCTGAGACTGCACATTTGTATTCGTGAGAAATTACTGATTCAACCCAGAATGACCATTATAACCATAACGCCCAAAAGTTTATACTGTACAAGGGCTGTGCTTCCGGTCATCATAGACAAAAATAATTCGAACAATCTCTAGTGACAATAAGATGACTTCGGTCGGCATGAGTCGTAGTTTAGTGATTTAACTTAGTTACATCCCGAGAGAATATATTTCAGCCATCAATAAAAATTCCCCTCAATTTAATTTACCGTCAGCATGGAAAAATTACGTTATTGTCCTCTATTTCCCATCTGTCATCCCACCCATCCTTTCCCCTCAAAGCATACAGCTAGTACCTTCAGCACACCTCACCTCTGCAAATCCTCTTTCGTAACCAAACCCAGTTAGCTGCCATGGGCGCGAGTATTTCGTCTTTCAACAACTCTATTTGATATATTCCGAACTCAATGATCGGATTACTAAGCAAATAAGATTGGACCTACACGTACGATAAGATAACGCATTGGCGAGACCAAGGTGTTTCCCAAGTTAACCTCGCAACTAGCCGCGCGACCAAACGTCCTTGTTCAGAAGAAAGGAGAAAGCTTCCTACCTCATTACGGGGTTCCCTCGATTGGGCGATTCTCGAGGCATTAAGTGGATTCTGGTTGAAACGGCATAGCCGCCGTTTGAAGGTGGGATCTGGTCACCTATCGTCCTACTGTGCGTCTCCCCTCCAAGCACAAATCTAGCAAAGCACCGAAACCTCTCCTCTGGTGAATTGAAACTGCTATGCCTCCGAACAATCATCGACACCCTGAAATGGACTACGGCTCTGAAGGAAACTCCGATCTGGAGGTCGACCTTGAAGAGCAGGATACAATATGGTCCATATCATATCCAAGAAAGCCCATCGCAAACAGCAGCCAGCGGACCAAGAAGCGTTGGGAGGAAGCGCAGGTTCACGATTCCAATTTCCATGGGAAGGGCCAGAGCAAGGAAGCTTTGAATTTGAGGTATGTCGTCGAGCCGGGCACATGGCTAGGGCTGCAAAATTACAGGAAATGTACCGGTGAGTAGACCCTATGCATCCAACTCTTGGGAATGCGCTGACTTTATCTACTATTCAGTTGACAATGTGGATTACCAAAAAAACGACTACGTATTTGTCGCCCCCCCGAACCTTGTGCTTGATGGAGACGACGATGAGAGGAAGTTCTGGGTCGCGCAGATACTGGAGATACGAGCGAAAGATTCCCGACACGTGTATGCACTCATCGCATGGATGTATTGGCCAGATCAACTCGTCGACGCACATGTAGGGGGGGAAAAACCCAAGTCTCTCCGGCGCTGGTATCATGGGAAGCACGAGCTGGTCGCCAGTAACCATCTGGATATTCAGGATGTTACCAGCATGGCAGGGGTTGCTCCAGTCACTCAATGGCTCGAAGAAGATGAGGAGGGTGTGCAAGAGGGTTTGTACTGGAGGCAAACATTCAATATAGTGACCGGAAACCTTTCGGTATGCATCCCTGCAAAAAGAGACAAGGAATTACCAACTAACTGTGAATTGCGAACAGAGCATCCGAAAGCACTGCATTTGCCAGAAATATTACAACCCGGATGTCGTCCTCGTGGCCTGCCCGAACGAAACATGCCACATCTGGATGCACGAGGAGTGTATCGTCAATGACGCGCTGACAAAAGCGTTCAAAGCTCTACCCGCGAATCCTGACGAGAAGAAGAAGAAGAACAAGAAGGTCACGGTGAAGCGCCTACCAGCTGACAATGTCTCTCATGATTTGACTTATAAAGACGCTGTCTATAGAAAGCGATTCACGGGCAAGATTATAGACAATGGAAACAAGATATCCATTACAGACTTGACAGACATGAAAACCTCGACAGAAACTCTCTGCTGTTTGAAGTGCAGCACCCCACTGGGATGAGCTGCTGAGTTGCATGGAGGATGATCAACGACTAATGCCCGTGATGCGAATTGAGAGTGATTTTTGGTTGCGAGACATTGCCGCGAGACGGATACCCAAAGGAATGGCCGGCGTTATATTTGCATTGGGCTGACGATGCTGCTACTGGGCGTAGCATGGAAGAGAGGCCATTGAATTATTATATGCACATAGGCTAGGAGTTTTAGGAATCATCTGTTATTGTTTTCAACTACTTAACATGGCTTTACGTTGTGAATTTTATACCAGCTATGTGAGCCATTAGAGAGACGAATAGTAGCATCTTCTGTTTCCCAAACAAATTACTAAGGTCTAAACTTCGAAGTTTATGGTGTGGCTCACTGATAATTGAATCCATCCGTGTCCAGAAAAGGATACAAATGCCACTGCCAATTACGGTAGGGGCTCACATCGGTTATTTCACATAGCATCCGAGACCGGGTTGATCCGTGTGATGGAGAAAAATATTGCAATAGATAGCACAACATCTAACATTTTCTATCCACAAAACGAAGAAAGAACATTATAGATGAGAGAGACTTTGGTACATTGAGGGTGCGAGTTACAGCTAGGGGTTTCCGTCCATCTGCAGATCTAAATAATAACAAAAGAGATTCTATGCACAATCCCCTTACTCTTCCGAAGCTGCAGCACCAGTGATAATCTCAACCAGCTCGTTGGTAATGACGGCTTGACGGGTGCGGTTGAAGAGAATCTGGTACTTGGTGATCATGTCGCCAGCGTTCTTGGAAGCGTTCTGGAAAGGAGTTAGCTTGTTGTGTAGAAGTAGTGGAAGAAATAGCGGTGCCGAGGTTACGTACGTCCATAGCATTGCGACGGGCAGATTGCTCGCAAGCGTGACCCTCAGCAAGAGCCCAGTAGAGGGAGTTGGTGAGGGCGTACTCCTGGAGGTTGGGGAGCTCAGCGTCGTCGATCTCGAAGGCGGCGAAGTTGGCCGAGTTGACGATGGTCTCAACGGAGTAGGCATCGATAACGGTAGCCTCATAGGACTGGGCGTTGATGAACTTGTTGTAGACGATCTGGATGCTGTCGTACTTCTCTGGGAGAGATGCGATTTGATCGGCGATCAAAGAAGCGTCGGCGAAGGTCGGGATGGCCTTTCCGATACCAGTGAAGTTGATCTTGATGTTGCTGGAGTTGGAACGAGACATCTGCGCCTTGGCCTTCTCACCGATAACAACGAGGTCGGCATTGGGGTTGGTGGTGAGCATGCGACGGGTGTGCTTGCCCAGTCCGGAGTGGATGCCACCGCAAAGACCTTTGTCGGAGCTGGCAATGACAATCAGAGTCTTTTTGTCGCTCTCCTCAGCAACCTTGGTCTCAGCCTCCTTGAAGACAGTGTTCGAGGTCTGTCCGTATGCTCGGGAATCTTGCATAGCACGTGTCGCTCTGTTCAGCTTGGTTGAGGCCACAATCTTCATGGTGTTGGTGATCTTCTCGATGTTGCGGATAGACTTGAGACGGTCCTCAATCTCACGAAGAGTCGCGAAGGTGGCGGCATTTGGAGCAACGGAGCTGTTAGAGGTGAATTGTTAGCCTAAATACCATAGAGCGAGCGTAAAAACACGATGATTCGTGATGAAGTCGGTCGACGATGGAGTAAAATTGGTGTAAGGAGAAATCGTACTGTGCGGACGCCGCAGCGCCGGCGCGGACGGCGGGACGGGCAGCTCTGGAAAGCATCTTGGGCACCAAAAGGAATCCTCTACAATATTATTCGATCAACGTTCAATTGACCAAGGGCGAGACTAGCAATCAATTGAGGGAATTGCGTGGTGTAGTGTTCGGAAGTCAATACGGCCTCATCGGCAAAGCTTAGATTTCGATTACATAAGCAGGGGCTTGGCACCCGACCCTCAGGCAGCGTTCAAAGAGCTGGTTTTCTCCAAGTCTCGAGTCTCACTCAGTTGCAGCCAGGAAAACACGCCTTTTACATCCCTTCAATTCCATTTGTACAATCTCTCATTCAGGCAATCAGAATAGCCACAAACTTTCAATCTATAATACGCGCTCAAACGGCACGTTCTTTCACTTCATGTTTATTATTCCACGTCATACTTCCAAGTGTTGACCTCGAGTTAGCTCTTATTTCGGTTTCGGGGCCCGAACATTATCTATACTTTACTTCGATCAAACGCTGCGCAACATGAAATCGTCTTCACCTGACAACGTGCCTCTGGCAAGGAGGACGAATGGGTCTGGTGAGTTTATTCTGTTTATTTGTGGCAGTTCAAATTACACTTCGAGAACGGCTGGGCCCTTGTGCCACCTTGGAAAATACCCGCCACTACTACTTGAAATCGCTCCTGCTGGCCAGTTGGCAAGACAGCCTTACTTTTCTTCGACTTTGCTCTTATCATATTTAAACCCGCATACCTAAATCACCATTCGGTCTCGTTTTCTTCACTTACTGACCTCAAGTGTTCTCACAGCTTCACGAGCCAAAGTGTCCAAGGATATCGACAAGGAAATGGAGAAATCTACGAATGGCAACTACGCGCCTGCTGGCGTCTCAATACGAAATGGACCTGTCACAGATGAAATGGACATCGATATTCCTGCCCCAAATGGCAAGCGCAAGGCTCGACTCAGCGCCGGCAAGGCAGTTAACTACAATGACGCTGCAAGCTCTAGCGAGGAAGACAACAAGCCGCTGGTATTTTTCTCCGCCTTGAGTGATATTTCACTCGAATCACCTCAATTCACAGTTTCTGATATGATAACTAGGCTAAACGACAACGAACCTCAGTTTCCAAGGCCAAGAAGGATGCGTCCGAGTCGGATAGCGATGACATGCCAATATCGAGAAAGAAACCCGGCGTGAAACTTCCCCCAAGCATCGACGGTTCGGATTTCGAGCAGGAGGAGAAGAAATTAGCAAAGGAGAAATCCCACATCGAAAAGAAGGCCGAGAAGGACGCAAAGATTATCCGAGCAAAGGAGTCCAAAGGCAGAAAACCAGTCATAAAAGAGTCAGATTCCGAGGACGAGCCAATATCGAAGTCGCGCGCAAGGAAGGCCAACGGGCTGAAGGAAGAGGAATCTGACGATGACGTCCCTATCACGAAGAAGATCGCGGCTAAGAAGGCTAACGGAAAAGCGCCTGTGAAGGCACCCGTGAAGAAGCCTGTGAAGGCAAAGGCTGCCAAGAAGGAAGAGAGTGAAGAGGCAGAGGCGGAAGAGGAGGAAGAGTATCGCTGGTGGGAAGAATCCAAGAAAGAGGACGATAGTATCAAGTGGGAGACGCTTGAGCACAATGGTGTTGTTTTCCCCCCAGATTACGAACCTCTTCCCAAGAATGTCAAACTCGTGTACAATGGCATTCCTGTCAGCCTCCACGTTGAAGCCGAGGAAGTAGCGGGGTTCTTTGGGGCTATGCTTAACTCTACGCTCAACGTCGAAAACCCGACCTTCCAAAAGAATTTCTTCAACGACTTCACTGAAATTTTAGCTAAAACTGGAGGAGCGAAGGACAAAGATGGTAATAAAGTTGCCATCAAAGAGTTTTCCAAGCTTGACTTCACCCGAATCTTTGAGTATTACCAGGGCAAGAGTGAAGAAAGGAAGGCACGATCATCCGCGGAAAAGAAGGCTGATAAAGCCGCCAAAGACGAGATTGAGGCACCGTACCTGTACTGTACTTGGGACGGACGGAAAGAAAGGGTTGGCAACTTCCGTGTCGAACCTCCTTCGCTCTTCCGCGGCCGTGGCGAGCACCCAAAGACAGGTAAGGTGAAGAAGCGCGTCTTGCCTGAGCAAATCACAATCAACATTGGGCCAAACGCCACAGTGCCAACCCCGCCTGCTGGACACAAATGGAAAGAGATTAAGCACGACAACAAGGCAACATGGCTTGCCATGTGGCAGGAAAACATCAACGGCGCATACAAGTATGTCATGCTTGCTGCGAACAGTACCGTCAAGGGGCAGAGCGACTTTAAAAAGTTCGAGAAGGCCCGAGAGCTAAAGAAGCACATTGATCGAATCCGCAAAGACTACCAGAAGGCTCTAAAATCTGAGCTCATGGCCGACCGACAGCGGGCAACTGCCGTGTATCTGATTGATAAGTTTGCACTACGTGCCGGAAATGAAAAGGACTCCGAGAACGAAGCGGAAACGGTCGGATGCTGTTCTCTGAAATTTGAGCACGTTACCTTGAAGCCTCCGAACACGGTAATCTTCGACTTTTTGGGTAAAGACAGTATTCGATTTTACGACGAGGTGACCGTTGACCCTCAAGTCTTCCGAAATCTTAAGATCTTCAAGAAACATCCAAAGGGTGAGGGCGATGATATCTTTGATCGTCTGAACGTACGTAGTCCTTTTTTCTATGCTGTGGTCAATACTGACTGTTACATAGACTGGCCAGCTTAACAAGCATTTGGCCAACTATATGCCTGGACTCACCGCGAAGGTGTTCCGTACTTACAATGCCTCATACACTATGTCCACGCTTCTGCAGGAGCTGGAGGCTACAAACACTAGTCTCCACGAGAAGATCAAGCTCTATAACGACTGCAATCGAAAGGTCGCAATTCTCTGTAATCATAAACGTACCGTTGGTGCTGGCCACGAGGCCCAGATGGGAAAACTCACAGACAGAATCAAGGGCCTGAAGTACCAGAAATGGCGCACGAAGCAGATGATTCTTGACCTTGATCCCAAACAGAAGAAGAAGAAGGGTGCTGAGTGGTTTGAATTGGAGGATGATTTGACTCAGGAGTGGATTGAAGAGCACCAGACGTTCTTGGTTGAAGAACAGCGCACGAAAATCACGAAAAAGTTTGAAAAGGATAATGAGAAACTCGTTGCTGAGGGACAGAAGGAGATGAAGGCTAAGGAGCTTACTGAGCGTTTGGGAGCCGCAGATGACTTGGCGAAGAAGCTCAAAAAGGAGAACAAGACCAAGAAGGTGGAAGCTGAAGGAAGATCTCCGTCCGTGGAGAAGCTGGAGGCTGCGGTTGAGAAGATAGAGCAGAGGATTACTACAATGAATCTCCAGGCCGAGGATCGAGAAGGCAACAAGGAGGTTGCACTCGGCACTTCCAAGATCGTAAGTTCTGTCTTGTGCACATCATTAGGTCGCTTGCTAACACACCGTAGAATTATATTGATCCCCGCCTTACTGTCGTCTTCGCTAAGAAGTTCGACGTGCCCATTGAGAAATTTTTCTCGAAGACACTTCGCGAGAAGTTCAACTGGGCGATCAAGTCCGTTGAGGATGTCGACGACTGGGAATTTTAGAAAGTGCCAGTCAGATGAAGGGTTCGCCGAATACTTATCACTGATGTGTGCGAATTTCACATAGTTTGCCAGTTATTTTTTGGCAGAGGAATTATCGTTTTGAGCTTGCATATGAGACATGGAAATGGGGTGTGGGGGCTGGGTGGCTTGCATTTGACTCTGGAGTTACGGCATTTGGGACACACGGCACATTGAGGGAGGGACCCGGGATCGCTCTTGATATCGGCTCCGGCTCTTGATGTGAGGTGAGCTCATTTACCTATATTGTGTATATTTAGATGAGGCCAGGATAGTGCGTTTGAGATGTTTTGCGACAACAATAGACCAAATCAAACCAGAATTCAAGACCATGAGATCTTATTGAGACCGGGGTGCCTAATTTGAAATACCCATATAAATTCCAAGTTAGGAATGCTGGAAAGTGCTACAGGCCCTGATATCCTTCCGTTTGGAGGTCGACATCCGAGACGTTAAGAGGCGTTCGGTGCATGCCTACATTCCAAAAGAGAAGGAGAGTCTTTGGGATTAAAATGGGGCACATATTTAGAACAGGCACGTGTCTGTAGAATGAGAATTCCTCAACTTCGTAGGATAAAGGATTTGTCTCGTGCAACACCCCAAACCCGTTCCGGAAAATTCGGTCCTATCCATACCACAAAACGCCGACGGAAGGGATCCTACGTCCATAAATCACCTCTCCCGGCGATTTGACACGCTCAGGCGTGCCGAAATCTCGTGTTGTCGGTCATGGCAGGAAATTTGTCTTGTGCTTACACGTACTGTGCCTTCTTCTGGCGTTTTCTGGCGTTTTCCTGCAACTTGGCAAGTCCTGTCAGATGCAATATCGCTATTCTGACCCGATACGGGCGGCGCCGCGTTCCTCGAATCGGCGAGACGCATATTATATGTCATGGAAAGGGGAACAAGGCAATACGCCCGGTCTGTGGCTTCCTGAGCTGAAAATCTCTCATTGTCCATCATAATTAAGAAGTCAAACTGACCACATTCCTCGCCGTCTTAGGGTTTATCCAGGGATGCCTTCTATCTGAAATATATTTGATAAGACCAGGCATTCTCATAACGCCTTAGCCGAGAGTTTATTGCAGGATTGGGGCTACTTCACGTCGCAAGTGCAGGCCGCTACTGTACTCTATATGAAAGTGCAATTTCGACAATCCCCCCCAGGGCCAATCCATCTTCATTTCATCACGCTGTTTCAGGGGAGACAGTTATGACTTGCATGATGCTCGCTGCAGAGACCGGGATAGGAATGAGAATCAGGTACGCGAGGCGCGAGCTGCAAGGTATAGAAAATAAATCTGGCACCTCCCCACCGGGTCTTGGCAGGCACGGCGATGAAGGGAAAAAGGGCTGTTGGTCCGTCTCAGGGATCCGGAAATACTTGCTGGGGAAGGAGTGAGTGATGTGGTAGGAGGGTACTACTACTACTACTACTACCACCACTACTATGGGGAGATCGTGTGGGCTCCGCGGTGTCGGTCCGGGAGGTCATGGATGCTTCATCGCGGAGCGGAGGCTGCCAGAGTACACCGGTTCGGATGGGTACCCATCCCTATCTCCTGGGTCCGTCCGCGTCGACGGAGTGCGACGGCTGTGAATGAGGCTTGCATGCTTCGCGCAAGGATTCATGTAATATGTTTGCGGGCGGGCGTCAGATTTGTTTTCCTCAAGTCTGTGTCTGTGCCTTCGCAAGAGTTGCAGCTCCTGGAATCGAGTGTTAAGGGGCGAGGCTCCGAGTCAGTCACCCAGCACCTCCCTCTTTGACAACACCGTCGAGGACGACGGGGCTACATCCAGGAACAAACTATCGGTCTATCGGAGATGTGAACCCCGCTGGAGACGGTGAGCTGGGTAGTAATCGGCCTTCTTACCTGCTACCTGCTTACCCAGCTCCACCATGACGGGATCACCTCCAACTTTGCGAACGGGGACGGGCCAGTGCGTGGTACCTGTGCCTATATATGTGGTCCCCAATATTGCAGGAAGCATGGGGAATGGGCGTTGAGCCCTGGAACAAAATATTCGCGCGTTGGTACGTGTGTGTATGTTCCGGGTGGTGCGCCGCGCCGTCCCACACGATGGCGTACCCGACTTGCCGTTAGGTTACCATTACCAATTCCAGGGGATTTTTTAATTCTTTTTTTCAGCTGGCCGTGTGCATGATGGGTGGTGCTAACACCGTGGGAAGGCCGTGCTGACGGCTACATGTAAGGGGAAGGGCGGGGGCAAACACGAAGGTGGGTTGGGGAGGGGAGGCAACGAGGAGAAGTTTTCTGGAAGGAAGGGAACGGAAGAGAAGAGAGGGAGGGAGGGGGAGCATAACTAACAGTGGTATGCCCCTGAGTAAAACTTTGGTGCTGCACCGATGGAGGCCGGTTCTCCACTGCAAGCAGGGAATCTGGCACTGGCTCCCAGAGGCAGACGTATCCCCCTCAAGCCCAAACGATTTTTGATATGAAAAACAACATGGTAAACCTCAAAACCACGCCTTTAAATTCTTCCAGATACCATGCAATACCAAGGCGACTCGGTGCGGCTCCTGTACCACCAGCGCCGCTATCTGTTCTTTTTGTGTTGAGAGCCAGTGATTAATTTGAGGATTTCCAATTACAGGGTTTCCTCCCGGACGGACCCCATAACCCGCAGTGACTCCACCATAAATCCAATAGTGGAAGTAGTAATCTTCCAGAAGGTCATTCCGCAACACAGAGACAGGTATTTTCCAGACAGTGGACGGCGGAGAAGAGGAGTAGTACTACAGTTTCACGGCATGTACAAGAGCAGTATTGTATGTAGAGTACTCTTCTGTACGCCGGTGAGCACAGATACTGTGCTGCACTGTACCTCAAACTGTTTGCTTCGTGTGCGATTTTTGGAAGGTATTTTACCAGATAGAAGCCCGTTTGTGTAAAATTGCTTTCTATCTCTGTACATCTTGTGTATCCTCTCGGAAATGTGAAGCTCAAAATTAAGACAACTAGGTAATATACTCACTGTACATCCTCTACTGTAAACTGTTTGTATCATATTACTCTTGCATGGGCTGACTCCGCTATGATGCTGTCTGCCCCTGCAAGTCGATCGATCTAGTTAACGATTCACCTTGCTTTGGCCGCCAGTGTGCTCACTCATTAAATGTCACTCGATGCGAACTGACTGATGTGTTTATCAAGGCTGCACCCCTATTGCCCTGAGTAATATTAACTGTGCGTGCTGCCTTCCTGGCTAGTTTCGACCTTTTCAATTCTTGCTCTACCTATCCCGTTGCTCCTCTCCGGAGTGAGGTCTCATCTATATCTTTGTCTCTCCTAGCCATACATAGTCCGTCCGCAAGACACTAATAGTGTGTTTCGAATCCTGCACCGCTCAACACTTCTTGCCCCTCGCGATATCTCTACCCGGCTGCAGAGCAGAAGGCAAAAGTTTACAGATCTCTATATACTCGAATTTAGCTACGCGCGCGAACTCTTCAACCTCACCTCAAATCACCCAAGATGGCCGAGAAACCAAGTGTGCTGATAGTTGGCGGGATGGGCTACATCGGTCGCTTCCTTGCCCTCTACATCCACCAAAACAACCTGGCCTCCGACGTGCGCCTCGTCGACAAAGTGCTCCCACAGCTAGCGTGGCTGGCACCTGAGTTCTCAGAGGCATGCGCGCAGAGCAAGTTCGTCCAGGCCGACGCCTGCCAAGCTCGTGAGCGGCACCTCCCTCTTCCCCCTCCCGCCGTTGGGAGATCGACATTTGCTAACCTGTGCTGCCAGAATCGCTCCCGAGGATTTTCGATCGCGCGGATGGTAAGGAGTTTGACTACGTCTTCAATTGCGCGGGTGAGACGAGGTACTCGCAGGATGATGAGATTTACAAGCTGCGCGTGGTGACGCTGGCGCAGTCGATAGGGAAGGAGGCTGCGAAGCGAGGGGTGAAGGCGTTTGTGGAACTCAGCTCTGGGCTGGTTTATAAGTCGGATTCGAGTCCAAGGAAAGAGACGGATAAGCTGAAGCCCGCGATCAAGCACGCGCAGTACAAACTGCAGGCTGAGGAGGAGTTGGCCAAGATTGAAGGGTTAGTTGTGACCCCTCACTGTGTTGACGGATGTCACTATATTTACAATGATAAGAAGTTAACGTCTCAACCTACAGGCTTAACCTTATAATTATGCGCCTCGCATTCACATACGGAAAGTACGACTCAAAATTCGTGTCCAAGGGCCTCGTGCTCGCACGCGTCTACAAGCATCTCGGGGAGGAGCTGAAGTGGCTATGGACAAAAGACCTCAAAGTCAACACTGTACACGTCGACGACGTCGCGCGCGCGCTCTGGGCAGCCTGCGAATGGCAAGCCAAGGGCAAAGCCGGCTGGGATGCCAGCACCATGGGCGCGGTTCCCACCTTCAACATCGTCGACCACACCAACACCAACCAGGGCCAGCTGGCGACGCACATAACGGAGATCTACGATATCAAGACCGGCTTCGTGGGATCTCTGCTCAGCACGTTCGCGCGCATGAACATGGACCATGTGCTGGAGGACATCAATGAGCATGTTATGGGTCCCTGGGCGGACCTCCTTAGTGACGCTGGCATCACGCGACCTGGTCCCCTTGGCCCGTACCTGGAGAAGGAGCAGTTGAAGGACGAGGATCTGTACCTGGATGGATCAAGGTTCGAGAGCCTCGCTGGGTTCACATACTCGCGGCCGACGCTGGGGAAGAAGGAGCTGGAGGAGATGATTGAGAGCTACAAGACGATGAACTGGTGGCCTTAGAGCGATTTCCGTTCCGGCGAAATGAGGTGACGATGCAGGCCCGACTGGGCAAGACGGCCGTACGGCAGATTTTCCTTTGGATTCCCGAGACTTGACATTGTTTGACTGCGCGATGAAAAGCCCGCCTTGTTTTCTTTTCCTTGTACAACTTATACGGCTGGCTATGATTGATGATGATGAGTAGCAGATCGATGCCACGATGACTTATCGGTTTCCTTTGTCTGTATTTCTTCACGTTTTGACGTGGTTTATGGGCGTGTGCTTTCTGATCGTTGGGGATGTAGGATAGATAGATAATACTAATACACGAATATTCTTAAACGGAGTTGTTGAGAATGTCCACGCCATCGTTGCCTATGGGAGCCGGGGTGACCCCTCAGCGATCCCTCAGTGGAACATTGACGCTGCACGGTATTAATCAGATGCACCTTTTTTAAGATTGCGAGTGGCAGCGACGGCTTGGAAGCATGAGCGCCGTCCAAATGCGAATTTCCCCGTGCATGCATAATAAAATATGTGCTTGGTGCCAGTTGACATGCGCTCTCTAGTTTTCATTATATGCAGCCAAGAGACCTTGGACCCTTCAAAACTCCTCTTTGAAATTATCCATATCGTGATATCGTGGGTAAGACGTCGACTGATTCAGCATAACTTTCAAGTCAGCCATTATCGTATAGTGGCCAGGCGAGTGCCAACCCTTTTCGCCGAGTGCTTTTGAAACTTCCCCAAACCCGTCCTCCCCCGCGATAATCCAACACGTGCCAAGCAAGATTCCAGTTCCTCCCCATTCCCCATTCCCCATTAACCCACAATAACCCCGGTATGGTGGTGTCCCCGGTGTCCCCAGCGTTCCCAGAGTCCCCAATGTTTTGCCCATCGCTTTTCGCGCGTCAGGCGTAAGAGTAAGTATTACCGAGTAAGAGCCCATTCCGCAATTGCAAAAATTACAAGCGAATATCAAACTATCATACTACTATCATAGTATGGGTATAGTATGTCAACTGCAGCCCAATGGCGTGCGCCGAAAGATTACCAAACCCCTCATATTGGCGGACGTTGGGGAGGATGAAACCCCACAACTGCTTGCGCCGAGTGCCCCGCATCGGATCCTCGGTCGGCGTCACAAGTCAGCGCATCCCTCTACGTACACACAAAACTGTGATGCACAAGGCTGGTGTACACCAAAACACCACTCTCACATGTGACAGAGCCTCGGTGACGTTTTGGACCTGGGGATCTCCTCAACAATGCGCGCGAGAGCGCATGCATATATGCACGCCTGGAACCGCCGTTTTATGGGGAGTTTGTTCTCTTTGTGGAAACTCTAAATTCAATCATCTGTCCTTCCTTACTTACCAACATCATCACTCATTGTCGTACGTTTTATCCCCCTACCCTCGCTCTTACCCTCGCCAGTCTCAAGTTTATCCTTTCTACCACAAGAAAAATCGCACAACCTCTCAAACGTTGCGTCCAAGCTTATTCTTTATACCTAGAAATCAAGACCTCCAGAAAGAAACTATATAAATAACCTCAATATGGCCACTCCCGCTGAATACACGCTTGCGAACCTTAACGGTCAATGGGTTCTGGTGCGTAACAACCCCAATCCCCCAGCACATGCATAGATCCGACCGCTAACAAGCCCACAGAACAAGACCATCTCCGATGACACCGAGCCCGTCCTCTCTCTCCAGGGTGTCGGCTGGCTCAAGCGCAAAGCCATTGGCCTCGCCACCATCACCCTCTCCATCAGCGAGAAGGTCGAGAACGGCACCACCATCATCGACATTGAGTCTACCGGCACTGGCGGCATCCAAGGCACCGCCGAGCACCGCGAGCTTAACTGGAGCGAGCGCGAACACGATGACCACGTCTTCGGCCCGCTGGTCGGCCAGTCTAAGTGGCTCGACAACAAAGGCGCTGACTGGGACGCCCTGGACTCCTTCCAGAAGGACGGATGGCTCGATGAGAAGGTCGGCCCCAACGGCGAGCCGCACATCTACAGTATTGCCGTCAGCAAGACGAATGGCTGGACCGCCGTCCAGGTCTGGGGCTTCACTGAGCTCAATGGCCTCAGGTACTATACCAGGAAGGTGGTCGTTACCAAGGGGAGCGAGGTGGTGAAGGTCAGGATCCTCTACGACTTCGCTGGCCCAAAGGCTTAGGTGGGCGCTGGACGCTGGGGATGGTGGAGGAGGGTGTACAGACGGACAGGCTGCACATATGAATTGGGCGAGTCATTACTAGCGGATTACCCTAGAAACCGTGCGGGTTAGAGGTTATAACTAGAAACCATCCAGAATACCCAAGTAACCCCCAACGTAGTTGGACTTTTTTTTGGGATCAAAGTCGACAAGTGACTGGCCTCAATGACGCCATCTGGTAGCAAATCGGGAGACCACAACAGAATTCGGTTTATAAACGCCCCGTAATAGCTCGCAATAAATACAGAACGTAACGACCCACACTCCTCTACCTTTTCATAGAATCAATCATCTCGCGATGCGCATTTTTCTCCTTGTTCGCCTCCGCCAAGCTCTGCACGCTGCGCAGGTCCCCGACCACATCTTTGGCCTTGCCAAAGTACACCTCCTGGAGCAGATTGCGCATCTTGAGTTCCATGTCCTCGACCAGCTTGCCGATGTTGGAGATGTGGCTTCCGTCATCGTCAACTGTCAGGTCCGCCTCGATCTGTCGCGTCATGTTGCCCGAGAGCTCCATATCGCCTAGTGCTTCGGTCCCAGTGGACAGGTGCAGGATCACCGTCGAGGTCAGCTTGTAGTGTGCGGTGCGCGCGCGGTCGATGGCTTCGAAGACGTGGATAGAGTCCCATGATCCTTCGGAACCGCTGTTTTGCGGCGAGCCTGAATCGCACCATTAGCACAGTTCCAGTACCTCCCAGATTATTGTCAATACTCTGCACTTATGCCCCACCCCAAGAAACTCGTAGACCTCGCAGCAAACATACCTTTCTTCAGCAGCACCACCCCCGCAAACCCATCATCCAAATTCCAGAAGTACACCGAGCTCAGCCCCCCCTCATAATACAGCTCACGATACACATCAAACGCCTCATTAGCTCTAATCTCCATCTTCCTCACCCTATCACTGGGCACTGCGCCAGCTCCAGCCCCCTCATCTACACCGCCTTCGCTGCTCTGCTCGAGCGCTGGCTCAAACTCCCCCGACCACGGCGACCGGTAGCTGTCACCATCGCGGTTGTAGTCGCAGACCAGGTAATCGCGTTTGGTCTTCGTGCACCAGCGCGTGCTGAGCGGCTGGTCGACGGAGGAGAGGAGGTCCTCGGTTAGGTCCGGGACGAGGTCGATGAGGGAGTTGAGGTGCGTGGAGGTGTGCTTGGGGTCGAGGCGGCGGAGGAGGTCTCTGGGGGTTCGTTAGTGCGGGGTTGTCGGACCTGGGGAGTGCGGGGAATTGGGCAGCAGAAGCTTACAGCGCGCTGTCAAATTGATCGACGGATGCCATGATGGTGGTTGGAGGAATTGCTGGGAGGGGCGGAGGGGAAGTTTGGAGCTGTGGAGGTCGAGGTTGTGGTGGCGGTGGAGGGGTCGACGTTCCCAGACCGCCAGGCTACGAAGCGAATCCTGGGGGGAACGACAAGGTCGGCAAGGTCCGAGATATAGCCAAGTATCAATGCCGGCAATTTAAATTCGTAGAACTTGTCATCTCTTTGGTTCCATCTATCATGTTAGTAACTTGTTTACTGATTACGGGCCAGACGGATTGAATACCCTCGATTTGATACTGTTGGTGGTTCACTCGCTGTTATTTTGCATGGCCCCTGATCATATATTAGGCCGAGAAATACTCCCGCGTCTTTAAAAGAATAAATATAGTGAAGTTACTGTGCGGCTCTCATCGCTCATCTCTTTCTTCCACGAACGAACATGTACCTTCTTTGGATGAGTCTCCACCATGATCTCATAGCATAGACATGATTTGCCTGGCCAAATTATAGCTATTAATGATCCTCAACGCGCTCAGAATATACTTCATGGCCGGTATTTAGCATAAATGTGCCGTGCTCGTATATGGCAAATCTTGCACTATGGGAAAAAGTGCCGCTCTAGGCTCCGGATGAGCCATTGGTGGAATTGGTGGCCAAGGCTTACATGTAGCGCATGTATAGCACCCTCATTACTCTTTAACAAACAATACGATTAACCAGCTAATACTACAGATGGAGTGCGGGGAATGGCATGGCATGCAATATATGGTATATGATTCCACCACCAGTGAGATACCGGCCTTCTTTGGCTCCATTTAGATGATCGCAACTGGCCATTCCGCATCAGCGGTCACCATGCTCCGTGCGTACTATAACTGACGAAACAACGACTATTACGCGGACCTTTTAATATATTTCAGACTGGCAATTCCGCCCCGGTTTTTAGATCTCTGATCTTAACGACCAGAGCTGTTTCCACGAATGGTACTTAGATCGATCTCCTTTCGCTGTTATTACTCCGTGCTCATTTAGGCTTCCTATAAAACAAAAGGTAAATCCATCTCCTTGTCTCGGTAGGTCTCGGTTTTATTCTATTGTCTTCTTCTCAATATCATCGTCATGTTTAAGCCACTCGTCGTCGTCTCCTCGCTACTGGCCGTCTTCGGACAGTCTGTCAGTGCATACTCTGACCCTGGAGCCTGCTCCGGTGCATGCTGGGCCCATGACCCCAGTATCGTCCAACGCGCCAGCGATGGGCTTTATTTCAAATTCAACACTGGCGGCAGCATGGAGATTGTCACCTCGTCATCTCTGGCCGGCCCATGGACCATCCAGGGCACTGTCCTCCCCAGTGGCACCAGCATCACCACCGCTGGTCAGACTACCGACCTGTGGGCTCCCGATGTCAGCAAGGTCGGTGATTTGTACCACCTCTACTACTCTGTCAGCACCTTCGGCAGCCAGAACTCCGCCATCGGTCTAGCAACCAGCTCAACAATGGACCCAGGAACCTGGACCGACAAGGGCGCAATCGGCGTTACCAGCTCAAGCTCAAAGAACTACAACGCCATTGACGCCAACCTGCTCCAGGTGGGATCCAGCTACGTCCTATCTTTCGGCAGCTTCTGGGGCGACATCCACCAAGTGTCTATGAACTCCGCGGCAACCAAATCGGCTAGCTCGGCATACCAGATCGAGTATTACCCGTCCGGCACCCACCCTTGCGAGGGCAGCTTCATCTACTACTACTCCGGATACTACTACCTCACCTGGAGCCAGGGTATCTGCTGCGGATACGACACGAGCAAGCCTGCTGCTGGAGAAGAGTACAAGATTATGATGTGCAGGAGCACGAGCGCCACAGGCGGCTTCGTTGACCAGAACGGCGCGGACTGCTTGACTGGAGGAGGCAGCATTCTCCTTGAGTCCCACGGAACCGTCTACGGACCTGGTGGACAGTGAGTCTTCCTTTCTTTCCTTGCTCTCAGAGTGTCATAGCTAATAATTGCAGGGGTATCTTCACTGACTCCAGCCTGGGCCCTGTGCTTTACTACCACTACGCCAACACCAACGTTGGCCTCGGTGATGGCTCTTACCTCTTCGGATGGAACCAGCTCAAATGGAGCAACGGATGGCCCTCCGTATAAGGGGCCATCCCTATGTCGGGAGCTGTCCCTGTGTCGGGTTGAAGAGATTCCCGTACCGTATTCTAAATCGCTTCATACCACTATTGTGGCGGCTTCCTATGCCAATAGTCGACCATATGTACATATTGTTGGCTTTGCGATAGTTCCCCCCCAAGTGGGTTAAGGTCTTTATAAAGAAGTATGTATATAGGTCTTCTCTGTAAATATATCACTTATCACATGCATATCTGAAGTTTAAAATCGTAGAGATGCGCTTATTCACTACTCGTAATCATAGACCCATTAACTGCCCCTTTTTTCCACGTCACCACACTCTGATGCTGCCCCAGTCTCCCCAGTCTCCCAAGACTCCTTCACACCGTCGCACCACAAACCCCGCATGAATAGACCCTTCCCAATAAAACGAAACCCATCAGCCGCCATGCGAAAACTGCCCTGGAGGCCTGGCCAAAGGATGCTAGGAAACAAAGCTCTAAGAACGAGTTAGTAATTTGACCCCCCTCCCTCCCCTGCTCTCTCACACATACTCACCGATACTGCCATCACCACCATGGCCAACATCATCATCTTGTCTCACCCGCCCTAAACACCAACCAATTTTCCCTTCCCCCAATCCTCCAACGAAAGTCCCTCGCACCCGTCGCAAACCCCAAACCGGAACTCCACATGCTCCATCAAAGACTCAAAATCGCATCTAACCTTGCACCTCTGGATCTCCTCAATCGTCATCGCCTTCGTCTGAGGATTCTGCTCCACCTTGAGACGTGCCTCGCACTTGATTGTTGGGCGCGGGAGTTCGCAGCCACAGCCGCTGTAGCTGACGCAGCTACGGTGGCACATTGTGAGTGTTTCGGTGCGGGGTGGGGGATTGTGAGGTTTGTAATTGTTGTTGTTTAGGCTTCTTGAGGTAGTTTTTGCTTCAGTTAAGTTGTTGTTGAAGGAAAGAAGAGGAAGGGGTAGTGGAGGGTGAGAGATGCGCTTTCCAGTCTATAGAATGGGTGGGGGCTGTTTATTCAGAGATGGAGTTTATAGGGGTTATTCAGGGGAGGAGCGATACGCTCATTCACGCGTATGTGGGATTCATTCCAGCGGTTGGTTGTGGTTGAGATATATATATGCAGGAAAGTGGTTTAAACTATATATAATCAGATTCAGCTGCTGTTTTACATTGTGGCTGCATATGTCTCATATTAAAATTAAAAATTCTCCATAAATACACTTTAGTTCGTCGATTAACTCCATCGCATCCACAGATCGATCTCATTATCATTTTCAGGCGCCTAAATCATCAAAATCACACAATAAGGACAGAATAATATATATTTTTTTCAATTCAGCGATTTTAGGATTTTGTTATAAACACCCCCCACCTCCCATACCCATTCTCAAACCATCACCCATTGCTCCGCGATCTCCTTACACCTCACACACTGTTCATTCTCCCGGATCTCCACCGGCTCATCCGCTTCCTCGATCAGACACCAGGCTTCAAGCGCATAGTCCTCATCAACCAGCCCATACGGTACCTCGGCACCATACTGTTTGCGCCACTCACAGTATCTCTTGCCTATTAAGTGAGAGCAACCGCACTCGTATATTTGAATTATAGGGCGACACATTGTTTTGTGTTTGTTTGTATCTATGTTTGGAGCGTGGGGGGTTTCTTTGTCGGGGATGATGAATAAAGTTCTGGGGAAACTAAAAACGAAAATGGAGATTCTCTGCTTTTATACCTATGATATCTACTAGCCACTATTCGCAGAGATTTGAATCATATTTAATTCAACATCTGTATATGATTGATCTACTTGATCCAGGATATCTGATGCTCTGAAGTAGAGCAGTGGGGTGGGGTGGCAGAATTATGATATTTGAATAACATCTCCCCAATAACTCACTTCAGATCTCACATTTATTGTTCAAATCCCATTCGATGACATGACAAATCTTGGAGTTCAATGCCCTGCAGCCTTATTAACAGTCATCAGCGGTCCGGTAAGTGCATCCCGACAGTCACCCAGCCATTCGCTATCAATTCCCAATCGCGCACTGCAGACACTCCTTCTCCAGCGTCTTGGTTACACCACCCTTCTCCGAATCAGCCCTGCACCCATTGCCCCATGTCTTTCTCTCCGCCGCAGTGCTGTCCTTGACGTACTGAGCACTTGTCTTGGCCCAGCTGCACTGCTGCATCTCTCTGGAAGACATGCAGCCGCAGCTGTAGAAGTTCGTGGTGAAGCGACACATCGGGGACTACAACAGGAGTGGATTTGTGTTGTCCGCGATTTGTGTGCGTAGAATACCTGTGACGAATGAAGTTGAAATTTTTATATTTAGCCCCCAACCAGTATAGTGATGGTATTGCGTACCTTTTATCATGTGCTTTGGTCGATGAGGAGCAGATATTTTGAGGTTGCACAGGGAGAAGCGATTTCGGAGACATTCATGAGACCTGGGTTGATATTCCATATAATGCCCATTATTTTATTATGTGCATTCCATTTCCCACCGGGAATTGTATGTATGTACGGCTTGGAGAGAGCGCTCTATGCTACAATCCGAACATCCGGGAATAAGCTCTCGCATCCCTACCTTATTTGTCATATATCCCACCATTCATTCTATGGCATCATACTCTCATTGTCAGCATGATACAGCATACACATATTTGGAAACCGATGCGGAAAGGCACAGACAATGAAGAGAATACCAAGGCTTCCCAACATCCTGGAGAGTGACTGTGCATAACAACGGTGTTTACAGTGAGGCACCCGAGGGAGAAACGAGGAAGATAAGATATATGTCTTTATAGGAACTGTAAACGGAACCACTCGATTTGAGAACCACCTCCAAACACACCACACACTATCCATAATAGACACACCGACCACACCCATCTAGCACCACTTATTTCCCTCCAGTAGTTGGGAACCCCATGAAGATCTTGAAGTAATCATAAATCATCCACTGGAGACCCGTCAATGTGCCAATCATGACAATCCTAACTGGCAATCCATTCCACAAGCCCCTGAAGCCAATCTCGCTGTAGATGCGCGCAGTGGCTGCACCGGCTGCTTCACCAGGCTGCTTGTTCGCATTGAGCTTCGACACCATAACGTCCGCAGGGTGCGAGATGATGGCGCAGAGGATACCGGCTAGGTAACCACCGGTGAAGGAAACACCGGTTTGGGCGGCCTTGCCGTAGTCGGATTTCTGGCCGGGGAGGTAGCCGTAGATTGCTTCGACAATGGTTTCGAATGAGGCAAACTTCATCATGGTGTAGCTAGAGGTTGTTAGAGTGGAGCTTGGAAGGAGGGTGGGGTGACGGGAAGGTAGGTACGGGACGTGCGTGGAACTTACGGGATCTGGCGGCCCCAGAGTGGGTATAGACCCTTGTAGAGTCCGGCGTAGCCTTCTTTGGCTGTGATAATGCTCAAGCCATTGAAGGTTCCTGTGGCGAACGGTGGCATCGTGGTTTGCATCCTAACCTTGATAGCTTCGAAGGGGCAGAGGGCGATATCAGCAAGGAACTCTGCTGAAGCAGACGCGGCGAGGTACACCGCGGTCTTGTACTTGACTGCCGCCTCTGGGCCGACAACATCACTGTAGGTTTTCTTGAAGTACTCATATCCACCATACTTGAACATACCCTGCGCAGAATACCCAAAGAAAGTGGGGCTCCATCCGGTGTAAATGCCACGGAAACCCTCAGCTCGGGCAATCTTACCCCAAGCCTGGAAGTTACCCGTGTAGAGTTTCGAGTCGACCTGGCGACGGCACTTCACGAGATCAAGGGGCGTAATGAATGTATGTGTCAAGCCACAGGCAAGCAACCCACCAAAGGAGCAGGCGGCATAATATTTCCCAGAGTAGAGCTGGATATGGCCTGTCTTCTCTTGCGCTTTGGCGCTAGCCTTTTCAAATTCCCGCGCGGCCTCGTCACTGAGAGCTTTGGCTTTGTTTTTGGCATCATCAATTGTTGACCAGGTCGGAAAGAGCTCAGTACGCGCTTGCAATGGAGTCCGTGTTGGCTGGGCGGGTGCATCGGCTTTAGGACGCGGCGATTGGAACACGCTGTTGAGCGCATCCGACGATGGGAATAGAGACGGCATTGCTGTCCACAGCTGACTAAATAGTTAATATATTCAATTTCTGTCCCGATTGCACATGGTAGACTGAAGAGAACCGGTTTCATACTGACATTCTGGGACAGCTCTATCTGATAAGGTTGTGATAGCTTCTGAGTGCGATTGGCGACGTCAACGACTTTGGCGGCGGTATGAGATTCGCAACAATCAATGGACTACAGTTCTAGCCCAATAAGATGCACCCTGAGGCTCTAAATGTTTGAATAGGAAACTGGGATGAGGGTAAAACCAGAGGTTCAACACGAGACGTGACGATATGCAAGATCCGGAGATAAGGTGAGTAGTGTAAGGATCGTGCATGGCTCGCGTAATGACGTAGTGGACGAATCGGAACCGGGTAACTCGGTGGTCCAACACAGGATTTGTTTATGTATAATTGTCCTTCGCGTACTCTATAATGTGATTATATCTAGGTCTCCATGAGATAACTAGAGTAAAGATGGGTTATTTCTGAGCTGCCGTTATGGGACATCAGGAATAGAAAAATAGCGGCTTCATACGACAGCGAGCCGGACTTTACATAGAAGACTCTATGTAGACGGCATGTTTCGCCTCCTTCCGACGAGACCCCGTAAAATTGGCTGCGGCGATAGAGGAGATGGTGGCAGTATGAAAAGTTAAAGTGTGCGAATGATGAGAGAACTATGAGAAGGACGTATAAGGAAGGTTGAGAATGTCACTCTCTTTCTTAGATACCCCTGGACACCACCGGTCGATTTCCCGTTCAATGCAAAACCCAATCTGGCATCGCCATTCCTTGGGGGTTTATAGAGCCACAACTTGTCATGAAGCTTCGTCTTATATTTCCCATGGGCCCCGATAGTCTTCTACACTCGTAGAGGCTCGATATACGGAGTATCCGCTAGTGCCTTGGGTATAGAAACAATAATTGAAATGGAACGTATTGGACGTTTTTACTCACGATGCCGCCGCATCTAGAAAGTTTCAAGAAAATCTCCAATTTGTTGTATTGTTCTGATTTCAAATAAAATTTATCCATTAATAAATAGGCCGGGTCTGGGCTTTCAAGGTTTTCGCCTAAAGAAGCGAGGCTATCTCGTTCCATCATCGAACAGCTGCCCCGCCTCGACAATAAGCCCAAAACCTCAAAAATCAATGCTTGGAGTAGTGCCCGCACACACAATGGCTACAACTAACCAAACCGAGGCGGCTTCGTCCGAGTTCCACTCTAAATGGGCTGACAAGTACCGCGGTGTGAGTACCTTCCTCAGCCCTCCCCCGAGCGGACACCTCTAACTCATCCCCAGGCCACTGTCGAGGACCTCGACCCGCCCTCCGCCTTATCCTGCAACCCCTCCGATCCGATCTCCTATGCGCTCCTTACCGCCTTCGAGAGAGACTACACTCATCTTACAGTTGTCTCTCAAGACACCCGCGCATTGCTGGGCTACTTGAGCATACCAAGGCTGCGCGAGCTGATTCAACAGGGGACGGTCAAGGACACAGACCCAGTGTCGGCGGCGATGATCAAGTTCAGGAGGAAGGCGGGTACATATAAGGTTATCACCATGGATACGCCGCTGGAGGAGCTGGAGACGTTCTTCATGAAGGGGAGCGATGGGCAGACGCCGCAGGACTTTGCGGTCGTGACGGATCTGAGCCGGCGCTTTGTGCTCGGTGTTGCGACTGTCCATGATCTGGAGGAGTTTGCGAGAAGGAGACCGGCTTGAGATGGAACATACATGTTGGTAGAGAGGCGGTTGATGGTTCAGCGGCGGCTCCTTAACGGAGCACGGCCCTGGTCTCAACTTCGCATTTCAACGGGGGAGAGGGACACTAACGGTGATCTCGAGCCATGGCCACCATGAGCATTTTGTTCCTTGGTGGCCCTTTGTTCTTTCTGTTTTGAATTCGAGGATCAAGGTGGAAGTAGCACCGGGTATCGTGCACCCACCGTTAGTGTTTCTCAACAAACACGTAATTGAGAGACGGCACGAACACCTGTGGTGACTGGGTTACGGAGAAACATTTGAAAGAGACGACAACTGCCTGATATGGGCATTGGGGTAGACGCAGTCAAGAGAGTCTTGGAACTCTCATCTATTCGGGCGAAGTCGGGGATTGATATTTAGCCTCGACGGAGTTGTTGGTACAGGCGTTCTTATCAGCCAGCAAAACAGATAATTAGCCTCTTCTTACCTCATGAGATCCAACGCAACCGTGCACGTTCATCACTGCTGTAAACTTACCATCGGGTTGAAAATCAATAGTCAGGTTGCCAACCATTGTGCTGTGCCTGACTGGGTGACACGTTTTGTACTGCATGCTGCATTGGATATATGCATGTTTCTCCGCAATATACATACATTCTAACTTCTTACCATGTGTCGAAGATGTCTTACTGTGAGTGGGCAAATGGATATTTCCAACCCTGTATCAAAAGACGATATATTGGTACTCGAGAAGACTGGCAGGGCACCATGGTACGTGCCACTGCATCCCCCACTAAACACGACAACAGACCCCAAGCTTCCGCCAACCCCTGCACTTTCCTTATCGCCCTATCTCCAAAATGGTAAATGGGCGAAAGATAAAGATAAGGAAATAACGAACGACTCACAGCTCTCGCAGCGAGCCACTTACTCATTATTCAGAGTATTGACTTCCGCTTTGCCTCCTGCCGCTACGACTATTTCCACACACAGCTGATATTAAGCCCCTTGTTAGGTTCCTTGTCACTCTCACTGCTGCACCCCATCCTAGTCCAAGGCCGCGCTTGTCTCATTTCAACGCAAGGCTCTAGCACGGGTAGTCTCGTCATACAGCCTTGCTCTCTTCCTCTTCTTTCACTCAAGTCGTCCATCCTTTCTCCTTCTCCTTCTCTTCCTCTCCCTCAAGTTTCTCTATTCCTCATTCTCAGCGATATCCATAGAAGAGATAAAAGCAAAACACAAGACTGTCCACAATCTCCATCTCCATCCCCACAATGTCGGAGCGCAAGTCGATCGAGAGTATCAGCCACGGCCGCGGCGGTAGGAAGCCTCGTCCCCTTCCTAGGTCTCATCTCTAACAACCCCCTCCCAGGAGCCGGCAACATCGGCGCCGATGATACCCCGTATGCGCTCCGCTACCCCCCTTCTATCCTCTCACTAACTCCCACGCAGCTACGCTGATGGCGAAATCGTGCGCGAAGGCGTAGCCGGTGACCACGGCGACGGCGCCTACAGCTCTGGTCGCGGAGGTATCGCCAATATCGGCTCACCTGGCCTTGCGCCCGCAAAGCGCAATGATAAGGAGGTTATCCCCGCCGTGGCTCTGCGGGACGAGGAGGACACGAATCACCACGTTGGGCGTGGGGGTCAGGGGAATGTGCATGTGGCGAAGGAGGGCGTGAAGCCGCATCCGACTGGGTTGGCGGATAAGTTGAAGGCGAAGCTTTTTGGGAAGAAGACTAAGGGGGAGTCGGCCTAGATGGTCATTGGAGGAATTGTTGGGGGGGTAGGGGGTTGGACAGGCGCGTGAAGCATGAGGGAGGTTTGGAGAGGTATGAGGCAGTTTGTTTTACGCATCGGATGTTATTGTAATGGAGCGCAGCAAATGGAAGTAAATAGCAAATTTGGGTTGGATTTTAGTCTACCAACATTCTGGCACATCGTACGTGAGCTGGTTGGGCTAGCCCTTGAAGTTAGAATACCACCAGGCTAGACACTACCACCAACGCACACGTTCCCAACGAACATAAATATAAAAGAGTTCTTTAAAATATTCATCCTTGGATAAATATATAATCGCAACGATGGCTGACAATGTATCCTCCTACCATCAGGCCTCCTTTCAAAAGATGACAATAATCACTATGACGACGACCTCTACCATGACGACAACGATTACACCGACGAGAGAACAATTCCTAGAGTAAGTTTGGGCTTGACTCGCAGGACTTGCCTTGGGCTCAGGAGTCTCTGGAATTTCTGGAGAGACCTTGTGAGCATCATTACCGATGCCACCATAATAGGTGTAATATTGTGAATTTGGTGGAATGTCATGAAGACTGGAAACATAGACTTGTTAGTATTAAATCCACTAGAGCCTTTTATACAATCTGACACACTTGAAATCAAGTCTCGCCGATAATCTTAACAGCATTGCCGATTTCATTCGGGAGTTCCCATCAGGTGAGTGTCCCGCATTGTGTCACATTTACCCCACCATCACGCTAACCCCAAGCTCAAGCTCTATCCCAATGAGCTCCCCACCCCTCCAACCTCAACCCAACCACATCAACGACCACCAAGCAGAGACACCATGAATCCACCACCACCAGAATACCTCCAGTGGTCGCCGGCCGACTTCGACTTCCTAACCCCTCACCTCCCTCCCCCATCCTCCCCCTCCACAACCCCCACCAAACCCCACCTAACACTCACCTACGCCACCTCCCTCGACAGCATGCTCGCCGCCCGCCCCGGCGTCCGTACCACCCTCTCCGGCCCCGCCACAAAAACAATGACCCATTACCTCCGCAGCAAGCACGCCGCGATCCTCATCGGCGCCGGCACGGTCCTCGCCGACGACCCAGGGCTGAACTGCCGCCTCGCTGGCGCGGCGGACGGTGATGACCCGTTACGCTGGCAGCCGAGGCCTGTGATTCTTGATCCGCGGGGCCGCTGGGAGGTGGAGGGGAGTAAAGTTC
Source organism: Pseudogymnoascus pannorum (assembly GCA_001630605.1). Classification (NCBI taxonomy): domain Eukaryota; kingdom Fungi; phylum Ascomycota; class Leotiomycetes; order Thelebolales; family Thelebolaceae; genus Pseudogymnoascus; species Pseudogymnoascus pannorum. Next base: position 226,335 of record LNAS01000150.1, read on the forward strand.
TCAGACTTGCGCAGGAGGGGAGGGCGAAGGCGCCGTGGGTGGTTACGGATTTGGCGTTTGTGGATGATGAGAAGGCGGAGGCGTTGGAGGCGGTTGGGGGGGCGGTTATTGCGTTGGCGACGGAGGAGGAG